>VZSZ01006391.1:0-62500 GCA_013398815.1 Ibidorhyncha struthersii
GTTTTTTTTCTGTGTGTGAATAAACTCCTTCACTCGTCCAAAACAGCCTTCCATTTGAGATGGCTGTTGTTTATGGGTTTTTCCTCACCCACCCACCTGCCATTAACTATTTGGTTACCACTTGAAATACTTCATCATCGAGATTCAAACTCATTGTCCTGTGGCCATTGTTGCTTAGCAGAACACCCATGCTTGCTTTCTACACAAACACACACACAAATTAATAACTGAGTGGAACTCCTCCTCCTCTGTGCTCCAGAAGGAGCTGCTCCAAAAAGAAGCCATTTATAGTATCAATAAGCTGCTTCTCCAAACCATGTACAGATGTGTTATTCAACCAGTTAATATTGGGGTAGTTAAAATCACCCATTATTATTTTTCTGGCAGATTTTGCCACTTCATTAATATCTTTCAACATACTGAGTTGCTTGGCTGTTCCTTCTTTTACATGGCTTATATCATATCATGCCATCACAGCATATTCTGTAGTTTCGAGTTAATTGCCCAATTAACAGTGGTATTCATGAAGTGCTAGGAAAATTCCACAACTAATGATTTGGACAATTTCAAAATAGGTTGGTATTTCATAGTTTAAAATGTCAAACATGCCAATAGCTGCAAGCTTAAGACTGTGCAGGCTTAGAACCCAATAGCTCAAAAATTTTGTGTCGCAAAAATCAAAATCCGGCCCTCGGAAACTTGTTTCGCAGCCCCCAGTATTTCCATGTAGGGAAGTACTGCAATACCCTAATTCCTCCTTAGACTGGTGAGGTGGGAGCATGAAATAGGACCTCATCGTCTTCTCTGTATTTTGTGGAAATGTGGAATAAATACCTTCTGGCAGCAGTGAATGCACCCTCACCCCCAACCTCGCCCCAGGTGATGTTTATGGCAGAACTGGGGAAGCTGCTGTAATAACGATCGTGTATATGCTTACAAGATGCAGGAAAACGGAGATGTGAGTGACTGGAAAGTTGTAGGATTTGCTAGAGGACTTTGTACTTTTCTTTTCTGTTGCCTGGATTAGGTAGGGATATTAACAATACGTAGTTAGCTTTGATGGGCCATTGTTCCCAGATGCAACTGAGAGTTGCCAATAGACTCTCTAGGCTGTGATCTGATTTTTTGTTTTGTCTCACCAGCTGCCATGCAGAGATGCCAGGGGATACACTGCCTACCCTTTTTGCCTTTTCTCAGTACCTTCTGTGCCATTTATGAGTTGCAGGACTGAGGTGATGCCATGGATGTAGTCTGCAGAGTCTGGGGATGGGCTGGGGCTGTAAAATCATTTCATTATCATTGCCCAAGAAAGAAATTATTCATTTTCAGCCTTGAAATTCAGGGTCAGAAGCGTGGGTGCGGTAAAGGAGACAGTCCTCTTCCTCAAAGCTAAAGGATCACAGACTCAAGGTTCGTTTCTAACATTTTATATTATTAGAACATTTTGAATTTCCCTACTTATCCAGTCTATTGAGACTGTATTGGTGATCTAATGCAAACTGCTTAGAGGTATATACATACATGATTAAGGCCTTAATTCAGCAAGGCGCTTTAAGTACTTCGACATACTTCATTGCAATTGACAGGAATTTCAGGAGTTAAAATCCTCTGAATACTGAGATCTTTGCTGGGATGGTACTGGTTATGTAAGTATGGCTGCTGGATAGTTCTTTTTTAAAATTAAATTACTGAAATACAGTGTGGTTTCGATCTTCCTTTTAGTCCTTCTTGGAGTTGTGGCAGATTCTTTAGGACATTATAATTTACATTTTATAACAAAAATGTAGTGAATTGTCTTATCTCATTCGTCTTGCCAACTCAGCAAACCATCATTAGCATTTTTCATCAGTATTCTGTTTAGAGTTTTCTAAACTGAACAGTATGGTGGTAACAGCTCATTTTTAGATGCTATTACAGTTCTTTCACATCTTTATAGTACTGTAGTAAAGCTGAATTTACTAGCTACCTTGAAAGCGGAGTAAGGCAGCATTAGAATCCACATTAAAGTGATTCAATACTCTTTAGAGAAAAGCCTTCTTAACTTGAGATCAGATACAGTATGTGTTTTGGGGGTAGTTTTATAAGGATTGCCGATAAACTTGAATGCTACCAACAACAGCTGCTTTTTGAAATATTGTTCTGTCCAGCCCAATGAAATTTAGGGGAATTTGCTTTGCTTTGTAAGCACATGTGATTCACATTAGCATTCAGGGGAGCTGCACCTGCAAATGGAAGGGAGGTTACATCCTAGAGACTAATTTTATGGTTTGAATTGGTAAAGATCGGAGGGATCAACTTGCATGCACTTGTTTCTCCTTGAGAGTTAGTGCAAATCTCCAGTCTCTTAGGTAAGTACCGTGCTCTGATACATTCTTCCTAAACGTTCTTTTTGGTGGCCATTCAGACTCTTTCCAGTTTGGGTGTATAAAGAGGATATTTGTTTTCATAAGTGTTCATGAGTTAAGAAAATGCAAACTCCTTAAGGTCATTCTGGTTGACCTGCAGTAAGTCCAGTGGTTACTGTTCTTGGCTTTATGGTTCTGAGCAGCTCGCTTCATCTTGGTTTCCTTTCTTTTTACGTTTTTAAACTACAGTCTTATAGTGGATAGCAAAGTCTGATGCCCAGAAGAAGGATTAGTAGAGGCCTCCAGAAATGTCTGTCATACTTATTACAATTATTACAATTATAAATACAGTACAGTAGTAGTAGTAGCAACTGCTGCTACCTGTAGTATGGTTCAGTAACTGCAATTTTAAACTACTGAGATACTAATAGCTCTAAAGCTAAAAGCTACCCACAACCACCAGGAAATGTCTTACTGCTTTTAAAGAGTACAGGGTTCTGCATGTTCTAATTTATACAGAAGTTATACATGCTTCTTACCTTGTTACTGTTTTGCAATAATTTTGCACCAAAAGCTTATTTTCAGATTAAGCTTCAGTTGTAGAAATAACCCCTTGGCCAATCATAATTTCAGAGAATTTTGTATCTAGATAGCTATGAAAAAAGAGTTGTTAAGTTATTTTTGGGTAAGATATGGTCATACGTTTCCATATAGCACAATAGAACATTTAGTGTTCATGAAAGCAATGCTTTTAGTACTTTGAATGCAGAAGCTTAATGTTATTTCTCTTAAAATGTGGTAGGTTTTAACATTTTTTTCCAGGTCAAATTTAGTAAGTTGATTACACTGTGGCCTTAATGAAATCTGAGTATATGGCAAATAAATACCAACATCAAACAGAAAAATATTAAAAAGAAGATTAAGCTGTCTTTTTAAAATGGTAGTCTCTGATTCTATTAAAATTTTTGTTTTAAAGTAAGAACTGAAAAGTTCACTATGAGTGAACACCAAAAGAAGATCCTTCTATTATTAATTAGTTGCACAAACTCTAGAAACTGAAAAACAGCTGGGATGTAAAAAGTGATTGACCATTCATTGTTAATTTAATAGCAATGTTACCATTAATGACATAGTCATATACGCAGTATTGCAAATCGAACAGAATGGAAGAGGGTTATTTTTGCGTTTAAAAAATATAATCAGCAATTAAAAGTTAACTTTAAATATAAATAATTTTAAAATAGAATGGTGGCCTAACATAGATATAAATAGTATAATTTAAGATACAAGTTCTAGATATATTCTGTGTTTCATCCAGTTGCAAAGTGATACTTCTTTTTGAGGAAAATGGTATTTTTAATAAATATATTAAAATTTGTCTTTATAGTTTAAATATTCATTGTTGATAATGCTCAAGAACACTCAAACATTTTGGGAATTGGTATTAAACCTTGAGGTTAGGAGTTCCCAGATAGTCAGCTAAAGCCATTAAGACAAGGTATTCCACTCCCGCCCCCCCCGAAAAATCACTGAAATATGTCATAAATATGTAATTCTGTCCAGGGAAGGTATAAGTGATATTACTAAAAGGAACAGTTGTAGCCTTTAGCTCTTTGACTCAGCTAAGTAATCTAGTTTTCATTGCAAACTTACTTCGCAATTTTTCTGCCAAATTTGACCAGTCTAAAGATCTCTTTGACAGTGTTGCAAAAGTCTGTTTGCAAAACCACTTCCTAAGCCTAATACACAATGCCAAAAGAAGTCTTGAATTCTGCTGTCCTAAAATGTTTGTTCTTTCTTCAAAGATGTAGGATTACAATTTTCTGTATTTCTGTGAGTGAAAGGGAGAAGTTGCCTGGTATTAACAAAACCAGCATATTTTTGAGATTGTGGCGTTTTTTTAAGAAAGAAAATACTTCTCTCACCAGAACAATCTTGTGGAATGGCCTGTTATGCAGTGCTTAAGGCCAGTACATTTAAAATAATGGTTCTAACAAACAGGGCAAAAAATTACAGAAAAGGATGATTCCTAATTGCAGCTACTTACTGGACAGTTTCTCTGTTTTGCTGTATAGTTTCTAAAAAACCAAAGAGTTTACAAACTTTAAAGACTGCAGGCACATCCCGCTCTTGGTTAAAGGTTCTGCTATATCACTGCTGGGACAAAAAAGTGAAGTGCCTCTCCACCAGCTGCAGAGAAAGAAGGTGATTTGAATGTTAATGAAGGATAGAAGTTTCATAGTAACAGAAAAACAGAGGCTCTATAGATAAGAGAATATTTTCCCAGGATGTCTCAGTCTGCAGTTGTTGTAACCAGAGGAAGTAATATTACTAAGGAAGTATTTAAATGTCTTTAACAGATATTAGATGATGAAGTGGAGTAGTCATTATATTCCTATCCAAGCTCCAATGCATGAGAGGTCTATTGAAATACAATCTTTTGAGACTAGCCACTTAGTCCTGTTTCTAGACTCCCAGATTAGTTTGGGCATCCTGTTAATCTACAGAACTCCAAACAAAAGATTTCTCAGAGAATTCACTGAAGTTGCTGTTTAATATGGCAACAAAGATGATAACGTTCATTGTCTTTATAAATTTAAATACCCATGCTCCCCCTGCGTCTTCTGCTCCTACTGGAAGAAATCCCTGATTCAATAGAATAGAAATTCTTTCCTGATATTTCCACATTAGGTTTTTTAACATCTTTTGGACCTGGCAATGCGTTTGAATGGTTCAGAGCTCTTGATGTGAACATAAGAATTCCTTTTTACTCCTGCTTACTCCTTAGTTCTGATCATTCATTGCTATGTTTCATGAGCCCCATGACACAATCCACTCTTTCTAAACATCTGGTCCATTCACATAGTCCTACAAACACAAACTGGCATTCACGGCCTTCCTTGCCATTCCTGTCAAAGAAAAAAAAAAAAGCGGGGGAAAAAAAGAAAAGAAAAAAGACAGTAAAAAAACATTTGTGTCTTTTGTCTTTTAGAGTTTGAGTCAACCTACTTATACTCTAAGGAATTCAAATGTTTGGTTATTATTAAAAGCACTATCACTTGGTGTCCTCAGCACTTATTTTCTACTGTTAAAATGTTGTTGTTTTTTTTAAGCAAGTTAACAGAAAAGTACCAATGAATTCACAATAGTACCACTGAATTGCTCAAATCATGAAACCTTCACAGATGGGCCTTGAACCTATAAAGGTACAGCATTTGTCATTCTGATGGATGACTTTTCCTGCCCATAAAATAAGGGAAGTAATCCGTCCTCATTCTGCTTAGATCTCTCTAAGCAGAGACATATATTTGGTTGCCAAACTCTCCTTTCCCTTCTTCAACTAATCCCAGGAAAAAATGGAAATATGTTGAAAAGCCTGTGACACATGGTGGATGACTAGTTCTTTGCTCCCAGAGCACTCATCTGTAGTACTTGACGACCCTATGCTTTTTCTTGCTCCTATTTAGTATCTTGATGGAATTGCTGTGGGATCTATTGAGATTAAATTTCTGCCGTACATAGGAGATGTGAGGCTTTCTGGAATGACAAAACCCCATTCTGGCTCTCTGAATACCCAGTAAAGAGCAGAATGAAGATCAGCTGGCTTAAGCTAAAACCGAGTAACGTGCAACAAGGGATGCCCCTCCAAAACATCTTTCTCTGTTGTTCTCTGTCAAATATATCTAGCATTTACCTGCTAGATTTCAGATAAATATGAATAATAATCAGTTTCCAAGACAGAAAAGGGAGATCTATACCTGGGCATTATTTCAAAATGTCGATTTGGGGGAGGGTAATGAATTCTCTTTTCCCTTTGGAATATGTTGTTTTTTTTTTTTTTTATTTTATTTTCTTTTCTTTTCTGTAATCTCATCTGGGTGAGATGACAGGCACTAAAAAACACTAATGTAACAGTCCATAAGCCTATTGAACTTTCTTGTTAACTATCTTTGCGTACCTGCTGTTGCCATCATCCCCATGATATCTAAGTACCTTACAATATTTTTTTAGTATTTTGGAATAATACTAACTTCTGGATCCTCTGAAAGAAGGAAGGAAAAGGTAGCTTTACTCACAGTTCTCAGTCAGGAATGGAACCTTATATATGGGGGTTTGGGAATCCTTTCTTGAGTCTTATTTTGACAGTGGTCAAGGATACAAAAATGATAAGTTGCTTGATTTTATTTTCACAGGATACATCTGTATTCAACAAACAGGGTAAATTAGCTGCTGTTGTAGGGGCTTTCAGTATTACCAGTACAAGTTCATTAGAATTAATTTGGCTAATCTAAATCTAGCTTTACTACCTCTAAACTATATCAAAGTGACTTTTGTGAAGTCACCCTTTGCATTAATTTGTCTCACAAAATTGATAAAATGTCAGCTTTGTCATGGGATAGAATATGCAGATGCTCCTTATTTTTCCTCTGTTTTTACACTTGAACAGGGAGATGCTTATGGTTCATTCAAGATGGATGTTAGAAGCTAAGTGAGAAAGGAGCATGGAGAGCTCTGGAAGCTCAGACATGTCATCTTGTATCTTATCTTTAAGTATAATTCAGTCTGTTGTCATGTGCTAGTGATGTCAAATATCATCTGAGCATTCTTTGGGCTATCTGTCTCCACGTGCTACTGGCACATGTACATATTTCTGTCCATTTTTTAGCAGTGCGTATCGGACTTATTCCTGTGTTAACATTCCTTCCATCAATCCTGAATGAAAGCCAGCCCTACCAGCAGGAGAATTTTGTATCTGTTTCATACGTTAGTACAATGACAACTTAAAAGGCCACTCCTTAATTCCTTCCAGCCAAGGTTTCTTCATTTATTCTATATTACAGTGTGAAGGTGTCTTCTTTTGAGGCAATTAATTTCAAACTGTTCTGCATCTTTGATTTCTTCTGTCAAGCAGTATGGGACACAGAAAAGCCAAGAAGCCAGGATGTTCTTTGGTACAAGCTTTAAAAATGCTTCTGTGCAATTAATGGGGTAGGAAAAAAAGGAAAAGAGTAATAATTCTCAATGCTTGTTTTCTTACAATAGAAGATATGTGTGTAAATCAGATATGGACTATAAATCAGAATTATTTTCATTAATTCTGTAGTTAAGGTTTTGTTCATATTTACATCTTGGTAAGATCTGATTCTGGAGAACAGCTGAGTAGGAGGATACTCCTCTGTAGTCAGCTCTGACTGATAGCTTTGAAGCGGTTTCCTTTTCTGTCTGTGAAAATATATCATTCTACAGTAGATGGGATTTGCTGGACATGCTCTTCTTGAAGAAACAGACAAGTTAGCAACTTTTTCCATTGGCAAATCTCCAGGGTGACATATTTGTTATAGTTCTTGTATATCTTTATGCTTCATCTGCATGCTTTATTTTTTGTGTCTTAGTAATGTAAGAATTCTATCCTGCTTACACAGTAAAGTAGCTGCATAGTTAAAAGTGGTCTCAGTTTTTGGCTGCAGAAGTATATTATTCCAGAACACTTCTAAAGTATCCGAAGACTTAAGAACTGCAATATCAGTTTCAAAATACCAGTTTCACTGTGCATATCTGAGGGATGCTTCAGATACCTGCCTCAGACGAACTTGACAATAGACCCTCCCAGGACGCTTCATGACTGGGAATTTCTGCCAGAAATCTCAGCAGATTTCTGGCAGTTTTGCTTTAGGTTGTGCAAAAGTTTGAAGACAGCATGGTAGCTGTAATAAGTTTGTTTATAGAATGCTGGAATATCTGAAAAATTATAGTCAATTCAATTTAGGAGTCTAAATCCTTCTGCAAGCTTATAGTAGCTATGCTTGTAAGCGTCCCAGTCACTTAAACGTGAGTGAGAATTCTCCTATGTTGATACATTTGAAAGTTTTCTTTAAGGTCTTTTAAAATACATTACAAGATGTTTTCTGTTGAAAACAGGATGAACAGAGCTTTGCTAGCCGATTAATTAAAAGTTTAATCGGCTAATGTATTTTTTTGTGTAGTCTTTCTGAAGCCTAGTGCTTCAGTGAAGATCAGATCACTCTCTAAAAATCTGTTTGTGCAATAATTCCATTTCTTTCTTTTATTTATTTTGAATTGAGCTTCAGTATAAAATGGTGACAGGGAGAGGGGTGGAGCTCCCTTGCCCTCTGGCCTTGCCCTCTGAGCAAATAGCTGAATCCAGGAAACGTGGTCTTTAATGGTAAACTTACAGGATGGGAACAAATGTGTTCTGGAGGATAATAAATTTAGGGGAAGATAATATATTCTTTCATTTTTGAATTCATAATGCCAAGCAAGAGAATTACTTTTTCACTAGCTTGTTCCTTCGGACTCTGAGCTGGGCAGCAAGTTACCACTTGTTTGTTTTATTCTGTGGGATATTAGTTCCTGAAAACTTTATGTACTACTCTGTAGTATTACATCTAAGCACTAAGTTTCTTTCAATAGAATACATTAAATGCATATTGCAGATAAGCACAAAAAATACATGGAAAAAGTGAACTGGATGATGAAATTCATTGTGTTTAAACAATTTTATAATAATTAAGGCTATGTGTTTAGTATCTGCTATCAAATAGTGACCTACTGTGACCCCTACTGTGAGATTTTTTTCTGTGAGATTTTCTACTGTGGATTTGCCATTGACTTGCATTTATTGACTCAAGCTAAGCTGTTATATTTTACTGTAAACTTATTTTTTCACTTCTTTAAGAAAAAGAAACTTCTTATCATGGGTATTTCCAGCAGATCATGAAGAAAATTTCTTTCAGTGCATATTTTTTTGCTTCTAGTTTGATCTGTAGTACACTGAGATTTTTGTATCTGGAACGTGTTCAGAGCAATATGTAATTGTTGCAGACTGGAACAAAAGAGCACAAATGTCCTAACACTTTGGAAGTTGAGTGAAAAACATACAAATGCAATCATGTTTTCCTTCTTCACAATTCAGTTGCTTACAAGTGAAGTTTGCTACATTTTAGTAGTTTTATGCCTTTACACAACTGCAGTCTGCTACACCACAAAGCCAAAGCACAGTTAGTGAAATAAGCAGTGTCTTCTGAAGGAAGGCCAGAGAGCGTAGCAGACAGCATTAAAACACACGGACAGAGCTGGCTAGCAAGTACGAGGAACCTGTTCTAAGGCTTAATTGTCATGTTGCATCCACAGCAAGTATTTTGTTTTAAATTTTTGTACAGGTGCTTTTGTACAATATGCTTCGGCATATTGCCGAAGTAGATGTATATGAAAAGTTTATAATCATTTAGAAAACAGAACAAAAAGAATTTGAAGATGATTATCTGGACACAAGACAGGCCTGACCCTAAATAACATATTCAGTCCCACCTTTAATAAATCAGATGAGGCTTGTGGTGCTAAAGCAGTATATACTATTTTAGAACATCAGTCGGCATGGAATAAGTAGGAATTGGCAGTCTTGATGTTTTAAATGATATACTTATGTGCATCAGTCCAACTGAAGTTCGAGAATTAACTTATGCTAAAGTACTTTGGTGAATCAATAAGAAGTCAAAGCATTCATAGTGTATTCTGCTGTAGAATTCTAAATTAAGGCATTTTACTTCTGTTGATACGCATGCTCAGAAAAGACGAGCATATGTAAATCACCTGAGGTTAATATCTATCATGTGCAGCTTGTTTATGTGAACCTTTTTGGTTCTTTTTTTCCTTGATTTTTGTTGGGTAGACCTTTGACATTTTTGAAGTTACAGCATAAATTGAAAGGATACAGCCAGAGCAAGGAAATGGATCCGTATCTAAATTTTAAAAATAAGAACCAAATGGTTTAAAAGTAACTAGCCATCTCAGGTGAGTCTGCAAGAGTTGATTTATGCAGTAGATCATGGACGTTGTTACAAAAGACGTAAGCATACAGATTGTACAGGGATGAAGAAACTGAAGCCACTGAACTAAGCGTAGCACATCTCTGAGTGATCCGATTTGCTTCTGCCTTGCAAAGTCATAAAGTCCAACTTGGCTTTCTGACACTGACTAAGCTACGTGGATTAGGTATAGCTGATCTTAAAAGTGAAAAATTGGACACTTGGCAAACCTAGCAGATATTTTGACACGCTCTTGGAGCTGATAAGAATCATCATAAATTTAAATGTTACCTTGCCTTGCACAGAAACCAGACTTAATAAATGGCTTTGAATTTTTCATGAATGACTGAGCACCCTGTTTTACTAATAAGACCAAGGTTTTTGGGCGGGGGAATTGGAGAGGAACAGGGATATAAGGATGCTATAAGGCTACTGATGGAGTGTCATATAATTTTACTAGTTGCATAACTGCTTTTAACTACTAAACTCTCTCTGATTAAAATAACAATCGAGCTTGTAATTTTTCTGAACAGCTGCTGCTACAGGGGGTCATTACCTTGGAGAGCTTTGAAATAATCGTACTCCTAATACATGAGTTATGTAGTCTCATGTTTTACAGCAATGCACAAAGTTTAAAGTCTATAGTAGAATGTTATTTGAAAGCTGTCAAACCATGTTAAAAAAGACTGCATCGTCAAAGGCCCTTGTGGCCAGGATTCAACATGTAGCCTTGTCTTACTCATTATAAAATGCATGTTTATAAAGTTCCACAGAGCATCCAATTCCCAATTCACTTATATCAGCAAGACTTAACTTGCTCATTAATCTAAATTCTTTTGCAACTTTAATCTACATGTTTAATTAATCATAAAATGAGGCGGTAAGTAATTTCAGCAATGTGTGGCTTGTTATCAGATGCATTTAATCACTCTTCTGTGAGCTCATTTGGAAACACCTGAAGATGTCGAGAGCAGTTTGAATAAGCATAAATTATTCTTTGTCAGTGTACTTCACTCAACTAATAAGACATTAATTTAAAAGGCACTGTTCGTCATTTTTAGATCTTCACCAATATTTTTAGCTTAGCAGTATAAATCTAATTGTACATACTGTATGATTCCCAACATAGTGCCCAACATTGAAAAGGGTAAGAGTTTTATTGAATTCATTTTTCTTATTTACATGTAATTATATCATGTAATCGTAATTTTAATGAGGATTAACCATAGGTATCAAATCTGTTAACTATTCAAATGTTTTTGGAATAAGCGCTGCTAATTACTTGAAATGCTAAAGAATATTAGATGGTACAAAGAGTTATAGATTCTGTTATTTCTTTACAGATAATAGCTCTTGTCATATTTGTCACATAGTAACTTGCTATAGATATGGCTAAGTAGCTCAAATGTAGGTAGGATTAGCTTTTGAAAATACAGAAAATACAAAGACTGCAATATTGCTGGGCACATTACATGAATAACTGCTTTTTCAGATACTTACACAGGATTATATTGAATAGAGAATAATATTCCCATTTTTCCTAGTCACTTAACTATTATGTAGCTAGTGATGGCATTCTAAAAAAAATAAGACATGACCTCAGAGCATATAATTCAAAGGAGCTGAGTAAGTCATATATCTCTTCATGTCAAGAAAATGGGAATAAAAATCACATTTTATTGAATGTCATCACCTGTCTCTTTATGCTGTGAAAGAGGATGACATTCTATAAGAATAATTATTTCACTGGAAACAAATTTATTTGCTTGCCAAGGAGCATCTCAGTTAATCTTGCTTTTGAACAGTGGACCACATTCACTAGTTGTCTGGTATGTTCCAGTACAGATCATAACAGGAAAGGGGAGGATATACCATTTTGCCATGAAGTACAAATCACTTCTCCACATTTACTCCGCTGTATTTAATGTCTGTGAATGGACTCCTGTTTTCTTTGACAGTGCGGTGCTCTAATAAGAATAATATTGCTGTAAGTGCCCTGCCTTTGCTACCATGTTAAAGTTGCCGCACCATTTAAACTATAGCAATAAATTGTGGCTGTTGATCCTTTTTCCCTGCTGTCTATGTGTTCCTTTCTGCTACAATTTAGTTTTTATTTTTATTCAGCTGCCTTTTGCAGATGGAAGTGATGGTTTGTTTCTAGAGCGCTAAGAGTTTGAGAACAGTAAACCTTTTGCAGCATCATATAGTACCTATCACCAGGCTGGACATTTTAACAACATTTTATGAAACCACAAAAAACTATGTACAGATTACATTTAGGGTCTGACTAAAACATATACAAACAAGGAAATATGAGCTCCTTCTAGGCCTTCCTCCATATAAACGTTTATTCTGACTTATTTACTCTGTAGACAGTAATGAATCCTTTGCATGTGTTACTCGGCCTGTTTTTGCCTGCACAATGTCTTTTGAAACATCTGTGGTCAAGTTACAAGATTTAAAAAAAAAGAAAAAGTCTTAGTTCAGTAAACTGAAAAATGACAAGTCCGATTATTCTATAATTGCTCCCAAGTTAGAGAGTATTATCAATGCTTATCAGTAAATATATTAGTGTGTGTGGATGGAGGATTTTGAGAGATCTTTCAGCCTGTTGCCATAGTTTGAAATATTGTTACATAGGTTCAAGAAGTTAATTTTTCTCTGTGGGTCTCCCAAGATGATGACTTGTTTCTTCTTTTTCTTTTATTTTCTTTTTTTTCTTTTCTTATATCATAGAAAACCAGAGTGAAAATGTGCGGATGTTGTAAGATTTCCTAGAACAAAAGACATCATTAAAATCTTTGCTATTTATAGATAGCTACCACAGTACCTGTGATAACTCTAAGCAAAACTTAGGTGCATTTGTGAAGTTTTTGCACTAATCACATTGGCCTTTGAAGGGAATATTCTAATCATTTGTTTATATAGAAATTGCAGAGAGCTCACGCTAAATGCATCCAATTTACATAATATATTTTGGTCTTTTCTAATTGTTTGGATGTATCTGTTACCTGCTTCAAACCCAAAACATTTATTGAATTTATGAACTCATATGGAATGTTTCAAATGGGAATTCTTCAGAAAGGTACAGCTTTCAAATTTGGAAAAGCCTATGTATTTGTTTTGCAAGTGAGAGTCCAGTCTTTGACAACAAAATGTTGCGTTCATTGAGTTCCAGGGCTGCCTACTGCAAGTGTTAAAAACTTGAATGAACTGTCCTCCTTCAAAAAAGTAAAACAAAGCAAAGGAATCTTCATTATTTTCTCCTTAAATTTGTGCCTTTAAAGTCTGCATTTCCAGATGTTTCTATATGTCTGACTTTTAGATATTTGCAAAAACGTACAAAATATGAGATTCTCATGCTTACATTACTGTAACACTCATACCTCCTAACAAAAAAAAAAAAAAAAAAAAAAAACCCAAAGTCATCAGACATTCATAACAGGTCTATAAAAGGTGGCATCATAGTGTTCTTTAACAAAGCTAAACTTCTAGGAATAGTGAGACACTGTAATGCCAGAGCTGCTTATATCAGTACCTAGCGCAGGTGCTTATATTAGAGCACCTGATTCATTGTACTCAAATTGATGTAAATATTCCAAGGCAGAGAACAAAGTTCTCAAAGAAAAAGATAAAATTGCTCAGCTATGGTTAATTCCAGTCATTTTAGCTCATAGTACAAATCCAAGTAGCTGCATGGAAGAGGCATGCCTAAAATACACATATGTCAGCAAACAAGTAACTAAATAAAATAGCTAATTTTTTTTCCTAGAAAGGGAGAAATAGTCAGTAGATGCTATAGAAATGAGATTGAACCTGTTGAGTGGTATGGTACCAGGTCACACCTACAATGGACAAGGTACTGAAAAGCTAACAATGGCTTGAAAAACAAGTATATTTATTAGCTGAACACCTTCCTAAAAGGGATGAAACCCAGTAACAATTCTTTTTAAACTTTACTTGTACTGATAAAAACTACTGTGAAGTATTTCATTTTGAAAATGTTCAGCTGGAGGGAACTGCTAATCTATTGTTTCCAGAAATGTACCGTCAGTTTTCAGCTACCTTGGAGTGTTTAGGCCCCATCATTGTCAGAAAGCAAAGGATATGACAGCCAAGCACAACTTCCAGTTTTGAAACAAAATTTTAAAAGGTAAATCCCTCAGCTGAGGGCTGAGAACACTGCACACTCTTGCTAGTTACGTGTGTTTAAGAGACTGTTCCCTATTTCCCCAACTGTGAATCTGACTCTTCTGCTTGTGTCAAAATACTAATTTGAATTAATGAAATAATTCTGTTTCTAAAGAAAGTGCCCCAAACTGTGCTTTATCTTTGTTCTTTGTGGGATGTGAAACTTCTGTCTGTTATATGAAAAACAGATCTTGTGTTAAGTTCACTGTCATGTGCACTGACTGGATTTTAATGCTTGACGCTAGTCACTTGAACCAAAATGCAAGCGCAGTAACAGGCATGTACTACAACTTGTGCTGGTCTCTTAGTTAGTGTACATAAGCTCACATTTTTTTTAAGATGCTCATGTTGCAAAGGATCCACATAAATGTGTAATGATGTAAGGTACAAGGAGAGTCATGAATTACATGAGGCATTGATTATGTCCAATGGGTGTTCTTTTTGACAGAAAATTAGTTTGATGTAAGAGTTTTCCCCAGTACTTCTTGGATCACAACATACAGGTTGTGAGCATTACATTCTGCAGGATGTCCCATGAAGAGAAGGGAAATACAGTGGAGTATCAAAGAAAATTAAAAACTTCCTGCAATTTCCTAGATGTTAAATGGGATAATTCTTAGTGCTATCAAACCAGTCTTTATTACATACGAGTGACTGAAAAGCATGAAAATTCCACAAAAAAAAGTAAAGAAATATATTCTATTTCATTATCTTTAGTTGTGTAAAAGAACCTCCAGAGACATCTACTTAATGCTTTGGGAATGCTGAAGCAGGCAGTATCTTTCTAACATGTGACAGGCCACAAGTTTCCTTCAGAGACTATGCCCGATGAAAAGAAATCATTGAGAATAGTAAGATTTAAAAATACTAGCTGTTTACCCTTGAGGAGATCATTGGTCACCAGCATTGTGGCCACTTTGGAAATTAATAGATCTGAAAAGTCCAGGAAAATACCTCAGTGAAGTCTGGACCAGCATTTTGCAGTGAGTAGTGCAGTGTGGTGTTATAAAGTTGATATACATGCTCCCCCCTAAATAAACTATATACAAGACCCATTGCTTGCTTTGGCAGGATGTACTGATTCACAGTCGGGCTAGTGTTTTGTAGAAACTTGACACGATAAGTAAAAACCTGCCATCTTTCAGCCAAACAGATCACACTTTATGAACAAAGTACATTTTGATCCGATGAAAATTAAAAGATTAATAGAAATATATGTAATATAGATGTAATTAATTTTAGACATGCCTATAAAATACAGGTACAAAGTGATAAAATAAAAAACACCACAAAAACCCCAAAGCGGTGGGGAGTAATAAAAACAAGGGGGAGGGCGAGTAACCCCATCATTTGAAAAAATAACCTGGACTTGTATCACAAGTTTCAGGAGGTCAATTTTGTAAAAATAGTATTTATTTATTTATTTATTTAATGAATAACAGACTCTTCTCTAAAGGAAAGAAATCTTTGTACTTCAGAACTTATTTTTTCACTTAAAACTTGGTTTGACAGACTTTTCAACAAACCCGTGGTAGAATACATTTAAGAGGCTCTCAGAGAGAAGGTGGATGGTATTTTAGAGCTTTATAATTGCCTGCTGAATAGTGGGACCCTAGTAGTTCATACCAGTGATTTATCTGTTAATGATTTAATTAAGCTGTTGTTATTATAAACTTTTAATATTCAGTATGACCTATAAAATACAAGGCAGACTTTGGGAATTCTGAAACACATTGGTAAGTGTACTTGGTGTTTATGGTTTGCTTTTCATGCCTTGCAGATATCTGTGGTGGAAGCCCAGTACAACAAGGAATTTGCTCATCAAGGACAGGTCAACAGGGCTCTTGAGGGCCCTCATGTACTAGGTGTTCTTCAGCAGCTAGCTGAATGCCTTGACAATTTTCTCTGGTTATTTTGTTCTAGCAGTTGGAAATGAATGCAAATGGTGATTTTCGGTTTACTAATATGCTCTATGTTGTGGATATTCTTACTGCTTGGACAACTGGCTACTGAGTGTTAGTTAGTTAGACCGTTATTCTGTGAATAAAATAGCCATGTAGCAGCAAGTATTTTTTTCTGAGCAGTCTTTGTTAAAATTGTCCTTTCATCTCCATGGCATCCAAAGGGCACTTTGTAACAAAGGGAAGGCATTGCCTTAAAATAATCTTGACTCTTAATTAACCAAATATATCCATTGTGGCTTTTATTCCTTTATTTTGAAGAGTTCTGGGGTAACTGAGAGCCTGTTTTCTATGTCACAGATTTTTTGTTGTGCCTTAATGAAAAGTGCCAAGTGATAACGTGACTTATTTGAAGTGGAAATTGCATTCTGAGTCATATCATGTCCTTCATATCATCTTCATTTTGTAAGTAGAGGAACCTGCTTGGTCTAAGTCTTTTACATAGGGAAAATTTCAGATCAGAAGGGCTAAGAGCGTTTGATAGACTGGCCTATGTATTAATTGATATAAGACTAAAAGAAAACAAAATCTATTTAAAAATCAGATTGTGAAGATTCACTGGTGCTGCAGATATTCAAAGAAACTTAAAATTGTGGGATGTGAAAGTATAATGACTGGAGAACTTGTGGGAGAAGCTTTATTTTACTGAATAAGATTAAGGTCCAGCAGTAATTCCTAGGTTTAAATGTATTTTATTATGTATTGCTATATTTTAGTTATAAAATATATTCCAAAGTGAGCACCTGATGTAAAGAAGATACTAAATACTGCTCTAAAATAATAAAGCCCACAAAATTGGTGCAGTCTACTTAAAAACAAAGCAAAACAAGAACAAATAACCCAAAAGCACCCCTCCTTCTCATCCCCTCCAACCCATTTCTTTATGCTTTTATGAAGTACCAATTTGATCCTCAGGAAAGATTATGATGGGAGAAAGTGATTCAGCATGTCACTTTAGGACTGCAGAGTGCCTGAATTAGCATTGGTGTACAGGCACTGTATAAACCCCCCAGCAGGCAACTCCAAGTGCACAAGTGAAGAATCACTTTCCACTGTTTCCCTTGTTTGTAGGAGAACTTATGCTCCTAATTCAGGTACTTAATTAGATGCATGGCACTTTTATTTTCTTCTTGAATGGGTCAGATAACCCCTCTGGGCTTGGGGTTTGCCACTTGTAAAATAAAGGCGATGCTGATTCATCTTTACAAAGTTCTTTGAGATCCACAAATAAAAACTGAGTTTCAGATGAGCACAAATGTAATTGCTGTATATTCTCTCCTATTTGAAGTTTCTGAGTTTTATGGTTAGAGTGCGCAACGTAGTATTCATAACAAAACAGAAAACTCATTAATATCGTATTTGTAGATACTGTGTAATAACTGAAGACAGGTCATCAATAAGAAGTTCTGTAGGTCTTCAATGAAGAATTTTTTTCTACATTTCTGTTCACAAAGGGAAAATGCCCAAGTTCTTATATTGTAAGAATTTCCTTTTACCCCATCAACAAATCTGCCTCAGACTATAAAAGTTGGTATTAGTACAGCTGATTTAGAGCTGACTGTAGTGAATGGAAAACAGTCTTAGTAATCCTTGAAGCTTTGTGACAACACCCAAGCCTGTTGGAATCTGTATGTGAAAGTCATTTCAGTTGTTGTTCTAGTGGTAGAATATTTGAGGATAACTTGCTGACTGACTAAGATACATATTAAATGCATTTGAAAAATTTCTATTGATTTCTCAAGAAGAAGCTGGCAAATATTTGTGATCCATACTGGAATGGGAAGCTGTCGTCTCCCAGGCCCCTAAGGGTGTTGCAATTTGACTGAATTTCTGACCTGTCAAGAGAGGGAAAAATCTCCAAGAGAAGATCTGTAGTAGTGCCTCCAACCAGAGAAGAGAGAGGGTGGTATATGAGAGACTCCTTTTCAGCTTTGATGGTACTAGGGTTTCCCAATATCTCTGGCAGTTTAGCTATTTAATTTGGACCCATGCTCCTACTTTACAGGAGCTGGAACATCTGGACTCTTATACAGCCAATGAATTTATTGTAAAGCACAGTGAAGCATTTCTTCATGTTATTTTTCCTTCTCTGCTATGGACCTCCAGCTAAGGAGGGAGCCAACGTTTGAGTCAAATCTCTGCTCTGTTGCTCTATTTTCTGTATAATTGCTTGGCTGTGTCTCTGAAGGCTGTAGTTTGATCAAGATTCTACTTTAGATTTTTGATTCAGAAGCTCTTCTGAGTTGCCAGGAATTCTTGTTGCATAGCATGTTATTTTCCAAGATAGTTGAGATCCCCACCAATACCCACTTACCTTTAGACTTCAAGGTCCTTAATGCTCTCCAGAGCTGGTTAGGCAAGCAGCAGTGCACTCTGTTGTTGTCATGAGAAAACTTCTCCTCTTGTACCAGTTAACCCTTTGACATTTTTGGTTTTCTGCTGATGTCTTCGTAGCAAGCAATCTAGGTTTTTGAAAAACAGTAAGTACAAGGACTGCTCATTTCTGCTTGGATTTGAAACTATATCATAAGGCTGCATAGAGATGGGTTTGTGTTGGACCAAAATAGAATTACTCATGTTCAAATATGTTCAAAACAGAATAACTCATGTTCAAATACTTACTTAATGTTTTTAATAGGACCCTGAGACATGGTCTGATGTGTGTTTAGCAATGGATTCACAACATTACCATTCCATGTGAATCACCAAAAGGGTTTCTGATTCACATAATATTTTCTACTTCCTATTCTCTTTCAGAGCCTGTTAGGTGGTATTTTTAGAAAGTAATTTCTTGATGAGAAGAAGAGGAGAAAGATGATGAAGGTTAAATAGCTAGGACTGCTGAATAATTGCTTTAAAGTAATTGATATCCTATTGATACCCTCTGCCGAATAGTTTGAAAACTTGTCCAAATTAAAAAAATAAAAAGTATATATACACATGATTTTAAAACATAGCAGGTCCTCTGATTTCAGGTCCTAAACATGAAAACTGAAAAATGAATTTTTAATGAATTTTTTAGCTTCAACTTAAGGCAAGTACAAAACCTAATTTACTTATTTTCATTATTATTCTCAATCTTTTTTTAAAATTGTATTTATTAGTATCTAATTACTCTGTACTTTTCTGAAAAGACTTCATTTTAGTTTAATGTATTTAGGATAAATGAAGTCCCTGTGATGACTGAAGAGGCTGGGCTTTGCTTTGTTTATAGGATAATGAATTACAAGCAAATTGATCTAAATACTGAAACTTACAGGAAGTGAAGCAATGTTTTGGAAAATTGGTTTCACCTACTACAAAGAATCTTTCTTATTTTTTTTTTAAATACTACTTGCTATACTGATCAAAATCAGATATCCTGTTTCGAGTGCTTGAAAGCATCTATATGGCAATATTGAAATGCAACATGGGCTAAATCTGGTTCAGCAGGCTTGGAAGCAGGACTTTTAAATTAGCCCCATGTTGCCATTCATGTGTCATCGAGTGAGCTGTTTCACACGTCTATGTCTCAGTTTCCATATCAGTAAACGTGCACGAAATGTCCACTTTACTGTTATGTCATAAGAATGAAGAACTGTAAAGTGGTTTCCCCAAAGGCGTGAGATATTATTGCAATGGGCATTATTGGATTCCTATTGTTATTATTTTATTTGTATTACAGTATGTAGATCCTCCAACTAAAAGCAGAGCTCCTCTGAAATGAAGGTATTGCTGCCGATAAGTCTACTTTCTAAATGGACAATTCAGACAAAAGTTAGAGGACAGAAAATACTAAATTCTCATACACTGAGAGTAAATTTAGATCAAATTCACCCAGACTCATTACTACTTTAAATCAGTCTCTGTATTTATAATAAATTGTGGGCTTTTAAGGGTTCAGATGTCCATCCTTCAGGAAAAACTAATCAAAGCAGTTTTGAGTAGGTGACTACAGGCCAGAGATCAGTTGTGGTGTTTCACTGCACGCCTGTGTGAAAGTCCAGTGGTGAAAGTCCACTTGCATGTTTGAAAAACTCCAGCTTTAATAGGTTCATAACTTTTAAGACTAGCGGGTTCATAGTAATACTTTAATGTAACTTGCATAACACAGCCATAGAACTGCCCCTGAAGTCCGCTAGCTATGGATATAGCTTTGTGGGATGCAGCCTGTCTGAAAAAATTTACAGTGACAGCAGATGTACCAGAACCTTTTGTTAATTTATCTCACTTATTAAGCTATGTGCCATAATTCTAGTTTGAATTGGTTTAATTTAAGTTTACAACTATGGTTTTCTCTAAGGTTGAAAAATCCTCTGTTACTGTATTTTCTATTCCATGTACATTCTGCTAGATTCTGATCTAAAGTCTTTTTTTTTTTTTTCTTCTTCAACAAATTTGATGGAGTAAGCCACTTGGCTGCCTCACTGCAGAATGTGTTTTCCATTATTTTAATCTTCTTCGTGATTCTGTATTGGCTTATCATAGTTGTAAAGGAATTCTATGGAGAGGTAGTAGTACCTCTGCTGTCACCAAGTTGATTCTAGTGGAAACTTTCCCTCTTTATTGTACACTTTGCAACTGCTTCTTCTCCTATAATGCTGATGCATTTCTCATGTAAGCGCTGCAGCTTTCTTACATGTCACTTATTAGCTATGTTAGAAGAAAGCAAATTCAATAATATGAGGCAATCATTCTGGGTCCTGGTTACGTTTGTTTTTCTGTAAAGCATATTTGATCCCCATTTAAATATCATTATTTTTATTTTCTGCTAAGTCTAAAGGAATGCAGGAAACTACAGAGTATCTGGTGCTGCAAAGTCATAGTTGATTCTTTCTCACAGTACCTGAGTTTTCCTTCTTGCATTAGAATTGTCTAAAATAATGCTGAGCATTTTGAGTTTAAAATAGCTATAAAAGGCTATGAAAGTAATATGCTTCATAAACTGAAAAGTTTTCCACCAAGTAGAGAAAATTGTCAGAGAAACAACTAATTGATCTCTGCTCCTTTACAGCTGTGTAATGCTATGCATAAGTAAAAGCTCCTGTTAAATTAATTAATGATTTCAATTACGAACTTTTCTCCAAAATGTTATGATTCGTATCAAGCTGATAATGCAGTGACCTGGGAGTGTGAAATCTGTGTTATGTAGAGAGTCGCTGGTTAATTGATTCACAAATTATTTAAAGTTTGTTGCACCCAAGGGAGTGCTCAGATCCATGACAGCTATTTCTTAAAGTGTGCAAACTCTCTTTTCTTTTTAAAATTGTCTTGAGCCAACAAGCATGATAAAATGGTTGCAAACTGGATATTGGCAGTTTTTAGTGTGCCAGTTAATGTATTCAAAGGATTTCTCTAGGATTTTTTTCCCATATCACAGCATATGCCTATATGAAAAAGAAACTTTGCAGGTATCAACAGGAAAAGGTTAATGTCTTGTCTGAAACCAAACTTTAGTCTATCTTCTTATACCAATTGCTTTTGTAATTTTGAATGTTTTTGTTAACCTTCCTTATCACCTGTTATGACACCTTTCATTTCTGATAATTGTAGAGTAACTCTTGTTTCCTGTTAAGGGAAGTACTAGTGAGTGTTTCTGAAAAAGCTTCTGAGGTTTAAAATTAAGGATATTTCATACAATATTTTTGTAGGCAGCAGTTTCACGGTACAGATGAGCAGTAATTATGCTAACCCGTATTCCAGAATTTAATGTTATCAAATCCTGTATTTCACTGATTTTGTCATGCCTTTGTACATGCAGAAGCTTGAATGAGAAGTCTTCTCACTCGCTACAGATGCATAAAGACAGGAGGGGATGTTCAGTGTAATTCTGTCTGATTTTAACATCTTAGTGCATGAGTTTCACAACAATTAAAAATTGAAATGTACAAAGAATAATATAGAAGGAGGTATTAAAATAAGTTAAAGTACGGTTAATATTTTATAAACCTGTATTAAATTTTTATAAATTTTATTAAAGTGCAGTTGGGTTGACTTCAGCGTTGTAGAAAATGACCACTTTCACAAATCTTTCTGTGAGTGTGAGCCCTTTACTGAAGGGGCAAGAGGACTTCATGTGGCTCCCTGGGTCTCAGGAGAGACCTAAGAGTTTGAGGCATGTTAGGAGAGGTATGTCTTGCTCGGAAGTTTGTGTGATTGGAGTAGTAGCAAGCAGTAATATTGAATTGATTTTTTTTTTTTTTTTTTTTTTTATCAGAACATTTGGGATTGCTTGAAAGTAGAAAAGGATTTCAGATACTGGCAGTTAAATACTATATCAAATAAAATCACGGTGGTGACTGCCCGTTCCCATCGTCTTTCTCACTCTTGGAATATTCTGCCTACCCAAAGATTTAGTTCTCTCTATTACCAGTCACTTTTCCTGGTTTTGTATTTGTGTTAAAAATACTTGTGTCAACTCTCCTCTGTTAGTAAGACAAAACAAAACAATTAAAAATAAAAGTGCATCTTGTGTTATGAAGTTGCATGTTGCTGCAGGGCCATGAGAAGCTGCCTCGAAAGGCATAATATCTGTATTGTAGAAAAAAATACCATTTCAAATACTGAGTGACTGCTTCTGTTTCCTAAAATTAAGGAGCCTATAATCTCAGCACCATTAACAAGTGCTGTCATTCAGATACACAGTGTCTGGCTGATTTAAATAAAATGAAATGAAGATAGTTGTTTCTGGTCCCTTGGCTTCACTCATTGCCATAAACATATGCTCTGCGTCCCGCTTCTTTCCATCTTATTTATGACTTTAATTTGTTGTGTGGGCTGCGCTAGAAATTAAATTTAATACAATTCTCCAAGGGACCCTGTCATATAATAACATGGTAATTTCTGTGTATCCTTTTGAAAAATGAGGAAATTAATTCTTCCTGACATGTTCTAATTATTCCAGTGTGAACGGCAAATCCGTTTTTCCCAGCCCCTGAAGTGTTATAGGCAAATGGCTGCTGTTCAAAGCTGAGGTGCTAATGCTGACCAGCAGTGCGTTTAATTTGAAACATGAGCAGACACCTTTCAACACACCTTTGTAATATTGGAGTACTTTACAGAAATTAATTCACTACTTATTTGGCAGCTTAGCCTGGGGGTTATGGTTTTTATTCATCAATACTATAGTCATGTTAGCACAATGTTTCCTGTTTCCTCTAGCGCTCTGTGCCTGTGCGGCAAAATACAAATTCAGAAGAGCGCAATGATTAGTTTTAACGTACATATTTTTAAGTGGGGACACAGGTACCATAGCACTAATGATTCTGTGTTGTGGCATGTTTACAGTTTGGAGAGAGGTACTATAAGGTCTTCGGTGTTGACTTTAATTCAACACTGTGGTTAATACTTTCAACTGAAATTACAGGGAAGAAATTATTTGAACCAACTTCCTGTGAAAGAGATCTTCCACTCAGACGCTGGCCTCTGTTGTGACAATCTGATGCCTGCTTCCATTTTTACTACTTTGTTAAGTTCTGACTAAAACCAGAATGCATACACTGTAACTTAAAAATTCCATAATACGCTTGGCATAGGTAGATTTTTGCCAAGGAGAAGGCACCGAATTATCAGTATAGGCGCTGAAACTCACACGATAGATTCTGGGCATTTATGACTTTTGATATATTGCCTTTGGGAATTTCTATTTTAGCGTGTTCATTTTGTGCAGGACTGCCAAGTGAAGTCCTTCAAGAGTCCCAGCTTTGTAATACACAGATGTTGTCTTTGTTAAGTGTTCTTTCAAAATTCAGATGTATGGAAGTATAAAAGAAATTTTAACTATTCCAAGAAACAGAATTTGACAGAAGGCATCAAGAGGAAGAATCTGGAATAGTTAAGACTTCATTTACGCTTTCAGCCATAGATGTAAAGAAGAAAGCATAGTTTTCAGAGATGTTGTTGAAGAACTGGAATGAAGAATTGTCTAAAAAAAACTTGCTAACTGCCTAGCTATAGGGAGAAATGGGGTGAAGTTTGTGGAGGTGTCAGTTAAGGCAGCGAGGGCGTGAGATCCATCAGGCTCAGGCAAGAGAAAAGAACTGAAATGTGAGTTTCTGCCAAAAGAGGGGAATGGGTAGAAGGAGTAGGTCTATGAAAGGTGAAAGGGAACAGTAGTTGCCTGAAATTGGGTGGAGAGCTGTGAGAGAAGGGTATCAGCTAAGACTAGAGATCAGATCAGGTTGAAGGTCTTTATGTATTTGAGTGGAGCAGTTGCAGTAGATGAAAAGGATAGAAATGACATTCTTAGAATATTAGAACAAAGACCAAAGGCAGATTTAGTGAGGAACCTTGTAAATGTAAAGAAGATTAAGCTAGCTGATTATCAAGTCATAGGAAACATACAGGAACAAGGAAAGTTTACTTTATGACAAGGACACCAAATGCTAATGTAAAAAATTTATCTTCTTTTTACACATGGGATTAGTTTTTGATAACAAGGAGTCAATGTTAGAGCAATGATTAGAATTATTGGACCACGCCTTAGTATGAAAGTCTTTATATAATGTTCTTTCTGTAATAAATACTTAACTGAAGAATGTGGTGTTCTCACTCTGAGTAGTTATTTACACTGAAATCTCTGAATACAGAAAGAGAAGAAAGAAATCTTATATATGACTTTCATAAAGAGAGGTTTTAAGGCATAGTTGAAATTTCCTTCTGACCAATTCATAAATGGTTTGAATTTCTTGAGGAGATCCTGCTAGTGATATATTGTCATAAATACTCTATGCATCCTCGCTCCAGACTTTGCATTTTGAACCTCCTTGAACAATCTAAATAGTTTGACTACAGGATCTAGTTTTAATTTGAAAAAGTAAATTTTGGCATTAGGATTTTCACTGTAAAGGCCAAGTTCTCCCTGTGGATCTGTGCGATGGAACAAGAAATTACTTCCAAAAGGCTGGCAATCTTGTGAATAACTCCAGTGATAAAATATGTAACATGGTGGTCTGAGTGTCTGAATAGCTCCATCAAAAAAAAAAAGATGATCACGTAAAACTTGGGTGTTGTTTCTGGGCACTTAGGACTCAGTCAAGTCTGTGACCCACTGAGGTATGTTTTGTTACATTAAAATTAGTAGGTAAAGGGCAGAAAACCTAAGGCAACACAAACTATGGGTATAGAAGCAGTACTCCTCAAGGGAGTGTTACTGATCTCGTGGAGCTAGTGTGTTCGTAGCAGCCACATGTAACGTGAGGGATATTGGTTTAGTTCTCAGGAATGTCCCTGCTGCATCCTTTTTGTATGCCAAAAGAAGCTGCAATTTGAAGGTACCTTCTTTTTCCCAGAACCAGAGAGACCTCATGGATATGCAGAGATCTTGCAATACCACCTAGATGTCTTATTTCCAAAACTTGCCTGTGTGTAGCTATGGCAAGCACAGCAGTGGAAGCTGTGGCCAGCTGTCTGAAGTGTTATCATATCTGCTGCTGTCTGAAAGCCTGGTTCAGATTCCAGTCTATACACCAGGTTTAGCCATGTTGCTCATCAATCAGTGTACTCTCCTATGTCATTCTCTGCGTCTTCACCAAAACCTTCAAGGCTTTGTACACTAATGGTTCTGCGATAGTACGTTTACTGGAGACCAGAGAGTATGGTAAGAGAAATAGTATATAAAAATTATTTTTGCTTTGTCCACTGTATTCACAGCAGTAATATTCATAGTACTCTGTGCAGAACTTCAGAATAAAAAGCCTCATCATTCAGGTAGTATTTAGTGCCTTGACTGCTATGCATTCATTTCCATTGCAGGGTCATGGTGTTTCTGAGTCACGTTTGTCTGATATTTGCCTCAAGATGAAGATCACAGGATAATTCAAGTTGAAAGGGGCCTCAAGAGGTCTCTCTGCTCACAGCAGGGTCAGCTGTGAGGTCTGACCAGGTTACTCAGGGCTTTATCCAGGCAGGTCTTGACAAACCTCCAAGGACAGAGGCAGCACAACCTCCCTGGGCAGTCTGTCCCACTGCTCGTCTCTTAATGGTGAAAAAGGTTTTCTTACATCCAGTTTGAAGCTTTCTTGTTTCAACTTTGCTCTTTACAGCAAAGTTTAGAAGAGCTACAAAACTGGTTATTTAGGTGATAACGTGTGATAATTCTTTTAAAAACTGATTGCCTTAGTGACCAACTATATGCAGCAACTTCTCTGCAGTCCTTCCTGCCTTAGCTTTTTCGTTGACACCACTAGGTATAACTTGGTATCTCTCTCTTTTACTGTAAGATCTCTTTTCATTGAGGAAACACTTCAGCTTGAATTCTGCAGTAACGATTTTGGTTTCCACTTAAAGTGCATGTTGTTAAAGGTAAAAAGGCAAGCATAAGTTCTAACAATGAACGACATTAGCTAGTGAGGTTGGTGCAGCTGAAAGTTAGCATCTGAAGGGTGATTCTGTGCCTGCTATGCTTCATGGTAAGGCTTCCAGTATTGGATTACACAGAAAATAAGTGTTTGTGTTTGGTCTGGCTCATGACCTTTAGTTTTTGAGCCCTCTTCTCTCTCTGTACTAGTAAATGCTGATTTCATAATTTGTTAGAGTTTTGTGGTGTTCCCCTCCCCCCACTCCTGAGGACTGGATTGCAAAGGAAAGATTTAATTAGAAACGAACCTGCCATCCCAGAGGTCTCTGATTTGAATCCAGCCAAGTAAATAGTCTATATTTGTTGCAGTTTGACAATTAAGTTCTCTGTCTTATGTTAATAGATGGTTCAAATCCACAAAGGTGTCCACAGGGCTAGGCCCATGGTTACTGGCACAACTAGATAGCTTTTTGGCAGCTTCAGGAATCATATGAGGCTTGGAATGGAAATGGCACTTGATCTATCTGCCCACTCCTGACATTCGCTCCTTTTGAGTCAGGGTCGGAGCAGGTTGGTGGGGTAATGTGAAGAGGCCTGCGTGGCCAGTGGAGTGTCTGTTCTGGGGATAAATGGAGCCCTTTCAGTTTCTGAGGCTGTCAACCTGGCGTGAGCAATAAATTTGCTTGTGGGCAGAAAACAGAAAAGAAAGCAAGACTACCACATCTGTGTTGAAAGGTCTCTTGTTCATCAGAAGAAGGAAGCAATGCAGGAAATGGAGGAGGCAAGGTCTGAATAATTGTTTTTTCTGGGCTAGAAATGCAGTAACTTCTCTAGCAGATGAACGAAGAGTTGTTTGTCACTTTTTCCCCCCTAATTATCTTGAGTTCATTGTAGATATTTTCTGTGGCAAACCTTTTTTCTGTTTATCCAAGAGACATCACTGACTGAATAATCAATAAGCCTTTTTCTCCTTCGTCTATTCAAGCATAAGACTGAGATTATTGAGTGAAAGAAGAGGGGGTCACCATCACAAATATTTTAGGACCATTGACAGTCTTTCTCTATGAGGTACTTGAAAAAAAATGCTCAAAGGTCTACTGATATTCTCTTAATGATTAGTACTTTTGATGATATAGGTTTATAAATATGCTTTGTATGCATTATAGAACTAAGGCACCCAAAACCTTAGTGCTGAGAGGTCAGAATTAAAACTAATATATTCTAAGACATGAGTATATACTCATCCCTTGCTTTTTTCCTCTTTGTTCTTAAACTGTGTTCCTTCTCCTTTATTCTACCACAGTCCATGTTCCTCCTGTCTTTTTAATTGATTTGATTAATCTCTTAAATGGATACAAAACATTAAAAGCAAGGGATCTATAAACAAAATTGGTCAAAAAAATCTAAACAGCACTTCCAAACATTTCAAACAGAAGTCTGGATTTGGGATTCTTTTTTAAAATATATATATCTTACAAATTGTAAGATTGTTATAAATTCTAAATCTGCTCTTACTCCTAAATCCGTCCTTACATTATATTGGCAGACATTGCAAGTAGTGAAACTAAGATGTAGAAGAAATTAAATAGAAAATTATTTGGCTTTTCAGACAGCATTGAGAAAAAAATTTAAGAAGCTATCGCTTTTCCTGTCACCAGTCTTTGCAGCTTTATTTTTAAAAAGTAATATTTAAAGTAATACTGTCATTTTATTCTGTGAAAAAAATACACATTGTGCACATTTTCAGTATGGAAGTCTCTTATGTACAAAGTTACTGAAAATCAGATGGAAGTAGAAACATTATCTGCTACTTGACATGCTGCTGCTTCTCTTGTAGCAAGATATAGAAGTGGATACACTTGCATTTATGATTTATTGCTCTTGCTGATGTCTCTCTTCATTGTGAGAGTTCCAATTCCCTCATTTTCCTGGCCCTGATGGTGGCCAGTCTGACACTTCTTTTAACAAGTTTCTGCTGCAGTCGCTGCAATGTTGTATCAGGCAGTCCCTGACTGTGGCTACCCAAGTGCCCTTTCTCACCATGTAGGCTCCATGTCCTAAACTCACCTGTCACTGAATTTATACTGCTTTTGCATTGTTCTCTTTTGGTCACTGAGCCGTACTCTTCCCTGAGTCTGAATGGGTATACCCTTTTCCTTAATCCCATATCACAACGCTATGTTATTTTTCTGCATTATTTTAGCAAAGAATTCAATATTGGATTTGTGCCGCTGGCAACCCTGACCTTACCAATGACTGAACATGCTGAAGACATTTTCAAAATCTGTGAAATTATGCAGTAGAAATATGAGCTGCAGAATACGCTCCTTTTAGATCATATTTATTTGCTGAATGGATAGTGCAGAAGTGACTTCACATTTTGCATGGGTTGATTTAAAAACATACTCCCTCTGCAAATAATAACTAAATAGTCGTACGGAGTTCATTTAGTTACTGTGGCAAGAGGCGTAAAGCGGGCAGAATGGATGTAAACATGTTATGCAAGGGTTCATAATATTATGGCAAAACCCTATGCATATTAATCTTCCATATACCTTGTTGTTAGAGGATAAGTGATTCCTCTATTTCTCAGAGAATTTTATCTTGCCGAAATAATTTTCCAGGGTACTAAAATTATCCTAACAGAAATGATTGTCAGAATGCATTGGACTAATGTTTATGGTTATTAGTGTTTATTGTTAATGACAAAAAAGAAGTTAATATAGAAACTGTTAGAATAGCAGGAGAAATTCAGGGAAACTCAGCTTGGTCTTGAACCAAGCTAGGATTGGATAAGTGTGTGGCTGGTGTTTGGGAAGGCCTTGCAGTGTGATTTTCTTGGCCTCTGCCTGGCTCAGTCTGCTGTTTGTCTGGTGAGGAACATATCCCAAAGGGAAGGGGAAAGTCAGGGAGAAAGTGTCCGTGGCTCTTCCTTCCTTAAACTGCCACAGCCTGAGTACCCTTTATGCCTGTCACCCATTGTATGGGAGAGGAGTGGTGCTGATCCCACGTTGAGTTTGAGCCTGAAATCACATTTTAAATCAATAATCTACAGGAAATTGGATGCTTTTTAAAATCTAACTGAGAAATAGGTAGCAATAGTTTTGTTAAGCATTACTAAATTGTAGCCATTTTACATTTGTGTGCACATACGTGCATCCCTGAGTTAAGTACCCTGAGCCATTTGTGACCCCTTTGAAAATGTGGTAGTAATAACAAGATCATGGTAAAACAAGTTGCTTAAACAGATGACCAGTAAGGTACAAGAATGTGTATAGTATACACCTATAGTATAACTGCTCACACAGATATGGGAACATGAATTAAACATCATGCACATAAAGAAATAGTAACTCTAGGGAGGGTATATGTGACACAGTATTTGTTTAGCTATGGAAACATCTGTATTTAAATTGGCAGAAATTGCGCTGAAATCTCTCAAACAAGTAACCTAGTCAAGAGCAACAATCTAAAAGCAAGTAGGAGGACTGTAAAATAGCATGACTGTTTGGTTAACGTAGTTTTTAGTATAAATAGAATTTCAAGTCAGCATGACTTTAATGCTGACCCTCCCAGTACATTAAAAAAAAAAAAAAATAATGCTTGAAACTAACAGCATGTTAGCAGCTAATTCGTGCATTATTTCAGTATCATTCATAAATTACTTTTGAATCCTTTGACTTAAGAAAAAGAAAATCCCACAAATCCTACTTTTGGTCAAAGCATAAGACCATAATTAACTCGGCATGTGCTTTTGAATTAAGAACACAGTGTTCTGAGCTTTCTTTCTTAAAAAGCTTTTAAAAATGTTGGGGGAATACTTTCATAGAGCCTCCTTGACTGAGCAGAATTTTAAGATTTGTCACATATGAAGTGGTGTTAATTAAATATTGTTATTCCTTTCTGTCAATCAAGTAAGGTTAAGCTTTTTTTGTTGCTTGAACAAAACGGGAAGTGAAACAGGTGAAAATATATAAAACAGCTGTGAGGAAAACAGGAGGAATAACATAGTAGGAATTTAATTAGTTGGAATTTATGGGGGATGCAGGAGGTTTAGGTGCTAATTCCAAACATTGCATTTTTTGCAGTCCTAATACTATTTGAATATTTTTGGATTTTTTGGCAATGTATCATTTACCTAATTAATGTAGAAAATAAATGTAGTGGCAGAAGGCCAGCTTTTGATACATGTGTGTGGTTTATTTAAAGTCATATTTGCAAACTGATGTTTAATATGGCTGTCACCAAAACCTTCTTTATATTAAACCAAAATGTCATTAATCAGAATACCATTTAATGCTGCTTCAGCTCTTTTGGATGCTATGGGCGTATTTTTAAGACAAAATGAGTTATTATTTGTAATAGTTATTGAAATATTGCTGATAATGTCTCCCCAAACCATGAATTTTAAAATGATGTATGTTTATATTCTTTTATTTCTGTTAATGTGCATAAACCTATGGGTGCATCATATATGCAAGGACATCTTCAGGACAAGGTTTTCTAGAACTTTCCTTTATGGAAGAAATGAAAATTGGAGTATAATTACATGACTTGAAATGCTGGTACTTAAAATCTACCACCAAATATCATATGGTCTTCTATATAGCTATTACAATTGACAATTCTAAGGATGAAAGCAAGAAACAGCTACGGACATATAACAATAGCTAAGCTATATTGGTTCATCAATGCATTAAGCTTGGACAGTGTATTGTTGCTGTAGGGCTCTATTAATACTGTCAGTATCGAAACCTTTGAAGGTGTGAAAAGCACCCAGGAAGAAATGCAGAACTTGTTTTACAGTTTCTTCCTTTTTTTTCTGTTTAATGGGGGAGAAACTTCTGTGTGAACAGAATTAAATTCATGTGGGGAATTCTGCCTTTAAATCTTTTGTTTCTGGGCTCTTCATGTTTTATTGTGGGTCTTTGGAAATGGTGTGGCCCCTGATGATCTAGAGTCATGAAAGGCTGCTTCAAAAATTCCAGTGCTTTTGAAATTGTGCAGGTACTGAGGTAATATTTCATGGAATTAATCTCTTCTGTAACTTCACTTTGGAAAATTCAGAAGTCTGCAGCAAAATGGTATCTGTAGTTAGTTTTTTCACTTCATCCTGAATGAGGAAATATGGGAGCTTTGAGGAATTGGAGTGATTTTCCTTTATGATCTTCTTTGTTTAATTAAATAAATACCAGTTATTTTAAAAAAATATATAAATTCCCCCAATTTTGATATTACGTGATTTAAAGCAACTTAATTTGCACTGGAAATGTCAAGTTTTAAATACCCAGTATGTTTTTTATCATTTAGATATAATTTTTTTTCTAGTACAGTATTTAGGTTTTCTTTTACAATTTCCCCAACCTTGAAGATATTTAAAACATGACTGAACAAATACCTGAGCAACCTGAGCTGCTGTGAGCTGGAGGCAGGAGCTGATGACCTCCAGAGGTCCCGGCCAACCTATATGATTCTGGCAGGTTTCACCACCTTGGCCAAACCTCGTGGACAGCTGTTGAGCAAGAGAACCAATGTCTGTAGGTTGACTTAAAGAGCCAGGCTTTTAAAGGGAAGAGCTCTGATGGACTGGGTAGAAAAGCATACGTAGTGTGTACTGAACACTTACATTTTACTTTGAATAACGAAACAAAACATTTTGCTTATAATCAGATTTTTATTTATAGTAAGCTTCACTTTCTGGATCTTGTTTACTAAAACAGGTATGGTTATGAAGTATTCCAGTTTGTTTGTTTTGTTAAAGAAAAATACCCTATCCGTGAGCATTTTTAAGGGCTCTGAATTTTGGAACCAGGATTTCTTTGTGTCCCTGTTGGATTGGCAAATGATAACAGTGTTAAGTGCAGCATCTCCAGCACTTCAAATAATCTGGGTGAGCAGAAAGCTACTCAAACCTGAAGCAGTTTTGTTTAATAGTACAAGATATTACCAATTAGCAATTAAATTAATCGATTTGCCCTGCATTAGCTATTAGTTTTGATATTGACTGGTAAGTAACATATTATGCATCTTTGAAAAAGTCTGTTATACTTTGATCTGCAAATATTTTATTAACAGAGGCTATAAACCACAATGAGCAGCTCAGTTGTGGGTGGTTTTTTCATGCTTATTTTGATGATATAGCAGTATCTTGGGATGACATACTGTAGTGAGTGAGGATAAATACGTGTTGCCAAGGTCTAAACAGCAGCAATATGGAAGTAATTCAGCAGTCAGTTTCACTCAAAGTTTGAAATCTGTGCTGTATTAGAGGTATGCATAGAAGCTGTGTTAATTGCTAGCTTGTTTTCCATATGGTTCTGTTTTAATGGAGCACATTTGTTGCAGATGGTTGGAAAGTGGGTTGGACAGTGTCTAAACTGGCTATGACTAATTCATACAGTGATTATACTATACTTTAATGTTTAACAGTCCTCTTTGTAAACTTCTTTCATTCACAGTTCCCTTGCCATTGAAATGTGGTCCAAGATAACTGAAAAGTATTCTTCTTTATTTAAACTTGGCCTTAGAGAAGAGCAAGAGCATGGGGTGTGTAGTCATCTTTTCCCTGATTCAAATTCAAAACCACACCCCAAATTGGTTTCTTCAGATGGGTTATCTCCATCATTATTATGGTTTGCTGAGCGTATTTAGCTGAGGTAATGGACTCTAAGAAGAGCCACTTGAAGAACTGAAGTGACCTTAACAAATGCTAAAACTGGCTTTGTTCACACCACAGTGCTTTCACCTCTTCATTGATTTGCAACGGACTATAGCCATTTTGGATACTAATAGCCATTTCTTGTTTGCAAGCTTTAATCGCGCTAGCTTGGACTCAGGACACTAAATACTTGCAGTATGTTGAGGTGAAACCAAAGGTACAAATGCAGCAACATTCTGGTGTAGATCAATTTAGTGATGACATGGATGACAAGATTCTTCATCTATCAGCCTGGTGTTTTAACAGTTCATCTATGAATTCATCCTAAATCCGTAGAGGAAATTAAAATACAGAAGATTGTCCAGCACTGACATAGTCAATTCTTAGAACAGTTTATTTGGGTCTCTTGTGACAAAGCTTGCATGACTGACTTTCCCTTTGCTGAAGACTACAGTGAATGCCAGTCAAACTCCAACTGATGGTGCTTAGTAAAGAAAAAAAAAAAAAAAAAAAAGAGCGCTACGGTTCAGTGGGTTTCTCTACCATTTTTACTGTTGTTTTCTCACATTGTCACTAAAATATTCTCTTTGTTATCTGAATGGGACATCTGCTGACTGGCCTAGCTCTCTTTACCTGATTGTGTGAAAAGTCTTGGTTAAATCTGTTAGGCCTTGGAGGCCCGGTAACCTGCTAAGTGCTATAGAGCCTGAAAGACATTATGTCCTTGGACTAACTTGTCTAACTTGTCTTCTACTTACAGCTGTACGTGATAGATAAAACAAACTTACATAAAAAAGACTGGGGTAAATGTAATTTCAATACACTTGTGGACATGTTAATGAACAGCTGCATTTTTCTTATCCTAAGGTGTGTAAAAATCTATACAGAATAAGGTGTATTCTATAGTAGGGCAGAAAAATAAAACAGGCCACCTTTAAAAGAAACCCTTTTTCTCTGGCTCTATCACAAACCTGCTCAATTGGTATTGACAATTTGTTTGAAGTGGTAGGAAATCCACTTACTATGGCTAACAAAGTAGAATAATGCAGACCATTTGGCAGTTAATAACAAGATGTCTAAACTACAGCTTTGATGCAATAATACTATAACTTGAAGATTTACCCAATATATAATTTTTCTCAAAGCTTTTCCCCGCTCTGTGCTGCTGTTTGGCATGGAGATTTGTTTGCGCTAACTGAAGTTTGGTTTGAAACACGTTTACATTTGATTGGTGTTTTTAGATTTTGATAGCTGCTAGTTCCTCTCTACAGAAGTAACCTTTTAAAATGTCAGTTTTAATGTACAAATTTTATGAGAATAAAAAGACTTTTTAAAATACTAATTTTAGACTCCTCTGCTGAGCTTGTAGTCAGCTGCTGTTGTCTCAGGATGAGTCTTGGAAAATTAAGTCAGTGCTCACTATAATAAAATGTGTACTCTGGACTTCATGAAGAGAAAAAAATAGTTTCCTTTTAAATTCTTTTTCTGTAACTGTTGCACAACTGCCAAAGTAATCTTCTGCCCTTTTACTTGTTGATGTTTACCATCCTTCCTTCCTTCTTTCCATCCGTCCATCTGTCTGTCTGTGTCTAACGTGTGCTGTATTTCCTGCAGGAGAGATTTCCTCTCCTCTTAGGTGATAGACCTCCCTGAAAGGAGTAATGTCAGGTGCATAAGATTTAATCTTGAGCTCTGTAACAGAAAAACCTTACAGATCAGGTGCATGGTTTATCAAATATTTCATGTAAAACATGGTTTAAAGAGTTTTTCCCTCTGAAGGTGACATGATATTAAATTGCTGCTAAAAGATCTGATAATTTTCTGTAATATTAATTGCTGTAGCTTTTCCTGTAATTTGTCATATTGTCTAGGTTGCTGTGTCATACACTCCATTACAGAGGTGACACAGAAATTCAAAAGGAATGGAAGCTTAAGCCTTTTCCCCGCCTTCCAGTGTCCCTTGTTCTAAATCAGAAAAGCAGCACTTGTTTTGGCTTCAGGGAGCTGGATGTTGAAGCTCACAGCTGGAGGTATGGTGTTGCAGCGATGGTCACCAGTGATGGCAAAGGAGAATACAATGAATTAAAAAAACCAACAAAAACAACACCACATAAAAAACCTTCAGGATTAGAGGCAAGCACTTCATTCTTTTCTCTCTCAGAGCTCCAGTATAAATTGTGCACACAGATGAAAGAATTACAGAGGGGAATATGTTCAGATTTTAAATATCAACAAGATATATTTGGTTGTGATACTGCCTCATATGGAAGTAGAGAGATTTTCTTTATTGTCTTCCAGTTATGTTTCCTAAAATTGTGTTTTTGGTCATGATTCTTTTCAAAGAAGTAGCAGAGCTAAGCCTTTTCATTTAATTGCAGTAAAATGTTGCCCTAAAGTGGAATAAAAAATTACTTTTTACTAGTTCATATAGAAAAACATATAAACGTAATAATATTTTAACTATGGTTTGTATAGATCTCTCCCATTTAAATGCGATGCAAATCTTTCATACTGCAGGGCAAACAACTGTGAGACTATAATGTGCGGTGTAGCAAGCATACATAATTTGTGAGTTCTTCATATTTCATACAAAGAATGGCAAAGAAAAAAATAGAGGAAAAAGCACACAATGGAATTATGAATATCAGTGTGTAAAAGAAATAAGAAAAGATTAGCTTGATCTTCTGCACTTGCCTGTGCTAAAACTATTATGCCAAATGCTGATCGGATGCTGTGAGTTATACTGGAAAGTGGGAATATTATGGAATCTGAATTCTTTTCAGGTGTACTCCGTTATTTTAGAACTCCTATTATTTTGCCATGCGTTCTTGGTGATGAAATAAGGAAAGGACCATTTTAATGGGGGCAAGTGGAGACTTTACTGCTCAGCTTGTACATGTTATCCAGCTGGGCCGATGGGCCACTGTTTAAAGAAACATGGGTGGGAGGCTATTCTAAAAGAAAATGAAAAATACATTTGTTTAACTGCATGGCAACACAAATATCTTACAAACTGAGGGCTGACTATCCATTTCATGATGAGAAAAGGTGCAGAAAAAAAAATAAAGCAAAACACTATCTGTCTAGGAATTAAGATAGTCACTCTATATGTGATTATCTTAAACCTCTGTATAAATTTATGTATTTAACTCTTTTGTGTCTTGCATCCCTTTTCTAATCTGAAGTACTCTGTCGGAAGGAAGTGCTTGCCAATGTTTCCTATCAAATGCAGCTGCTAGGCAGACCTTCCCAGGGTATGTAGGGAGTCCCTGAGCTCTCCCAAGATGTTACCGTTCTTGTTCTCCTCCCCTTAGTTCTGCTCCCTCCTCTCTTGCTGAGGCATCTGTTCCCTGAGGCGGCTCACCTGAGGCACCTGGTCTGTCCTGAATCTTGTGGTACCAGAGCAGAGAAATGGCTACATGTTTCCATCTGCTCTAACGGGTGGGCTTTGAAGAAAAGGCTGAGATCACAACCTAATGATTTTGCTTAAATGTAACTGTACATGTAGGTAGGTATACCTACATACATACCTATGCATATACACATATGCATATGTGCGTGTGTGTATATATATATATGTAAAAGTCAGAAAAAATGTTTTCAAAACCCATTTGGGATAATTGTATTTTTCACAAATGTTGAGGAAATCAGGTAGTTGTACAGCTCATTCTTTGTGATTACCAGCAAGACTTTTATAACCATGCTAAGTTATCTTGGTGGAACACTGAACTGATTACAATAATTAAAAAATGTAGGTGATTCAACATATTTGCATTACTTTGTTTACTAAACTGCTTTAGTTTCCGTCAGTGTGACAGTTTCCAGCTGTGGCAGCAGTGGAAATTTTGTAAAGATTTAGATATACCCCCAAATATTAATATATACCAAAAATGACACTTTTTCAAAATCTATTACCCTAAGCTCTTTGAGAGTGAACTATAAATGAGTCTCTGTACTGTAGTTAAGAGTATCCTCTTTCTAATTGGTTATATATTTTAATTCCACTCTTTAGAAATGAAAGATTTAAAATCCTGATAATTATATGGGCAGAAGAAATGAGTGCCCAAAGATTGGATGGTGCATATCATTAAACTGCGACAGGTATACCTTTGGAGGGATGTTTAATGTATGAAAATTTGATATATGGGGTTTTAAGAAGTGTAGTGAAAGTGCCTGCTTGCAGCACCTTCCAGGTCTGAAACACTGTGTGGCACAGCTCCAGAAAGATTTGTCAGCCTGAAAACTGTTGCAGCTGGAGCTGGATTTTAGTCTGAACCTAGGAAAGATATGTACAGGATATAGCATGTAAACAAAGTGCACTCACTGTCCTGACTTGATTAATTTGTCTGTTCTGATCCACTTTATAATAAAACAACACAGTAGTATGACTGGCTGATTGGGTACTGCAAGCTCCAGCATTAGAGAGAGAGAAAAAAAAAAAGAAAAAACCACCCCAAAATCCCAACCAAAAAACCTGTTTCAGACTGCTTAGAGATTCAGTTTCCTTCATTTCCCTCTCTTTATCAGCAGATCTCAAAACAGTTTAGAAAGGTGATCTGTAAAGGTTTTGTTTCTCCTGTTTTACACACGGGTAAACCAAGGCATAAAAAGGTAATTAGCATGCCGGGTACTGAGTCTTACTCTTCTGTGTGCCCCCTTCATTAAGCAATAGCGATTGGGAAATTTTGACTAGTGGGAAGATTGTAAGTTAGATGCTGAAAGGTGCCTAGTGAATTATTTTTCGGGGAAGTATTGAAGTTCACCACGTGGCTATCTTTTGTGTGTGAGTATGACACTGTAATTATACATGCGGAGTGCCTTTCTGTGTGTAAGCTGTTTCACGTTAGGTTCACCAGCAAACTGAAATCCCTTAACAGTTACATTTGGCCCAGTTTCTCTTGAAACCTAGCCTGTGTTTCTGAAGTGAGATACAAGCCAAATTTGCATATGGATAATTTTCTTTTCACTTAATTGGGGTGAAATTTTCATGTAATTTGTGCAGGCTACTTTTGCATGCTAGAATGCCAAAATATTTTTTTGAAATGCTCGTTGTTATCTGCACTTGGAAGTATATAGGTAGTTTTTCTATTACACAGAATATGAAATAGTTTGTCAACTTAATTTCTGACACTCACTATAAAATCAGTGATGAATTGTATAGATCAGTATTATCTTGCAGAAGACAGTTTGGAATATAATAGCCTTATCATTTATTGAAATCAAGTAATAATAACCAGGAGAGTGGAGTTGACTGCTTGCATGATTTTTGTTCCATCATTTATCTAGTTTATCTTCAAGACTAAAAAAATTAGCAGATATGAAAATATGAAGACTCCAATTGCGAAGAGAGTTTAAGATGTTAGGTCAAAAGTTTAATGGTACGTTCACAGGGGCAACAGTTCCAAAACCAAATAAGAAATTTATAAGGGATTTGAACACTGTTTTGTACATTAAATCGCAAATCAGATGGGAACGAAGTTTTGGAATGAGATGGGATATCTAGGATTGCGAGAAGAGTTAAATAGTAATAAGAATTTCTAGTGGTGAATGTGGTAATCTGATAAGTGACTTGAATTCAAATATGTCAGTTGCTTGATCCTATAGTTCTTAGGGCTGAAAAAGAGCTACTTTGTATGGCCCAAATGCAGTCTTTTGGAAACCCAATGAGCATACAGCTCTGCTTTTTCTCATCTGACAGATGTACCACTGTATGCACAGCTTTGTATCAGTATGGGACAACCAGGTGGAATAGGGTGTGGAGAACCTGTAGAGAAGGATACATGGAAAAAAAATGAGATAGGTTGTGTGTAATGGGACAAACACAAAGAGCTGTTACTGGTGCTCAGAGATACAAACTATTCTTGTTCCACAGTACATGAAGATGGGGAAAATTGCTGTTGTGTATAATCAGTGCTAGTGGTTGGGGACACAAGCTGGTAATTTGAAGAATAGGATTGGGTTCCATTGTATGACTGCTATATGGGTTCCATTATGTACGTAGAGTTCCATATTATACAGGTTCAATTGAGTATATATATATAACACACACACTAATCTGTGAGGCTACTTGAGTAAAAAAAACATATTTAGAAGGAACTGACTTCCCTTTTCTTCATGTCTTCGGGTCAAATCTGCATACATTATTATGCATGAAATCTCAATGACTTGATGATTATTTTTTTTCCCCAGAAAATTATTCTGTTATGCATCAGTGCAGAGCATATTGTGACTTTTGCTTGGGTGTGTGAAAGTGATGTTCAAAGAAATGAGAAAGTAGGTTGTCTTTTCTGCTCTGTATTGGCCACCAGAGTTCCCAGGATCAACATGACAGAGCACTATAGTTATTCAGAAATGTACTTTAATGGGCCCAGTTGAACTTGTAATGTATCAAAGCCCAATCAGTGTCTTATTCTGCACCAAACAAGCATGATTACTGAGTATTTGACTGCTTCACTAGTGTTTTCCACTGTGCCATGCCTCTAGCTGCTGCTGTGCGAGCCTGACTCTTGTCAGACTCCTACATTGAAGTCTTAGATAACTGGATTACTGTTATTCTTTTACATATATTTCTATGTACTACATGGATATTCAGCAAAAACCACAGGACACAAAGTACTGCATTCATGTAGGCACTGATTGTTCTAATGCTGACTGTATACAGGCTCTACCTGGACAGCTCTCTAGCTGCTAAATGTGAAATGATGCAGATAATTTGCTATCTAAGCAGCTCTGATCTTAAAGCATGAATTCACATTCTGTGTAGGAAACTAATGCAGATTTTATTACTTGTTCGCTAAAAGATCATTGGCATATTTCATATAGTTTAACGAACAAATAGAACTTTTGGGAAACGGTGTATTTGCATTGTGCATATCAATGCAGTAGCCATTGCAAGATGCCTTTAAAATACAGTTAGAATGAATTCTGCAATCATAGTATGTGCACAGGCACAAAAAAATATAATGGGAATTTCCTGTGAGTTTTAAAGGATAGAACCACCTATCACTTTGCACACAGTCTGTTTTTCATTAGATGTTAGCATATTTTTTATAAATAAACTTAGCAATGTGTTTTCTGTTTCACCGAGGTGGTTTTATTCAGGAAAAAATAACAGCTAAGAGGCAGCCAAGGAACAGTAGTGGATGATACATGTGTCTGTGAAAACAGGTTCTCGTATCTTAAGATGTGATTATCTTGGCAGAACAGAAGTTAAGTTTAAACAAATAAATAAATGGTGGGTACTGGCTGATGACAGTGATATCTTGAAGTTGTAGAAGACTATTGTGAAGTTCAGCATATTTTTAACCAGATTGAATACTACTACATAGTTAATTTTATTCACATTTGTTTACCAGAATTTGTTTGCCACCTTTTAAGCAGCTCTAGTGTTTAAGCGTTAAGTAAATTGAAATTACTATCTTTGTAAATAAGTGTATTTTCCCTTTTTATGTAGGTCATTTCAGTGACTTGCAGGTAATTGTGTCAATATTTTCAAGGGCAAGTTGTTGATTTTTTTTTTCAGGATTGGGACTATATTGTGGGGGAGTGTAGCGGCAACAATGTGGCAGAATCTGGCCTGTACTGTGTAAAATAGAGACAAGCAATACAGAGCATTAACGGGTGGGTTTGAGATGAAACCACACCCACAGTATTATATATTATAATTTGCTTAACCTGGCTGGTTTGAAACTTGTCGGGAGAGGAATTGAATTGTGCTGTCCATTGAATAGTGGTTTGGGGGGCACTGGGATTTGGAATCACACAGTACCTTGTCTCTGGACTGATGAAGATTTAAGTAAAACACAACGCAGTAAGGGATTAAAAACGACTGAAAATCCCCTTTGCAGTCATTTTTGTCCCTTACGGGTCAATTAGGGATCACTTGAAGGGTGGGAGACTTCTGTGAATGAACAGACATCGAGCCCAGCACAGCTTCTCAGCATCTCATCCAACTTCCTACTACCGTGACCTAGGAAGAACGCTGTCAGGCCATGCTGGTATGTTTGGAGGGGGTGGGACCAGGATCTTTATGGCAAAGACGTCAAGTTAGAGAGAAAGCCTTTTTTTCTTAACTGTTGGTAAAAACAGGTCAAGTGGGGTTAATCTTGACTGCCCAGCTAATTATTCTGGACTTTTCAGGAAGGTATTCTTTGTGGTGCTGAACAGCAGCCTCTCCTGTTGTTGTTTGGCCCCAAGGTTGTCACTGTCGGCAAGGTTTTGCTTCTTCATTGGTACTGGGTTGTCCACCTCTAGGTACTGTGTGACCCTTCAGCTTCCCAGAGATGTAGACTCTGACTGGAGAAGGATTGGGTCTGTGTACAGTTTAGGTGCTGCAGAAGACTACTGAATATTTTTGCAGCTATGATTTCAAAAAAGGAAGTTGCTTATGATACATTTTGTCACTGGAAGATGAGAGTTCTTTTCTTTTGAAATTTTGTGTGAAGTGAGTAAGTTTGCTAAAACTCAAGTATTTAAAAAAACAGAGTGTCAAGTACCATGAGGTTTGAGAAAATGCTTTCTATTTGGTTTGAGTCTTTGAAGTTGCATTATCAGGGTTTCTCCTGTAGCAAATTAAAAAAAAAATAAAAATCACAAGACTTGTGGAAAAATTTTGAGATTTGGCAGCTCTAGCTTAATGTGGTGTGTTCAATTGACTTGTTACAATGAACCGTAAACTGGGAAAGGAAAAAAATATACATGTATTTGGGGTCTTTTAATGCATTATTGCCTTTCTGGGAACAAAGCACAGAAGCAGAATTTATCACAGCAAGTTGGGGCTGGCTCTTTTGAAATTTACAGAAGTGTATCTGTAGTTTCTGTCTGAGAGGGTAAGAATTTTCCATTCCATGCTTTTCTCTGTGCCTGGTCCAAGTATCACCTGGCCTATGGTGGTTTCAAATGTTTTTCTTTTTCCTTACAGTGTCTGAATGGGCACAGACTTCTTTCCAGTTAACATACAACAGTCTCTTGTGCTGACTACTGAACTCCGATCTTTGGCTGGATGCACGCTTGTTTCTTTAAGCACATGTGGTGCGGAGTAGACCTGGAGTTGGGTAATTCATAAGAGCTGGGTATTATTATTATTATTACTACTACTACTTGAAAGGGTCTGTATTATTTTGCACAGCAGTGTGGTCACCTGGCAGCCGGTCATTAGCATTTTAGGTTTCTTTCCTTCACAACAATGCACAACATGCTAATTAGAGGGTTTTGAAAGCTAAGCAACCTGTTTTAAAATCAGACATTTTAATTTGCAGCTTTAATGGCTGTATTACAATAACTGGCTTGGCTCGGGGGAGAGGGGGAGAGAAGCACTTCTCATGTTCCAGTAGCAAGGCCCAATATAACAGAGGCTGACAAAATTAAAAACCTCATAATGTGACCTTTGCCTGGGATAAAAGGCTGTTTCATAACAATTTCCTTTTGTTCTTTGTTTAAGCCATTACTCCAAAAGGAGCCTCCGATTAATCTAAGTAAATGCATCATTACAGTCCTAATCCATGTCCTTCTGTCAGTGTCTGTTTTAATTAAATAAGAAACACTAGCAGAAAGATATCACGCACAAAGCTGTGATTGGAGAAAGAGGGTTGTTTGATCAGGGTGAGATTAAAAAAGGCTTTACTGTTTTGTCCTTTTGCTCTAGATGCCATAATGTAGGTTAAAGGAAGAAAACTTGCCTAATAGTTTAGCACATTGCTCCCCATTACAGTATTAAAATAACCAGATTTACCAATGAAACTGTCCCAGACATCCAATTAATTATATACAGAACATTCACAGACAAATGGTATGGCAACTTGGTTTGAGTAATTTGACACATTAATGTGTTTGGGACTGTATATGCAGTTGGCCAGAAATTGTATTCAAGTTGCTGTTTTTTTATATTAAATAAAGCATTGAGTAAAACTACTGATGAATTTAGGTACTCTCTTTTAGTACTTGTGGCTCACAAATTGCAAACATGATCTATTGCAAGTCTCTGACTTTTTAAAAATATTTTTATTTCTCACAAAATCAGGATAATTATTTTAAAGCGGTGAAGATTCCATTTAATAAATGTTGTAGCATCTAGCTAGTTAATATTGCTAAAGAAATACATATGTTAGAGACTCTTCCTCAAGGTAGTGTTTCAGGATCCCTGTGGTGAGGGTTTTCTCCCATATCCAGGCCATTATTTGATGTAATGAAAAGAGAAAGTGTGCAACACAGAGATTGTTAATTAATTTAGCCTAACAAGATGAAGATAAATGAAGCAAAGCATGGATTGAATGAAGCAAGAGAACTTATTTACAATTTAATACTTCTTTATATTAGGCATTTTTCAATTTACAAAAGAAAAGACCCTGAGTTTAAAGAAAATGTGTGCTGTGACTACATGCAAGACAACTTTATATTATGCAAGCAGTTCGAAGGACTGCTGAAAATGCCTTTTGGGTTAACCTTTAACTTTAATTTTTCTTCACCTTTTTTTTCCTTTTCACATTTTTTTTCCTCATTTTGATTTACAATATGTTGATAAGAATAAGAAAAAAATAAAACCTAATTTTTTTCCCATTGAAATAAGTAGCAAAGTACCAATGGGTACTCTTGCAAGCCCAAATTCTGTTGTTTCTGATTATTTATATTAACCTAGAGTCATAGCCTGGTTTTGAGCACTTTGTATGTAGAAAGATGCCTTAGGAGAGGTAATTATAAAAAGTTCGATAAGACATTATTTTAATTTCTGTTCCAAAGTGTAAATCTGTTATTGCTTATATGTTTTCAACTATTCTATTACAGTGAAAGCTAAAAGAGGAATCCAGGATAGTGTTATGTAACAATGATTAGATGTAATAAAACTGTGATTTTTTTTTTTTTGATTTGGCAGAATATTTTTTTTCCTGAAGATTGTGTTTATCTTAAATGTTTTATGAAAGGCTATAGATTTTACTTTCTTATCAGTTAAAAATACCCCAAGATTAAAAGACATTCCAGAGATTTTAGATATCTCTTCCTCCCAGTCCCAATTTTAAATAAAGAATTTCCAAACCTAACAGCAGGTTACATCAGTTGAGTCACTGCGTCTCAAGGCATATTATTTAGTTTCCCAACGACAAAGTTTAGGGTAGAATTCTATAGAAGAGGTGAAGAAAAAATAAGTTCTGTCTTTTTTAATATCTAACGGACTAAGCAACAGAAAAGTCCTGTGTTGTGACTGACTTGACTTAGGTGTACCTTTACCCGGGTATCTAAACCCAGAATTCTAAGTGATGACTCAATATATTAGGTCACTTTTTTTTTTTTTTTTAATAAAGCATCTTCCTTTTTACAGATGAATAGGGTCTGTCCACTATCTGACCTTCTGTCATGATTTCTGTCTGCAAAGGAAATGCCTTCCTTCCTTTTGCGGTAGCTAGACAGGACAGCGTTATCTAGTGTCACTACAAGCAGTGGTCTCTACAAATAGCATTATTATGGTCCCTATGTTTTTATCTTGGGGGTCATGAACAAATCCATGCAACTGCTTCTAAAGATTTCAATAAATAGGACTTTTTATCCAGACAATTGCCTTTTATATTACTTTTAAACAAAACTACTAGTCCATCAAGAGTTTCAAAAGGAAAACAATTCTACAGAGTGCTGGTATGGCAGCACAGACCAATCATTATGGCACCCATTCTCCAGTCCTTTATTTTTCAAGTCCACAACAATAGGTTGTTGATTCAATGGACAAGACCAGAACAATTAAGTTCTCTGTTTAGCAGCAGTGCAGCATTTTAATGCCCTCCTCTAATAATGGTCTCATTATTGTTATTCTAAGACTGGGCCTCAGGAGGAGGAATATTTGCTGGAGGTACGTCATTATTTTGCAAATTTCGATTAGCTCATCATGTTGTCTGTACTGTGAAAATCGTAGCTAATTAGGGCAGTCAGTTAGACTACCAGCTTTTGAGCTTATGAGTTAAAAGGTAGCACACTTGATAGGCCAATGATGTGAAAAAGGTGGTAAAAAGGGGGATTAGAGCTGTTGCCTTAGTAACTCTAACTTCCATCTGTGTGGGAACAATGGACCTGTGTTTCTCCTCCACCTTGGTGTAAAAATTGGTTTTGTTTCGAAAGGACGGGGCTTTTTATGACAATCTGGAATTCAGCCTAACGGGGTGTAGTTTTAGTCGTTATGAGAGACCATTGGAGGATAGGAAAGATGAAAGGTCATGGCGAGCTCCAAGGACATTAAAGGTCATTGTCTCTTGCAACAATAGTGGATTGTTTTGTCCCATTATTTCCAGCCAACCACTCAGTCAGGTGATAGAAGAGATACCACCAGTTTAGTCAGGTGGAACAGGAGAGGAAGATAATGCACCTTCTAAAGAACAAAAGATAACTATAATTTGCCTTTATTAAACAAAGTTGCACTTATTTGTGACCATCCTCTGAAAAGGGTTGTTTACTGACTTACTATTCCAGCCTGCTTTGTTCGGCGCTGCCTCTGTAGGCCATCACATCTCTGGGAAGCAATCCAATGTGTTAGAAATTGTTGTTTAAGCTTTCTTCCCATGAAGAGGAGCCCCCAGGAGTACCACTGATGTGATACTTAACAATAAATTTAGTTGTTGTAGCTTTCTCACATTATTGGTGTTCTTAAAAGGTTTTCCTTCAAACACTCACAGAATAAAATTAACTATAAATATGAAATAAATTTGCTTCAACACTTTATAGCATTTTATCATAAATTCTACAGCACATATTATAGGACCAAACTGTATTAGGTGCTACAGAAGAGAGCAAGCGGTAGACAGAGAGCAGAGACCTGTAGTTGTTTAAAAATAGATCGGCTATAGGACTACTCTTACGCAAAGGGAAATAGGTGAAGTCTCTTCTGTACTATGCAGAAACTTTTGTAGACTCTGTCCTTCTGTTTAAGGAAAAAAAAAAAAGTACTGAAGTATTATTTAATAAAACAGCTATAGCACAATTTACCATGAAAGCATTTCTGTTAGTGAATAGAACTGTCATCTCTTATATTTTTCCTAGAGCATCCAAAAACCCAAGACATTGTTTTCCAGAAAGAAAAAAAAAAAAAAAAAGGAAAGGAAAGAAAAGCCTTTCTTATGTTTTCTCCATTTTTGCAGCATTATGCCTTGGTCATCCATGCAACAAGTTTATTTTCCTCTTCCTCTTCCTTCTATCCACAACCAAAGCACATCCCAAGGTCCATCGTATATCCCCCAAGGAAAGACTAGTTTCTTTAGTCAGGATTTCCACAATGTTTCACCCTCCTATACTAGATCTCTAAACCACTTCACTGGGCTTGTTTTATAGTCTTTTTACTCATTCACAACAGAACTGCCAAAATGTATTGAATTCTTATGAAACTGATGAAACGTGTGTAAATTTCTACTATTATCTTTGAAAAATAAAATTACATATAATTGTTAGGTATCCCATGTTAAACTGTTCTGACCTTATTTGAACTCCCCTTTTTTGCTATTCTGGGCCTCTCTTATCTCATTTTCACTCCTGGCCACTCTTGCTCTTGCTTTCTGACAACACAGATGGACAGCCTTGCACAAACTGATAACTGTGGTAAGTTCTCAGCACACTATTCAATAATAAAGATGTTATTTTCAGAATTCAGCAGGCATGTGTCATATTTACACGTACACCGAAGATGAGAGGTTGAGCAGCGGCTTCATGGGAGTGTGCTGTCGTATGAGCCATTGGACTTTACAGCTTTCAGTTTGATGCATTGGTTTACTGGCTCTTAGGTTTAGTAAGTAGAAGCTTTAAGAGAGAGAAAGTCTTCTTTTAAGTATTTATAAGCTTTTAGTTTTTTAAGGTAATCTATTCTTAAACTTTCTCTTCAGCTTGCTATTTAATTGTCATATATTTACTACCATGTTTTGTTATTTTTGTATTAAAATGAACTGAACAGTATAGCCGGCGTAGTTCAAAATGGAAGCCCTGCAAAGGGTTAACCAGCAGAGAATTACAAATGAACTATCAGGAAAGTTGATTATTAATCCAGCAAGAGAGAAAATATCCTTCCAGTTAGCAAGAATTAGTACCTGAAGAGCTGATAATATTGTTCAGGCTGTCGGTGTGGAATGGCAAAGCCAGGTAAGACAGACATCTACTCAAAGGAATAAAGTCTTTTCTTTCTGTTTTTCACTGCAAGAAACTTTAGTTTTACAAAGAATCTTTGTTGATTTACTTAAACTATCAGCATATGAAACAGCATACGTTGATCCTCAGTTTCCTCAAATGAATGAAAGAAATATTTGTGCTTTAACTTTGGTAAGATGTCTTTCTATGCTATGCAATGTATGTAACTGTGAAATATTGTAACAATTCTTTACTGGTTTGTGGTTAAGTGTGAGGACTGATTACAAGACCTGAGGAGTCCTTTGCAATTGCAAGCTAATATATTACGTAAGTCTGTTTTAGTTGTACTTGAACATATTGTGGAGGTTTACAGAAACTTTTATGTTGCAGACCTCTTTCATTCAGAGTTATTAGACTTCAGTTTTCACACTGTACGAATGATTTATTCAAGTTTGTTTTGATATTGTGAACACATTTGTGTTCATTAAAAAACTTTTTGTGGGGTTTCAAAAATCTGTGATCTGGGGTTAGAAGGAAATGAATGTTTGGTAAACATACCACTGTGTTTATACAGAGAAATGCAAACCAAACCATTAGATCAATTGAACATAACCTTCTTACAATTTTGGTAATTTCCTAACGACTCAAAGCTCTGTCTTGGGAAAACTTTCAAATTTGTCTGTTGTATTTGTGCTGCTGATACTAATCAATAGGCATGATAAACATTAATTTTTTTTCAATGTAGTCTTCACTATTTCGTCTATTATATGAGATTTGTAAAATGTTTTAAATAATGGTCTAATACTGTAGAAATTAGAAAGTCTGTATACAGTATTCAATGACTTTTCCTAAGTTGTGTGCTGTTACTTAAATTAGTAACATTTTAAAAAAAAACCCGATTGGCTTGTAGAATGGAATTCGGTATGCATATGATGTTACTACAGTACATGTCTTGGTGGAAAAGAGTTTACCATCTCCAGATTTTAGCTTGTATCTATGAAATAGCCTGAAAGCTACATGAAACGGACTGTGGTGATACAAGAATGAAAATACAGATAAAAACTGAAAGTAACCCAAATCTGAAGGCTGAATCCCCGTAGCAATTTAGTTCTGTGTGGTAATCTTTCATGAGCCATACAGAAAGGAAGAAACCTTTTGATTTTGAGAATAGGATTAAGATATGGACTAGGGCAAAGGAGAAATAGAAAGAAGGGAAGAACAGGCAATGAGGAAAGCGAAACAGAGAAGTGGCTTTTGTCTGACAGGCTTCATTGTTTTGCGTGTGACTTTAGCCTACTCGAGCAGAGAGACAGCTGGTGGCCAATTTTTCTGAAGGATGGCTCATCATGTTAGAGTAAATTAAAATCCTAGAATTTGCTGATGGTGGAGCTATCAGGGCAACAAATGGTGGCATTTTGGAAGCTATGCTAAATATTCAGATGCACAGAGAGGCAAATAACTTCTTGTGGCACGTTTTATCTCAGTATTTTAAGGAGAATGGGGACAACACAAATAAGCTGCTTTGCCTAAATTTGAACACCAACATCTAGGAAATATATAAAGAGCAAGAAAACCAATGATGAAAAAATTATCACAGAGGAAATGATACGCGTAGAAAAAATGAGATTGTAATTAGTGGAGGAAAGTAAGAAACTGATTAGAGAAATGAAGTTTCCCAGATATTTAAGGAAAAAATAAAAGTTAAATTAGATAATGTCTTTTAACTAGTATTGGAGAAGAATGCTTGCTTAAGAGTGGGAAGGCTAAACTTAAAATTAGAAAAGAGCTGGCAACTTGGGTTTAGCTCAACTGTTTTCCTGCACGAGTGGCTCTCTGGAATGCTCTGCTTGGAACATCATCAGGAAAAGCTAGTGTAGCACTGTTGGTGGGGGGTGGGGTAGGGTGGAAAACCCCAAATGAAACTTGCTGTATGCTTATTTGGAATGATGAAGGTGATGATTGTATTCCTTACATGTGTACTAACCCACAAATCAGACAAATTGGTTGAATTTTGAAGTAGTATTTCAGGATTTATCCTATTCTGTATGTATATGTAGTTGCAATCTGAGCCCTAGCGCTGTACTGGATCAACTGACAGACTTTAATAACCATGTTAAATTTTATTGGAAGTATTAGTTTATTGGCAGAATTCTAAATCATCAACTACTACTTGCAACTGAAGAGAAACAGTCTTGAACCTTCCCAACTGTAAGCCACTGTAAATTAGCTATTATTTATTACAATTAAATAAACTGTGATAAAAGTAATATTCTTAAACAAAAAATGGAAACAAAAGATATCAAGCAGAAACTGTCTTTTTGTGCCCATTCCACTGACTTGTTTCAAATTCAACAATATCATAGTGTAACCTGCAGAAAAAAAGGTCCCCTACCAGTCAGTCCAGCATGGCTCTACAGCTGACATGATCGGTGCTTTTGTGCCAGTTGTAGATATTCAGTTCTGTGTTTNAAAAGTTGGACGTGTCTGGAATAGATTGATAAGAACATCATCTCATTTAGTGGAACTAGTTTGAGCGGGGTTTTCATGTTAAGTAAAATTGTTGCATTTCCTTCAATGCAGACTGTGTAGCTCCCAGCCTGTTTAAAGGCTTAAGATTGAGAAGTGATGAATTTCCAGAGGTTTCTAACTAACTAGACATACATCTGGAAACACAGCTGCAATTTAAGGGAGGCTGCTGAAGCAGTTAGCCTGCAGCAAGCAAGCCATTCTTGTCACTACACGGTTGGGACAGTAAGATGAGATGATGGGTAGGGTGGAGCATAAATAGCTATACATTGCTTGATTTTCTACTTTATAAAAACCTAATGATAGCCAGCAAGAAGCTTGTCTACAGAAGCAGATGGCCAAAGCAAAGGTTGGGCCAGGTTATTTTTGTTCCTTGGACTACACCTTGTCTGTGATGACAGTACTGGAGAGAGAATGTGTTTCAGATCATTAGGAGCTTAGTGAGGCTATATGGATAACACTGAAGTATTTTATAAGATTCAGTGTAAAGCTGCATAGTTCAAGGAAGCTCATGTCTTATTAGCTATGGCTAAGGTCAGTTATCCACACAATGAGGGGGAAACTCTTTCATAAACAAGTAGATAAATATGGTGCAGCTGGTGCTTAGCTGTGCTTCAGGCGGTTACATTACCAAAAGAGCTCATGAACAACTCTGGCTTTTACAGAGTCCTTATGGAGCATCAGCAGCTTAGAGTGGTCGGATGTAAAATTACAAGGTTGTGTCATGAAAAAAGATAAATCCAAGGCAAGCTCGTGACTTTGCATATAGGTGTCTATCTCTACAAGATGTTAAAGAAAGAATACAGAAACATTAGAACTCTCCTTCTAGAAGAAAATAAATTGTAAAATCTTTGAACTGAAAAAAAGATTAAGCCTACTTAGTCTGAACACCTGAATAAAACAGGCCTAGTGTCTTGTGGGCTTTAGCGCAAGCTGCTAAGTGTTCCATGTTTTTCAAAAATGCCAATTAGGTACATAAGTGTTTATTAGCACTTGATCCATGTCTGATAACGTAGAGAGAAATCTTGTAAAACTTCATTTTGCCTTTGGGACTAGCATTTTTACTGTCTTATGGAAAATAATTATATTTTAAACAGCTGCAAAGAGAGAAGAGCTTGAAGAGTTAATTGAATCATGTGCTGCTGGAGGAAAACATTTTTTTCTTTCCTTTTTCTCATCAGAAGTAGGAGTTACATGTGTTACTTATTACATCCAACGTATTCCAATGGTTTTTAAAAAAAGTCATGCTCATGAAGCAGTGTATTTCTCGATGACACATTACTTTATTTTCAGCTACTAAATCCTGGAGAAATCAAACGTGTCATTTTTCACCATCTGAATACAGCTCTGTGGCAGTAGTGGATGATAGTACATAACATCCATAGAACTGTAACATGCAATCCCCTGTCTTTACTACACAGGCTTTGGTTGTATTTTTATAGCTGGTGGAGGAGAATCTGTTGGTATTTCTTCCAAAGATAGTACAAATTGGTATTTGTGCAGTTATTAATTATTCTGGAGCCTTTAGACCAAATGTTTTAGCGGTAGTAAAAAAAAACACACAAAACCAACCAAACAAACAAAACCCACAGCAAATTTGCTGTAACTGTGTTCACCCAAGCTTGTGAGAGGTGAAGGACAGTAGACTGACTGCGGTCCCACAAATGGGTCTGTTTTATTAACCAAACAGATGAGATTGTGTTGTGGAGGTGTTCAGTGTAGGAGGCAAACAGTAGTGTGCAGAACAGAGCGGAGATTTGCCAGGGTCCTTCTGCTTAAATAGGTCAAACCAACCAAACTCCATTGTGCTGGGAGAAAGACAAAGCTGGGCACTTCAGCAGCAGCTATAATGCACAGATGCCACTACTACTCAGTGACATCCTTTTGGCCTTTCTACCTCTGGATAGGGATGGATAATGTAAACAATATATAACAATTTGCCAGCTGTCTAGTAGTTTATGTGCATGTGCAAGTTTCCTGTCATTTTACAGTGGAGGAATCATCTGTTTAAACCTTAGTGGGAATTGCAGCAGGCAAATCCTAACTCTTTATGTTCTTTGTTTTTTTTTTTTTTTTCCCAAAAGAGTGTTTTCATCATAACTGTACTTGTTTAATTCCAATTTAAGGACATTTATTCTAGTTCCCTATTAACTTAGATTTAAAAAAGCCATATGTATAAGCTTATATCCCAATTTGTGCTTGAAAAACGTGAGGCTAAGTCACAAATGTCTTTGGTTTTGCTTTACTGGGGTAAGCTTTTAGCATTTATTGAGGTAATATATATGGTTTACTAGTGTTTATGCTGAATCTTTCTTGTCTGTGATATTTCAATAGACTGCTTTTCCTTTGAAAGAAATATTTTTAGTATGTTGTTGGTTATTCTTTCTTCTTTCTGCTTTTCCCATCAGTGGTAGTCCCTTTAATGCTATCATCACGTTACAGAGCACAGTTCTGAGGGAAAACAAAGTAGCTGCTAGTGACCCTGTGACAACTGTCTGGTAAACCTGATTACTAATCTAAAGTGTTGTTTAATGTAAAGGCCAAATAAAACCCTGCAGGAGAGAAACACTGTTTTGTTTTAAATTCCTATTAGGAAGGGAGCTGCTATGTTGTAAGAAAGAGAATAATAAGCCTCTCTTGCTTGTCAGGATTCAGATCTGGGCATTCAATGCATACTCGGCTAGACTTGCTATTTCAAAGAAAAAGCTAAGTTTTGGAATTGATGTCGAAGTCAACTCAAACAATAATCAGCTGGTTTTTGTGTGTGGGAGGATCAGATTCTGCTTTGAGCTACACTGATATAGTTCTGAAGTTAGTGCATGGACTTCATTAGGGTTATTCTCTCCTGCACCTTACAACTGTGACATGTAATCCAGGGTTACTGTGTCCTCTATCTTCTGCTGTCTGCTTTTAGCTGTAGCAAGCAAAGAAAGGAAAGAATAAGAAGTGACTACTTCATCTGCTAGTATCAATAATAATTTCTGCATTGTATGAGAAATGTCACTTCCCCATTTTCCTAAAACCGATGTTTTCAGGGAATAAATTAGAAAGGAAGCTTGGTGCCAGCAAACAAATTATTGAGCCTTTTTCGGAATGTTTTTTGCACCATTAGCCTTTAAGGGTACAATCAACATGCTTTAGGTGGTAGATGATCATAGAAGTCAGAGAAACAAAATTGCCCGCACACTTTCAAAAGTATAGAGGCATATGTAGGAAGAATGATTTTCTTTACTTCACCTGTACTAGTGAAACACAACTGATTTTTTGTTGAATTTTAATTCATCAGTGGTGATGTTCTGATTTTACTTCTGCAGCCCGGCAGTGCAACAAATGTTTTAGTTTAAAAAAATGTGCCTGTATGTCTGAATACTTCTTCATAAATTATTAAAACCATACAAAATGGGTTGACTGATACCAACCAAATCTAGAGAGACCAAGCCACACAGTAAGCAATTGAAAGAAAAATTAATATTTATTGTTATTAAAAAATATATCGCTTTGTGAACCTGTACTGTAGTTTTTAGACCCAGACTAGGAAGTGATCCATGCTTTGGAAAACTTGTGAGCAAACACTGTGATCCTACAGTATGACACACTATGTCAGTTATTGTAGTCCTCATTAGTAACGATTAGCTTAGTGAATTCCTTCCATATTATGTGCATGTGTGTCTGTCTAAACAACATACAGTTATACGCAGGTTATAGATCTTTTTATCTACACATTTGTGTATGTGGTATATAAGCATGCACACAAATACTTACATACGTGCATACAAGTCCATTTTGTCCATTATTTCTATGTATTTCTGTGTATGCAAATATGTACGTGTATTTGTATAGATATGAATGTGGACATACATGTACATAGTAATGCTGTATGTAATTTTCATATTAACATTAGGCACAAAAACTTCACTCTTCCTTATATATATCATCTGTCTTACACATCATTCTACTTTCAGAGATAGTGTTCTTGAATTTAGAGGAGTAATACGCTATCAGCAAAAATACTGAGAATTAGTTGATAAAATCAGTAGTAGGTTAGAACGGTTATGAGTTTTCCAGCTATTGTTAGCTGTTTTACTTATGAAATGCATGGGTCAGTTCTAGCATAGCAATGGACCTGTAACCATCCCGATGTTCTACCTTGCACTGTCAGGGTTTCTAATATTAAGTAGATAGAGAATTGGACATTGTATGTGTTTACTTATTACCTAAGATATTTATAAAATTGCTTTTAGAGATTATAGAGATCATATCAACGTTCTTTGCCAGCTTGATTGTTTTTTTTTTTTTCACAAGGGCTTCAAGGGAAAGTGCATAAGAAAATAACTTTCCAGGAAGTATTTGTAGTAGTACCATGCTCATGACATTGATAAATCTCACCATGAAGGGCTGGTGTCCCCTAGTTTATGTGGTAGACTGGAACATAATTATTTCTCTCATTGTTTCTTCATCAAACCTTTTTAGTTAGATGGAGTGTTTATTTATTTTTTTTTTTTTTTAGAAATAAAAGATAAAGAAGTATATGTACTTTACAGCTTGAACATATATAAAATGTTTTCTTACACCCTTGAAGCCAGTGGACAGGTGATGAACCCCAAAGTTACTTCTTTTTGTTTATATTCTGAGTGATGTTTTTGCTGAAATATATTTGCTCATACATTTTTTCAAAAGTCTTACAGCAGATGGCCCTTAAATAATCTCTATCGGTCCATAATCACACAGAGAAATATAGTTGAAAATTTAGAGAAATGTAATCCTTTGTTATGCAATAATTTTATATTTGTGTTTAGAAGAACATTAGTAGGTTGAAAATCATCTATTAAAAAGTGTTATAGCATGTTACATCATACATCGGCTGTTGATGAGTATAGGATACAATATAGAATGAAGAATCTAAACATATACATTTCATTCTCAGGAAATTTTATGTATATAGAAGAAGATCTAAGAGCATGGATAACTGAGTGAGAATCACACTGGCCATTGATGACACTGTTTACCTTATTATAAAAACCAGTTTTGGGGCAAACTACCAAATGCTGTCCTTTGGATGTAATAGGTTTCACTCTCACCAGCTAACTAATTAACCTGAAAATTTTACCTCACGGTATATATACTTAATACTGTCTCATATACAGAGACTAAGACTTAAACCATATTTTATTATGGAGCCCTAAGACAGAACTCTCCTTTTTTTCTGATCAGTATATTCTGCTCTTTTTTCTTTCTTATTCTTTTCTTGCTACTCTAACCAAGCAATAAACTAAAGGGTATGACATCTTTTTCTTTTTTTCTGTAGTTGTTGCTATGAAAAAAAAAATCCTTACCTTAATGCATCAATATTTTTAATAANTACAATTTAAGAAAGCACTGGTTCTCATTATATGGAGTTACAGAGTTTGTTTTCCATTTGTGTTTCATGAAAGGTTACATCATAAAGAACTCAACAGCCAAAAAGGCTTGTTTACTCATAAGATAGGTGAGGCATTTGATGCAGCTTTCATATATATTTACAACAATATGTTACCATCCTGCTCTGAATGAAGGGACCGGATAGTATCTGTCTTGAGGAATTGCTTGGATTCACATGTGATTGGTAAAGATTTCTATTGGCCTGAAAGCATCAACCCATTTTATTGAACCACTGAACACTTGTACCTTAGTAGTCCCTAATGACCCAAGAATTCTGGACTAGTATTAAAGGGACAAAAAATGGGGCTTGTATTGCATTTCGGTTGCAAGAGCTTTATTCCCACATAGCAACTTTTTGGAATCAGTTCCGTGTACTCATATAGTAGCCAGTTATCCTTCCTACTAGGTGATTGTGAGCTCACTGGTAATGGTACTAATTAATACTACTGACATAGCTGAAAGGTCCAAGTCTTTCTCTCTAGTCCATTGAGTGGTGTTACTTTAATTTCGAGAAACCTCATGAAGACCATTAATCTCCATACAGGCACCTGCACTTTGCTTATAAATTACATGCATCATATTACAAGGTCAGGCACATGATCTTCATAGTTTAAAAATAATATTGGATCAAGAATTTTAATACATTGTTTTGGTTTGTTTCCTTACAGCCTTTTGATAGCGCTAATTTTTCTCTCTGCTCTGTAACAAACGTGGTATAGTTATCTGACCTTTGTTATCCCATTGTTATAGTTTATAGGTTGATAACCATTCTATGAGCTATGAAGTGTGGACCTGCCCTTGCTGCATTCCCTGAAATAAAGAGGAAAAGAAAAACAAGAAAGAAAGGAAAAAAGAAACCCCTCTCCACTAACCATTAAATTGTAGGGTGATCTAGAGATAAAAGCAGAATCTCTTTTTTGTGTTTCAAATATTTGCCTGGCCTTCAAAAGGTATTTGCCTTTTGTGTTTACATTGGATTTATTTTTTTTTGACCTACATGCAGAAAGAGAATGATACATTAAAGAATAATGAACAATAGAGAGGAAAATGCTCTCAGCTTTCACATCTAGCTTGTATTTTCTACTTTAGGTTTATTTTTTAATCTTGTCTACTTTTATTCAAATAGAAACTGCTGAGTATTGTAAAGGGTTGTAAATGTGAAAGTATCAGATGAAGTACAGTACAAGAAGATTATCTACAGGTTGGCAGGCAGTAATGAGAGCTGGCAAAGTGCCATTTTCCACTATGAACCTTTGGAACCTCAAGTTATTCCTGTGTGTGGCAGAACAATGTAAGGTTTCAAAAGCCACTGTTCTGTCATTTGCAGAATTGCTTGTTGCTGTTCCTGAAAGAGGCAGGTGAGGTTTGCATCTGTAAAATTGTGTTAATCTTCACCAAGGCAAATGGAAAGATGCTTTGGTTGAAAGCTGAGGTCTGTGTCATATCATCTTCAGTTCTTTCCTTCTGGATGGCATTAGGGCTTCCTTGGAACCTGCTTGTCCCTCGTGGATTTGTTTTCATTGAAAGAGCTGGTTTTCAGCCAGTTTGTATAAAATATAATTTGATATAAAAGCTCATATTCAAGGGAAGCACCACTTTGGGACAGGTTACTGTCCCAAGGTTATCTTCTCTGTTGCTCAAGTCGGTCCCTTTATCGTGTTACATACTATTACCGTATCATCAAAAGCTTGTGATTTTGTTAGAGTGGAGTCATGAGATGGAGTTGTTTCCCAAATCTGCTTACTGTAATAATCAATGTTTTTTGTTGCCACTAACTTGAAAGCAAACACGACCCAATGATTTAATTGAAGTATCTTGATTAGAGTGCTTTAAAAACATGTGCATTTATAATATATAAAAATATATTTCACCACATGTATGTCATAAAGCTCTTAGTATGTTACAGTTTGTGAAAATTACAGTCAGTTAATAATGTGTCAGCTCCCCACTGTGTGCTTTGTAGGATACTGAATGGGTGTTACATGATTTATTTGCTGGGTTTTGCAGGTTTTTTGTAGCGTGTCAGATGCCTTGCTGATTGCTTGGTGAAGCCTAGAGCATGAGCTCCCTCCTGCAATGTTTACTTTAAGTCAATCTACATTTGCTTGAAAGTATGACAGTCTTAAAATCAGATCGCGTCCTCAAAACTTTCATAAAAACCTGGATACTTTTTACTGAGCGTATTGTTTTAATTTAGATGTATGTTTGTGTGACAACCATAATTTACTTTGTAGTTCTTAGAATTACAGGGAATGGATTGTTAATGAAACAAATGTATTATAATGTTGCTAGTGATAATAATACTGCAAATAATTTATATACTTTGCTGGGATTTGGGGTGGGGGGCAAAAGTTACTTAATTCACATTTATTGACACTGTCCGTAATATAGCTAGAAGGATTCTCTCTCCTTTCGCCACTTTAATTCTTATGTATTTCCTTGACCTCCTCATGTCTTCTCATTCTTTCATCAATGGAAAGAACTAATAGGCCACATCGATAAAGGTGAAGTATCGTTTTCCACCTACAGATTTAGGAAGTGTGAACGTCCAGTTAAGTTTTAAATTCTCTTTATTCAATATCTTTCTGATGATTTTTTTTTTCATGCTGTCTTTGAGGATTACAGTGGAGCATTTCTGTTTAAATGTTTCCATGTCCTACAGTGCACACAGACTTGAAGATTAATTAGGAGGTGTAGAAATACCTGTTTTCAAAAAGCGTAAAATCCTGAAGACAATTGATGACTGGAGATAAGAACTGTAGGAGTCTCAAGATGGCAAGGCATTTGAGCAAGGCATAGATCTCTGTGGTGTTCCACTGTACTACCATGCAGTATGTTGTGTCAGGATAATATGGTTTAAACTGGATGGGTAAATTTCTGCGTGACTTCGATATTGTCTTACACCAACCTGTATAGCAATTGGATTTAATAGGCAAGGAAATGACAGGGAGTTTAGAAAAAGAGAAATTGTGTGAGTTGTTGATTTAAGAATTGAGGCTCTTGTCTAACGCTAATAAAGGTTTCTGAGGTCATTCTTTTTGTAGCTGTAATGTATATTACTGAAATAATTTGTATACTTCTGTGCCTGCGTGTACTATCTTGAATGAGCTTCTGGCTTTCAGATTTAAATCTGTGAACACAGCAAAAGCTCAATTGGTTCTGGCAATAATAGTCCTATAATGCGGAGATTCTGTGAACTTCCTTGCAAATGGAAAGAATTATTCATCTAACAAAAGTGGTAGAGAAAGAAACTTGCCAGAATTGCACAGAATCATTTCTGCAAGGGTCATGAAGAGTGGATTAGACCATAATCAAAATATTTTGGGACATCTTGGGATTTTGAGAGACGTAGTTAGGAAGGAGCTTTGAGGATGGGTGTTTTGAGATGTATATTTCAGATCTAGCACTTTGTCTTTGATTTATCTCTCGCGTGCAGTAAAAACCTGCTTATTATCAATTATAGGCTTTAATTTCCTGTCTGGTTTCTACTGATACCTTATAGTAGAAGAGTGAAACTCAAACTTTTCATCTCCTCCAGATAATTGTTGATGGAAATATAACCCTTGTTTTCTTTCTGTTCCTCTCCCATTTTGTGTGTAATTATGTATGCACAGTAGGAGTGGTAGCAATTTCTAGAATTAATTTTGAACAAACCTTTGTGTTTTAAACTTTATTTTATCTTAATTTACAATTCTGCCAAATTTTCTTCTTCATTTAAAATTTACCTTTCTTGCCTTTCTTATAAATCTGTATTTCTTTTGTGTTGTTTATTTGGAAATATTAGAGCATTGTGGGCAGTGTTTATGGAGCTATCCTATAAAGTGTTTCCTGTATGCAGAATGAAATGGTAATTTTCTTTGTCTTGCATTTTTCCTTGTTACATATATACTTGGTTGTAGTTGTATTTCTTTGTTGAAGGTGAATCACCAGTTTTCACAAACAGGCTGGACTGGCACACTGCTGGGGCACCTCTGGGGAGTCCTGTGGTTCTACAGGGAGTGATATAATCTGATAACATATTTGTATCCTTCTAGCTCAAAACTTGGAATGTTTGAAATACTAAGTTTACATCTGGTCATTTTTATAACACTTCTGGCAAATATAGAAGAGGTGCTTCCAGAATCTTCTCATAGTATGTTACCATGCAGAAATAATTTCTCTGCAGCCTTTCAGTTGGGTTCAAATGATAGCTTTCTGTTAGAGGCTGGGCAGATATTCAGTCTGTCAGGCACGTTAATCTGCCTTTCACAGGCCTAAGTTTAATGTGGTTTCTGAGCTTGTTTCAAAGAGCCAGCTTCCCTCCTTCCCCGACTCTGTGTCCCAAAAAACAGTGCCTGGTAAAGCCACCTGGAAGGGCCCCAGGCATTTATTGGCCCTCTCACTTAGACATTCAGAAGGAGGATGAGCGAGAGTGGGTCTGTAGCCTCAGCTGCTCTTTAAAAAGGCTGGTTGGTGTCAAGGCTGTTAGAGCTGGTGGTGTCAGCAGTGCGTGCACTGCAGGAACCTGGGGGGACTTGTGGACCCATTCCCATTGGTGATCCAGAAGGTCTGCCTAGTAAAGCTGCACCTTAAACTATGTTGAATGAAATCCTAATTCTGCTGAAGTCATCGGGCACTTAGGCATTAATTTTATTCCAGCAAGGATTTCACCAGTATTTTTATTTTGCAGCTGTATTGGGGGGGGGGCAGGAGGGGGAAGCCTGAACCAAGATGGATGTGACTTCACATTGTGAAATACGTTCTCTGCTAGTTTCATCCTTGCCTTCCTCCCATCTGAATAACTGTAAATGATGTTCTCTGTTAATAAGTGTGTACTTTGTCTAAATTGCATTTATTTTTCTTTTGACATATGTACCATTTTACTATTAATCATCCCCTTCTTCTCTTTACTGTACAAAGACACTCTTGTTCTGATGGAACATATTTAATCTTTGGTATGTTGTATTTTAGTTCTATTGTTGCTTTCTCATTTCTTTATGGAAAACCTTTCTTTATTGACTCTTAAATCATGGGTTAAGCCCTTATTGAAAACATGTTCTGTATGTACTTCTTGCTAGAGAAAAAGGTTCTTTCGAGGTTATAGGCTAGGCTTACACAAATACTTCACTATACAGTAAAAATTCAGAGGTCTTCTATATGTTATCTAAAGCTAGAAATATACCCAATTACTCAGCAGCACATCATAAAAGAGATGCATACTATGTTCATGTCTGTCAGTGCCTTAAGTCATCACTCTACAGCCTTTTTTAAATTCTCTTTTTATTGAAACCAAGAAACAAAACAAAGACAAAAAAAAAGCAAAACCAACATCAATTAGATGTCAACATGACATCAAACAGCATAATATATCATAAAAATAAATGTATGATCTGGTGACTCAGTGATTTCTGTCCATATGGCATTTACAGAGAAGTAAAGAAAAGGCAAATAGCTACACATCTGTATCGAGAAAAATACCCAATATAAAATTGGCCATAGTGACAACACTAGAAAGCTCTCAGCTGAGATTACCTGGAAATAAATCACATGCCAAAGGGGAACCAAGGTTCCAACAGTCTCACTCTTATTTGTATTTAGAGTTTTGTACAGTGAGGATTGTGCAGCTATACATGTTTTTGGAAACGTTACTTTAAGGATGGAGATATTCTACTCGCTGGTGATAGGTCCAGGTTTATAGATGGGTGTGTGGTGCAACTGTGTACAGAGTGATGCAAAAGTGCAAGTTGGAAAAAAGAAATCTTTGGAAATAAATGTGACTATCTGTTGAATCTATTAAAACAAATACTGACTCCAAGCCTATTTCTATATTTGCTGAAAGACATATGAAAAAGCCTCTTTGTATAAGTGCTAAGCACATAAAAAACACTGAGAATCAGTTAAGCCTCTAAAACAATAATCTGGGAATTCCATTCATTATTATAGTAAAGGGCATCATAACTTTATGGTAAGTAGGGAAGGGTGGGATAAAGGTGAGACTGTGGGGGTGGGAACTAGAGAAAGAAAACCCAGAAAGATCCAGAATCAAACACGGCCTCTGTTATTTGAATTTGTTAATTTTCAGTGGAGTGATAACTGCAACAGCTCAGCCTGAACTGCCTGGCTCGACACTTCGTGTTCTGAGGAACTTGGATGTATTTTACAGCTTACATCTGGACAACAGGGTACGGGGGGAAAAAAGCCACAAAGATAGATTACATATTGTCTTTGCATACTTAGGACTTGAATCTCGTATACGATAAATGTATGCACACACAAAGAAGCATATAGATGTAGATACATACATTTACATAACTACACACACACATGTTCACGTGTGTATAAATCTAGCTCCACATAGGATTTCTTCCCTTTTTGCTGTTAGGCTTAGTTCACAGATCTATCTCCTGTCTCTCCAGAGATACAAGAAGTTCCTTTCTGGAATTTTGTTCCTTTTCCCTACCCAAGTTGTCTTTTTATACGGCGATATCTGAGATCTCTTTTTGTTAGTCTTATTACAAGTACAGCTACGGGCCTCAAAGGAGGTGATAAGTAACCCATTGGACCTGGGAAAGGGTACTTTCTGTGAGAGCAGAGAATAAGTAATGAACTCCTTATCTTATCTTTTTGATCAGCGATAACGTCAGTGAGACCACTTGGTCAATATTGTACATCTCACTCTACAGCCTTGTCTCATCAAAGTAGTAACAAAATGTATTCTTCCCAGTATATGCAAATGGCTATTATGGGTGGTAGAAAAGAGTGTAGCGCAGAGCCTGTGGGGAGAAGCAGCTCCTGAGGGTAAAACAGCAGTACACTGAAACCTCAAAGGAAATTTAAGAAGGCATGGTGTGAGTGTGTGCGTGTATGCATTTAAGTCTGAAGCCAGAAAACTATGAGGGTTATGTGGAACATTTCCTGGAGCTTACCACTAATAAACATGGCGGGATTGTCAGCCGTGCAGTGTCCATACCTTCCTTCTGGGCCCATGCCAGTACCTCTGCAATCGTTGGATAGTGCACCCTAACCAAAGGGTAGGAGCTTCTCACTGTATCGTCCTGCACATATTTTAGCACTCTCCCAGCTCCGTGGTCTCTCCAGCTGAGGAGGGGCAGTACCGCTGTACAGTGCTCCCCAGTTGTTTGGATGTCACAGTGCAGAGCAATAGGGGAACTCCACTTCTCTTCTATTTTGTCCTTATCGCTTCAGGCTATGAAAGGCTAGCAGTGGAAGCTAAC
>VZSZ01006391.1:67500-108149 GCA_013398815.1 Ibidorhyncha struthersii
TGGTCCTGTCATCTCAGCCCTGGTCTGTGTAGTGTTAATGCCAGAGTGGTTGTGTGCTGAGGACTGATGTGGCCTAGTATAATTAGCGCAGAGTTTGTGCCTGCTGTGCTGGGGGTCTTATGTATTTGGATGACCCCTGTCTCTTTCATGACCTTGCTCCACAGGAGCTGCTGGACTGGAGTGCTTTGCCAAGTAGCAACATAAAATTTCATGTTCAAATTAAAACCTTAAATTGTTTTTGTTTCAGTAGTTTTGTGCTTGAGTCTTCCCAGAATTATTGTCTGATAGTGCTTATGCCAGGCGGAGAAGTAATTTTTGAAAGCGCTTGTCTGTTTAAGTGAAGAGATCTTGTTATTTTGAATCGGTTCAAGAGGAATAGATTGAAAAAGTACAGAGTGTGATGCATACAGTCTGCCAGTATTCAGAATATACCTTACCATTTTTTGCATTTCTTTGCGATGTGTGTTTGGAGGAATATTATCATGTCACATGATCCCTGGTAGTAATGTGATGGTAGTCAGCTTTTCACTGAAAACACGGAAATATCGTATTGTAAAAGGGCCCAATGTAATTTTTCTATGCCAAGAAAAGTTTTTAAGGATATATCTTTATCTGAATAAAGAGGATTCAATTAACCTAAATACAACTCCTCTGATTTACAGTGTCTGAGGATCTGACCCATACTCAAAAGTCTGTACCAATTCTGTGTCTGTGTCATAATTCCGAGATTGAAAGATATGTTTCTTTTCATTTTGTTTATAACCACAGATGCTGGACTGTCTTGTTAATGGTTCATGGTAGGTATGGTAGCCATACCAGCTAAATATGCCTGTAAAGCTGTATGTTCTGTATGGCAATGCTTTTGAAATTGGTAATAGAGCTCTCAACAAATGTCTGTGAGAAAACGAAACGATTTGAATCTGGTTTTAGAAGTAATAGGCTGTGCATGTTATGTACTGTTTGCTTGTCTGTTATAAATTATTACCAATAAACGTAAGTGGGAAACTGTTACAAAATATAGCCCTGAGCAAAAATTGACACTGTTTGAGAAGACAAGACTTCTTTACAAGTGCAGATCATATGTTTTATCCCTGAACTATAGGAAAAAGTGGGTCAGAGATGAAAACCACAACAAGGCGCTGTGTATTTCAATGGTAAACGTACTGCATCACAAGTTATAATAGATTATTTCAGTATTTTAGCTAAAATCATTTGGAAGGGATCTAACTGAATTTAAATAGTAATGGCAAAAATGTTTAAAATCACTGACAATATTTTAAGTTTGCATTTTAGACATTTATTTTTTTACTTTCTAATTATTTGGGGACAACGTCATTTGACTGGGTCTTTGATTCGTGTGCTGGTTTTTGGTTTTCTTTGTATTCTGATAGTTGTGCTTCGTGATGTTCTTTGGCACATTTAAAAATACTAACACGGAACTCTGAGCACTTGGAAATGTGGAGCAATTCAGAGCCTGGGCACTTTTCACCTTTACCCTTACGACTGATTTTGTTATGCATGTTTCCTTCTCCTGGTTAGAGATCAGATTCTGTATGCCATAATCTTCCATGAAAACAGGATAGTTGAGGGTCCTCAGTTATTGCAAATTATTTCCTCCTAACAATTTTGTGGCACTTCGCAGAACTGAAACTAAAAGACAGGGAGAGTTTGTAGTTTGCTTTGCAACTGATGCAGTTTCAGAGTGCTGTATGCAGAGACTGCACACTGCTTGATCTCTCCAAGCTGAATGATGAAGTGGTGTAGATTTTACCTGTGAGGATCACTTTCTAATGTTTCCTGATTCTTTTCAGTGCCTAGTCCAAATACCTTAATGAATTCCTTAAAAATACAAAATTTGCATTGGGAAACCGGTTATATTAAACAATTATTTGGGTTTTTTTTGTTTGACTAAATAACAATGAAAATGCTTGATATTATTAAGTATGTCGTACTCAGAATAAGACTATGAATAACAATGTCTTAGTTATTTTATCTTTTTTTTTTAAAGGCAGTTAAAATTGTTAGAGATTTCACCAGTGGATCTTGTGAAAGGATAGGAGGTTCAAAGTCTCAATAAATTGAACTTTAAATTGTTTGCACTTCTTAATGGCAACTGATTAGCTTAATTAATAGAGGAGGTAATGTTTTGTTTTACTTTATTTGAATTCTTAGACTGTTGCAATTATTTATCTTTTGTCTTCATATTTTCGTATTGAAGTAAATTAACATTAAGAAAAAAGGGCCCTGTCTACTCCCTCCCATGAGAACTTGCACAGCCCAAGCACTGGAGGGCTTGAGGGGAGGAAGAGAGAAGCTGCCGCGTTGTTGTTCTTGGCCACATTGCCAATCAAACAGGGATATTTCTGCAATAGTTCCTGGGTAGTTTCAGCTAGACATAGTATCCCCTGTAATCTTTTCTGAACGGTATGCTGCTTCAGACTACCCTGTCCTTTATGCCAGTAGTAGCTGCAGCTCACTGGTAAATGAGGTGGTTCCTGCAGGGGTCTGTAAACACGTTTTAGGGTTCCCATTGTGCACATATCTGAGGATCATATTATGTAAGTCTTAGTTCAAAACAAAGAAATATTGTGCACAATGCTGCCTTGTAAAAGCCTGTTTGTACTCTAACAAAAATCAGAATTTCTCAAAGTTGCAGAAAGTGGGGCATTTTGTCTAGTTTTGTTTTATCTGATCAAAATGCTTCAAAATTGTGTCTGCTGTCTTCCTTTCTTCCTCTGTTCCCACTCACCCATATCCCAATCTATCCTCCTAAATTTGCTGCTTATCCCCTTGAAAACAACGTCAAAATTAGGAATATTAGCTAGAGTGTATCAATATTCTAATGCAGTGGAGAAGAAGGTGCTGTGTCATACGATAGAGCATAATGTACAAGAGCAAGCATCAATGGCCAAAACCTGTGAGCAGGTTGTAGCTGGAAAGCCCAGCCTTTGGGTTCTGCACCTGAGCTCCTGCGGATGCAATGCCTGAGACAAGATGAGGAGCCTGCATCATTCCCTTAACCTCTTCTGCAAGGCTAACAACAAGCATATTTAAGCTGATTCTCAGCTTTGCGTATTTTGCCTTTCTCTCTTCTTTTGTAACTCCTCCAGCACTGGTGAAGCTTTAAAAAGTGTGTGAAGGTGATGTGCATTTACACCAGGAAATGTACAAGAACTTTGTGTATGCGTTGGTAGTGACTGTAATATTGATCCAGAAAAGGTAATCCATGATATCACTCAACAATGCAAGATTTTCAAGAAGAATTTTACGTTTAGCTTCATTTCTATGAACCAGATGAAAATATTTTTTCAAGTATATATCCTACCTAGGATCCTCTTTTATATTTTATAGGATGCCCAGAGCTACTGTAGATATAAAACACAGTTTCTGGTTATGAGATCTCTGTATCACCAAAATGCAAATTTCACTCCTGAATATGTAGGCCACTTGCTGAATAACCTAAAGAAATATATGGTGAAAGTGTTAGTTCTTGCGTATTCAGATCACTCCCTTCAAAGGTTTTCCTCAGGTTTTTAATATCCTGAAAGTCCCAGTTCTGAGGCAGTCTGCAGTTCAAACTTCATTTTCAGTTCTTAGAGTGAAGTCATTTAAATAAACAAATAAAAGTGGCACGTCATGCGTAGCTTGTGCCAAAGTACGCCATGTGCCAGCTAGAAATAATTTTTATGAATCCTCACATATAGGAGTTTATAATAACAACAATGCAGATACATATGCTTGTCCCTAGCTTCTCTGATGACACCTGCAGTACTTTAAATGTGCACAAGTAGCATCCCAGCACGGTTCTGACCTGTGTTTATTTTTAGTATTTCATGAATCACCTCCTTTAGTTGTTTTTCTTTTGCACTTAATGAAAGGCATATAAATCTTACTGCTAAATAACACTGGGATATTTGATAGTAAAAATAAAATCCCTCCTCCTTTTCTCTGAGAATAACCAGATGGATGTTTACTCTTTAGAGAAATTTAGATTTGATATTTTTGTTATGTTTTGTTTTCTTCCTGGTAATTATGTTGGCACTTTGCTGATCCTTAGTTGTCATTATTACAATGGAAGGTGACAATTTGATTGTCTTCAGTTGCAGAAACAAGTAATTTTATATTCACCAAGCTGTCAGGTAACAGTACCTCACAGTACTAAGAGCTCCTGGCAATGTGGTTTGGCACCTATATTTAAGTCCTTTGATGCTTGCGTAACCTCTACTGAATCAGAAATATTTTGCCTGCTAGAAATGTTTTTAGGCTTGTAGTGTAAGGTTTTTATTAAAGAGGCAATCTGTAACTGAGCTGCAGAGCCATTGTTTTGTGTTACATGGAGGTACTAATTAGGTGGTTTAGTGCAACTGGCTACAGGTGAGTCTGAAATTGATGCTTCATTTCACTGTCTACTGAGGTGATCTATTTGACTTAATGAGAATCAAAACTGTGGAGAGGAGGGAGGAGAATAGGGAAGGAGGGGAGAGAAATCTGACTGTAGATAAAATAGTTCTGTCCTGAATTAGGTGGTGCAGAGAAATGACACATGACCTTATGTTTTCACTCCTGTTGTATTGAAAATTAACTGTTTAGCTTGTTACATGGAATATTAACCATCTCCTGGAAATTAGCTATAGGAGGAAAAAAATGTAAGAATACTGTATCTTACCATTGGTGCATATATCTCCTAAAGTATTGAAAGGATTTGATGAACCTTTCAGGAACTTATGCCCATCAGGTTTAAGTTTGGTCAGGAATATTTCTAGTTATTAGAACAAGTTCTAAACTGGCTTTCTAAGGGGAAAAAAATAAATGTATTCTTTTCTTTTGTATAAAGCCTCAACTCAAAGTCTAAATATGCTGAAATGAATTCCTCTTAGTATTTTTAGGCATCCTTTATCAAAACCATTTATATAATCATGCAGCTAAACAATTAAGTCATTCTATTCCATAAAAATATGTGAATTAATGCTTATTTATAGCAACCATTGTTTTTTAATTTTATTGTTAATGATTTCTTTTATTTCTATTGTATATTCTGTTACTTGCTGCCTAAAAAACCAAATCCTAATAAGTTGCTGATGGATAAATTCTTGGCACGCTCACTCTTGTTCCCATAGTTATTGGTAAAGATAACTGGAAGTCAGTGCTGCCTTTTTTCTTTTTCTTTTTCCAACAGTAAGAAATTGGATATCCAGAGACACATGGCGTAGTCATAGGACTTTAAAGGCGGTCATCACTGAGAAGCTAATACCAACCAATTAAACAGAGGTGGTTACGTGATGTAACATTATCAGGAGAAACAATTCATGAGTCAAAGCATTCCAGGGCATATGAGCTCCAGTCCAAAGAACAGTCTCAAGCTGTTTAAATAAAGTGACAGCAATATTGTCAGCTAAATATAAACTATAGAAAATATTAACTACAGTGACTGAAGATGAGTACATCCCAGGTGTTAAATGACTATTCTTTCACTGCCCTTTACTGCATTCAATGTGAGTTCACCTTAGCCATTTTCAGTGAAAGCTCCTGGTGCTTAATAAAGAGAATACAACTTTTAACCTACTAGAAAGGTAGGTTGTATTTTTTGGCGTTTTATGAATCCGAATAAACACTTTGGATTTTCATTGAAGAGCCATCAGGGGCTGTGAGGCTGTTTTGCTGCATGCATTTTAATGTTTCTGACAGCTAGATGAATAGAAAGGAACTTGTTCCCTAACCCTAATATTGTACTGTGGTTGCACGGCTGAGAAGGTCACTATAATCGCAGAGCATAAGAGAAAGGCTTTCCAAAAAAGTTCCAAGGAGTTGTTTAGCTCTCACATTGTTTGCTTACAAATGAGAAGAAATACCATAAAAATTGTTCCAGATCCTCAGAGTTTTGAGGAAGTCTGAATCTGAAGTCAAACTTTGTGATTCGGTTTCATATCTATTAGCAGAAGTGTAATTTTTCTGGATTGGAAAAGCAAATACAAGAATAGCTGAGTGTGTATCTTGGAAGCCGTGGGTGTATTGCTTAGCTTGATGCTTATTTCAGCTAGAGATTTGGGTGCTCAGTTAACATTATAACTGTCATTTCTTGAATCATATCTGCTTCCCCCCCCTCCTTTTATTTCCAAGATGATTCCTGCAACTACCATAAACTCTCAAATTTTGCAGTGCTGTTTATGATCTGTATGTAACTAATTCTTGTAGTATTCCTGCAAAATGAAGCCAAGGAAGAGCTTGAGGGAGTTGAGGTGATTGGCCTAAGGCCTTGCTGTGACTCAGAACCAGAGCCAGAACAGAACCTGGGCGATTATCTCCCATTGCTGCCTTGTCAGTTTATATGGGGTTTGTGCCCAGGGGTTCATGTTGGGGTGTGGGGCCCCAGGCACATGGAATCTTTTACTAACTGTTCATTTGTGTTACTAAGGCTCCTTGAAAACAGCTATGAGATTTCATAATTTTAGGAAATAACTGTTTACTCTAAAATGGCAGACAGATTACAGCATTAGATTTACAATGAATTACGTTACTGAGTTATGCCTACATAACATTGTTTTACAGGGGCAGAGCTGCAAAATATTTAGGCTATTGGCAAAGCATTTTCATTTTTCTTTAAGTCTATCTGAACAGTACTGTAGCTGGTATCTTTGTACAGCAAAAATCAGTTTTCCTGAATGTTTAAACTATGCTAAACTGGTTTGAAGCTAGAAAAAAGTAAGTTGTTCCAGTAAACTTTATGTAACTATGTCAGTGTACCCCGTTTTACATCAGGCCTGTACTTGTATAGGTGAACTTGCACTGCAAAATAGATTGCAAGGAGGACGCTCTTAAGTTTCAGAAGGGGTCTGAGGATCCATGGAAGACACAGGACCACCAAGTGGTGAGGTGTGCCATAAGTATGAAAGAAGACGATACTGTGGGCAGTGCAGGCAAAGAAGAGTATACAATGCATTTAATTTATCCCAAAGCTGAGTGCTGATTCATAAGGGAGGGTCCTGTAAGTCACGTTTAATATTATGAGAGCAGTATGCACATTTGTTGCTCTTTTAGAAGATGGGGAGGGCTAAGATGCTGTGGCCGAATTTCGCTTTTCATGAACACCAGGTTAGCATACAAGTTTAGAAGGAAATATTTAAAAGGTTATGAGTACGTCCTTAATTTATTTAGTTCTGGAGTCACCAAAGCACTTAGACGTGTGCTTAACTTTTTGAAACCGAGTAGTCCAATTTGAAATTAGTCGACTGCTTGCATACTTACAGTTAATCATGCACTTAAGTACTTTAATCTGGCACTTTGGGGAAAAGGAATGGAGACTGTTCATAAAAGCTCTGTAAGTGAATGTATTTCTAATCTAATCTGATTCCAATCTACGGCTGGAGCTGTAGACCTGGGTTATGTCTATACTGCAGCCACTAAAGCAGGATGAATTAGTCCATCAGAGTACCATGCTACTGTAGTTGGAGTGCTATCAGAAAGGAGCTTGTTTAAAATTAGTTTGGATATCTCAGCATTACAAAGCAGTCATTTATGTGGCTGCAGTGTAGACATGCCTTTAGGTTTATGAATGCTTTGTGAGGGTGGAGCAGAGCAGAAGCTAGAGTCGCCGGCCAACTACAAGTCTGCTTTGCCATGTATCTCGTTGTTATTGCTTACTTTATAAGTTTCTGAAATAGTGTCTGGGCTATCACATTGTTGTTATCTGTGTTAATACTTTGTGGCTTGATTCTGAAATATCTAGCAGCTAAAACTCCAGGTCTAGCCATAATTTCCACTGTAACATTTAATCATTTGAGCACTCAGCAGGGATGAAAGATTTTAGGCTTTGGAAGCCTTTCATGTCAGGAATATCATCTAATTGTTTTGAAAAAGAAGATATACGTTGTTTGAAGAATTTGAGACTGTAGAAAAGCCTTAGACAAAAAAAAAGTATTATTTGTATTTAGAAAGGTAAAACACACAGTCTGTAGGAAAAAAGGAAAATTGATGCTTAGAGAATCTGACTGGCAGTCTTCATTATAGCAGAGAGAATTTCTTCTCTGAGTAACAATAAAAAAATAATGTCAGATATATAGAGAATGGAGCTGTTTGGGACTGTGTTCAGTTTTACATGTGTAAAAACGCCTTAGCAGTTCAATTTTGGCGTTACTACCTTGGTATTGAGGCTGACTGAAATTGGGGTCCAATTCCTCAGCTTTACTGAGGTTTTGATAAATGATTCCATTCTTTTTCTGTCTTGAGTTCAAAATGAGATTGAATTTATTCTAGTTTTGGAAAATTCAAATCAAGATTTATTTAATTCTCAAAGCTGAGTAGGTGATAGGACGTCAGATAACTAGGGCCTTCTTCAACTTTTTTTTCATGCCCATTAGGTATATTTTCCACCTTTAGTGATTGCTGTGTTCAGCTAATCTGCCCATTTAACCAAAGCAACAATTTCACAATGTAGTTTTCTTTCTGATTGTGTGCTGTGTAATCAATATACTGATATAATGTGAGTGTAATTTCCTCTCTTATTTTATCTCCACTGCACAGTATTATAAATAAACAGCTAAAAAAGAAAAAAGAAAGAAAAGCACCAAACAAATCTGTTGCATCTTCTTTTAAGATTGTACCACTGTAGACACTTGTTCTAGTAAAGTAGAATTGGACCCACTTGATTGCATTTAAATTTTTCATGCTTCAGCAGTTTGTCTGGGAGCACAGTAAAGAAAACCCCCCGAGCGAGGATAGTTTAGAATAATAGAACTTGATTTTGTGTATTATAGCGGCACCATTTGCGCTGCTGTAGTTAGGGTTGTGTCAGCACTTCCATTATAAACCCCTGTTTGCAGGGGTTATAACTAGAGAGATATTTTTTATCAGAAACTTTTTTAAAAATCATTCGAGTGAATTTAATTGATAATAAGGGAAAAAATAAATTATAATGGAAATTAGTGAATTTCTGATACCTTTTAGAAGCCTTATTTATTATGGATATTTTTTCGTTGTTTTTTTGTTTTCCTCTTGCCAGGGATTTTAGCAAATGCATTTTGAATATTTTAAATGTAAAATTGGGAAGTTGTTATGGCTTAAAATTTGACTGCTATTCATACTCGTATTTTAACATTAAAACATTTTAACACGACAACCTGTTCTATGTTTTAATGTTATCATAAACATAAATTACTAAAATGGGCCAGATTCTTCTCCCTTTGAATTTGATGAGACCTTGGAGTTACTGGCTGAACTCTGCCTTTGGACCCGATGGAGTTCTGTGTACAGAATTCTCCCATTTAAGTAAAAACAAACAGGTAACGAGTAAAAACCTTCATGAAGTAATTGACTGGATAACACCCGGTTGCAGAGTTTATATTTGCTCTGTTTTTACTGATTATAAACCCAGGCATAATCAATATTTGGTGCATAGCCTAGCACCCTCAGAAGGCATGCACACGTGAGGTATATTGATTGAGTTAATGATTGTGCTGGGAAAAGAAGGTGGAGCGCTTAATCTAGCAGGGTCCAACTTCTCTGTCGCTTTTTCCCACATGTTTAAAATCTAGCAACGAAAAACCTGAAATGTACCATTAAGTGCTGACCTCTGACCATAATTAATGTGCTAAATCTTGCCGTTTTACCAAAGGTTTGGGGGAAAAGAGAAGTGAAACACACCCCTAAAAATTATGTCATGAGGAGAGCAAGTGCCTGGGAGGCCTGCCTGAGCTTGTCTTTCTTTTCAGGCCCCAGAACTATAGGTAACTGAGTAAAGTGCCGTGTGAAAACGGGCCTGACCATAATGCAGCAGCGCAGAAAAGGGGTAGGTGGAGCTAGAAAGCATTTGAACCCTGCTCTTGGTCCATTCTCTTAGTCTAGTACAAAAAAATGTTGCTGGGCATGTCTTGAGATTATTAGTGAATGCGACTTTGTCAATAAAATTTTATTTTTAAGGGTAACAGAGTCCCCTTTTCTCGATGTAATCAACTTAAAAAACAGAACACGGATAGAGATTTTTATTTAATTGTGTTTAAAACATCATGCGTAAGAGGAAAGTGTATTCGCGTATACGGCAAAGAAAAAGTGTTTCCTCTATAGTGCATTACCAGTAGATAGCTTTAGTGAATGGTCACTTGAGGAAATACCAAAAGCCTGTTTATGAAATAGAGGTGAAGCCTTTCTAGACTAATTATATTCAGCATGTAATTTCTAAACTTCAGTCTGAATTTTGATTTTCAATTAACATTCCCAATTTGAAGATAATTTTCTATTTAATGTAATTGCAGGAAATAATTTATTGGCTGATTAAGACTGAGGGCCCAGCCTTCCTTAAGAAAACAGTCCCTAACAAACCAGCCTTTAAAGCCAACTCGTAGCTTTGGACAGATTCAGCCTATTTTTGCAGCTGCAGAGTTGTGTTTAATTAGGATTGTGCACCATTATTCATTGGTGCAGTTTGTAGTTGAAATTATTCTTAAGAGACATTTTCATTTCTAGTTTTGTGTCATGATTAATTTATGGTGAAGAAACAGCCATAGCTATTGCTTTTCACAGAAGCTCGTTCAGTTTGAAACAGGAATGAGATCTGTTGAGAAGGTGAAAGAAAGGAAAATCCTTTACTGTGACTTTCAGTTTTCATGTCTGGTTTTCAAATTGCACAGAGTGTGGACTTACATTTTCAAGTGAGTGATTACGTTAACATGACTATTTTAATGAGAAAATGGCAAGTAAACCTTTTATTTTATCTTGGATCGTAGTAATTATGAACCAGAACCTTTTGAAGTTCATACAATAATGCCGGTTGCTTGCTGAACTCTTGGCATGTTCTCTGTAGCATCAACACAAATTCTTTAGCATAGTAAGAATGTAACACATGGTTTAAATTCCCCAGTTCTGCTTATTGGCAACACTAATAGTAGACTCCCACTTACACTTAGGCTCCCCTAAAGAAAACACAAACCTTTTTTTCCCCACCAGTATTGAGTTTAAGATGCAGGATTATCTCTATTTACAGAATAGCTATTCTAAATAGGTATCAGTGTTTTAATATGTTTCAAAGCACTTCAAAGCTTGTAATACTTTCATATAGAACTGTACATAATTAGATTAGTTGATCCTATATTATTTTTTTTTTTTCACTGTAGGACACTAAATCTGAACTCCCTCATTAATTGTGAGAAATTTAGCATTAGCTGTTAAATCCTATGTGAAACACAGGCTGCTACATAAAAACTACTGTTTAAATTGGAATTAACTTAATTATTTTTCTTTGCACTTGATATTTCCTTCACTGTAATATTCATGAAAGCATGTGACAGATTTGTAAATTTAACTGTTAGTCTCAGATTTCCAGACCCTTTAATCAGTATTTATTTGTCTGTAGAAACAGTACTAGCAAGTTAATGATTTGCTAATTTGAAAAATGCTCATGTGGTTTCCTATGTTAACTGATTTGTGCATTTTTAAAGAAATGGTATGAAATCAATTATTGTTAAAAAGCAATTAAGGTGAAGATCGTATTCCTTAGTTTCTCAGCAATTTCAGTGTCAAGGATGTTCTAAAGTTACTAAAACCTGGGAAAATAGCTAATATATTTTAGCTGTCTTCTTTCAGGTTTATTAATGATTGTTTTAACAGTTGCAGTTAATCTTATTAGAAACTTTAAACAAAGTGTTTTCAGATTTTGAGTTGAAGTCAGTTATATTTTCATCTAAGTGCAGAAACTGTGGTGAAAGCTGTGTTTGCATACGAGATGGCAGTAAGAGGCCATTATTAGGAAAAGACATTTAACATAAATCAGTGCATTTATTCATTACACTTTTAAGTCATTTAAAGTAATTTGTTGAGCTATATCCTGTACTCGATGCCTAATATGAAATGAAACATAATTATTTTAGATTTTTAGTTCAAACCGTAAAAGATTACTCAGATGTTATCCATCCATTCAATAAACCATTCCATTTTAGAACACTTTTCACATGAGTGTCTCAAAACGCTTTCCAAAAGGTAAAACTGGGTAAAATTTTAAACAGGTTAAGAGCAGATACAGCTTTAAACAAATAGCAAAAGGACTTATTTAGCAGAATTTGAAATGGATTTAAAATTTCTCATCTGTGTAGAAAGCATCTTCTGCTTGCAAGGAATGAGGTTAGGAAAGCATGATGGACTCTCTCATTTAAATGTTTGCTTATAACCTTGAGATTGCTCATGGGAGTAAGAGTTTCAAGACTTGAACTCTTATGTGAAATCAACATGAAAATACCAATAAAATCACTATTTTCTTATGGCTGGAGAAAATGATCTTGTTTGACAAGTCTAAATGAATAGAATGACATCGTATAACTTAACCCTGACCTTGGCTTGGCATCAACGAGTACTTGATACATCTCAGTGTTTTGGATCCAGATCCCCCAAACCTGTACTTCTTAGAGTACTTTTGTCAACTGCATATGATTAATTTTTAAGTGTTGTAGGCAAGTGCAGTGTGTTTAGGGGACTGTTTTGAGCTTGGTTTTTTTCATTTAACACCAATGTTTTCCTTTTGTCTGCTTTTCTTGTTTTGTAGAAGAATGTCTTCCAAGCAGGCTACCTCTCCATTTGCATGTGCAGCTGATGGAGAGGAAACAATGACCCAGGACTTAGCATCACGAGACAAGGAAGAGGGCAACAATGATCAGCATGCGACCCCCCACCTGCCTCTGCATAGTGTAATGCACAACAAACCTCACTCTGAGGAGCTATCAACTCTGGTCACGACCATCCAACAAGATCCTGAGTGGGATGGAGTCATCTCAGCCCAACACAGAATGGTGAGTTTCACAGTTCTCACAGTGGCTTTCTAAATTAGTATTGTAAAAGTCTATTCACTTTCAGTTTGAAAGACAAGTTCAGTACAATCTTTCATGGGTATAAAGCTTTTTAAATGTTAAAGTGTCAGAGTTAGTAATACATCAACATCAATACGGTGTAATTGTAAATTACAATTGTATAATCTTCTTAAGTATACAGGTCTATATGAATGAGGTCATTTGATGAGTTCACTTTCGGAAAGGAAATGCATCTATTTATCATGTTTTCATTCATACATTGATTTATGTCATAACCTCTCTAGCTCGTATATTCAAGCATTAATTTCTGACAGGAGGATGTAGCTCACAACTGTTTGTCATCTGTAAAGTGTTGTGCTGAAGGAAGAAACTTTAATGTATTTTTTTACTTGTCTATCAGAAATAGAACCCACCAAATCTAGAATATTATAGCTTTACACCACAACAAAGAAGCTGGCATTTTAGGTGACACAAACATCCTGATGTATTTATAGGAAATTACAACTTTTTGTGGAGGGGAAAGGTGTTTATGAGTAACAATGTTATGCTCTGCTGCTCTAGATCACCAGTTTGTATTTAGGTGATGCTAGCAATGATCAGAATTATTATCTGTATTCTCTTCAGTAGCCTAGATAAAATTATTTTGCCGTTGTAATTCTGTCTCTGCATTCCCAAAACTCTGCAATAAATGGGCAGACTGAATGAAGACTGAATGGCCATAGCATCTCGGTCAATTTATTTTCCTTGCATGTGTTCCTCAGGAACAGAATTAAGGTATGCGGAGCAGCCAGGTGTTCTGTAAATTTAGAACATCATAATTCCAGACTCTCCATAAAGTGGCTTTCACAGACATTAAATTCACACAGTTTAAAAAGAATACCCTGCCTTTTCATAAAATTTCTTCTGTATTTTTATTAAATGACTGTGAGTGGATTTTTTTCAGCAATTCTTTCTTTTTTCCCAGTACAAATCAGTAGCTTGCAATAAGGTTAAAAAACAATCATAGAATGTTTTTTGACAGCACTAACAATAATGAATTTATTTCAGATTTGATTAGAAATAATAATTCTAATGCATTAATCAACATAGATACTTGAATTCTTCATGCGTATTGTGATGCCTGGAGTTAATTAAATAGTAACACTACAATAGCAACTATTTTGTTAATGTGGTGGCTTTTATTTCTTTCTAACATCCAATTAATTCAAAAGATCGAGCCAAACCAGAAAAACGGTACCTTTTCTGTAATGCACAAATTAACCCAGTGCAGAAGTTTCTAAAACATTCCAAAGTATTTGGGCGACTGTCATGAAAAAGGCAAGATTTCAACAGTAAAAATGGCTTTAAAGAAAAATAGTTATAGGTTAGTAATGTGACAAGGTAGGTTTTACATTGTATATATGGTGTCTATGCAGAATTGTCAGCTGGAACCTCGTTTTGGATGGAGCATCCAAGTCATGCAGTGACTTTGCCCAAGTCGTGCGATAAGCACATCAGAATAATTTTAAGTGCCATGTTAAGCTGGATGCAGACTAGAAAGTATTGCTCAGGTTTGTTGATGGAAAAAATAAATCTGTGAATTCATTAGGTACTTTCCTATTCGTTCAGAGAGGCGTGTGCATTCTGGGAATTTCGGTCTTAGGACACCAATAACATTGATAAAATTACTGTGTCCCAGAGAGAAAGGAACTCCTAGCCTCTGGGACTCCCTCCCCTCCCATTTGTTTTAGCTTCAGGCTGTTCCTTGGACCTGGAGTAATGCTTAAGTCAAAATGATACAACCTCTTGCAGTACGATCAGTTGTACTCATTTGTATTGCTCTGAAGTGGGTTTACACTTACAGCAACGGAGTGCTATCTCTGTTTTCTTTCTTAATGCTACATTATCATGTTAATGCTTGCTGCACCTCTGGACAGGCATGAATCAATATTCAGCTTATCATGTTTCAGAACAGGTGCATAAACTTTGCTTGAGTGGCTTAGCACTCTGGTTTTCCTCTCCTTTTTTCAGTAAATATTCCATCATACATGTAGATGAATCTCTTGAAAATCATTAGGAGTTTCCACAATTCCCTTGGGTTGAATCTCGTGGTGGATGTATGTCATCCTTTTTTAGGTAGTTCTCAGCTAAATCAAACAGATTTTTTTGCCTAGCTCAAAGCTGGGTATAATTTACAAGGCTTGGCTAGAAGTGAAAACTGAAGTTCTAAGGCATGCTGTTTGGTTGTACTTAAAAGAGATCTAAAATGTACAGAGCAAGGTCCCAGTGTATTTACAGTTTAGGTGAGTTAGATGACTAGTTAGATTACAAGTGAAGTGGAGAAAATTTTTTTTTACTCCTTGAGGGACTGTCATTTAGGGTAACTTGTTTGATTTTTTTTTTTTTTTTATTCTGCCTTATTTACGTCCTTCATGAGCAAACCTTTAAGACTCAATTAATTGCATAAAGTTTCTCTGAAACATCTCAGGCTCCAAGCAGGCATCAATATTGCTAAGAAAGAATTCAGGGGTGACTGCAATTTTCCCAATTAAGGCAATTTTGTACTCCTTTAAGGGAGGGTACGAGTTTCTTTCCAGAAAGACAAATTCCAGAAGGTGGGTTGGGCAATTTTGAGATAGGTGCTGTGGTAGCGACCGCTTTTCTACTTAATAAAACCAAATTCCCAGAAGGTAAGTGCTTTCTGACCTTTCCCAGACGGATCCTTTCAAAGCAGATTTGAAGAAGCACCTGCTTATACCATTTACACTGAAAGTAAAGACAGTAGTGCTGTCATTAAAATGCATCAATAATGTGTGTTGTCTGGTTATAAGATAGTAAATTTAAAGAATGCTGTGTTGACATATGGGGAGGAAAAAAAATTGTCTTTTATGTGGTATCTAATTAAGGGGACAATCCTGCGTCCTTTGTGCCCTTAAAACTACTAAGGAGTTCACTGGAATTTGTGAGAGCACACAGTATGCATCGAAACATGCTACAAGGGCCATACAGATCTTAAGTGAAAAAAAGATACTGCAATAGGGCAATTTGACTGAAAAAAAAGATTGACTTTTTTTCCCAACATTTATGGTATGCAGCACTTTCTGTAATATAAGATACCTTTAAACTACATTGTGTATTATCATAAAAAAAACACACTGGCTAGAAATGTTTTCAAACTTTCACTCCCTTTTGATATCAGGCATTGCTTTCCACTGGGTCCTTTGTGTATTCTGAATGTCTGGAAGCCAAAATATTTTGTTTTAACTCCCACTCTATAGTATTTCCCAGCTGTGTACTTATATGGTGTAATAAAAGGATTTAACAAATGGGAAATAGCAGCTGCATTTGGAAATTCCCTTTGTGCTCCCTTTTCATTTGACAGATTCAGCAATGTGTAACAACTGTAACGTCAGACCTGTAATGACTTACACTGCGAATATCGTATCACCAGCCAATTTGATGCTACAGTGGGGAGAAAATAAAACAACCGAAAGATTTCTGTAATTTCATATCATTGGGCTGAAAACATTATATGTATATTACTAACTGTAACTTAGTATAAAAATACCCGGACGTATGGGTGTTTATTGCTGCCTGTAGTTCTACTGGCAAATAAAATCTATTTGAGGCTAAGGACATATCTGTTTGCTTCAGTAAACTATAGGGAAGAGGGAAAAGTGGTACTAAGATAATGAAGAAAGTATCCTCCTTTCTCCCATGGATGGTGAATAGCAGGCAAGAAATACAGTCAAATTTTTAGATTGTGTCCAAAGCCTGGCTCTCAGGGCAACAGACTGAGAGACTATGAGGAGGGAAAGCTGGCAATACTTACCGTTGCTAAATTTAATAGTAACTGAGTAATGGTATCTCAATAATGTATTTACTGGTAAATATGTAAAGAAATGGAGAATCATAATTTGTGCTTTGTTCACCGGGGAACCAGGAGTGGTCCCCATCTTCATATAGAGCCCTGCACATCTTGTGAGGTAAATTACAAAGGTGTTTTTTTTTCTGCTCTGAAGTATCAGGAGAAAGCAGTGCCAACAACAAGATACAAAATTAGACGGACAAGTGGCCTGATCTTCCTTGAGGAATGGGATGGTGTATTCCCATGGCTCTAAAGGCCAGGCGTGGGCCTTGTGAACAATAAATTTGAGCAGCTTTAACCTAAAGAAATCTGGGATCTTTCTCCAAATTGCAGAATTCCCACCCCCAACAGTAAAAAGAAGAGAGAGGAAAATTCTGTTCCCATCCCCGATCCCAATATAACAATCTGGTAACAGACAGTGTTTGTGAAAAACTTGCAGGCACTGTGCCGATCACTGTACAGGATGATGTATCATTGTGATGGTCATGGTACTATTTTCCTTTCCCACTGATGTTCGTCCCCTGCCCACTGCCATAGAGAGTATATAGACAGCGTATGCATGCACAGAATGAGGGCATCCATGTTTTTGCTCCACCATTACTTGGAATGATGCAGTGAGAGACTGTTACAGGGAACTACAGCAGCAAGTCAAGTCTAAAGGGCAGGTGTTATTTCCCTGTGATTGAGGAAAAACAAACATATACAGATACGAATACAAGTTTATTACCTTCAAATATATGCTACGTTTCCGTATACATTTTGTAACATCATCCAGAGACCCCTTGGATTTAGAAATTAAACATATCTCACTGAATTTTATCTCAAATGGCAACATGGACGTATATTTCATAATTATGTCGTCTGTCTTTTTTTGACTTCTTGCCAAGAGAGTCAAAGGCTTGCTACCTTTCCACTGTGTCTGCACGTACGTCTCAGCAGTACTGATAGCAGATTTGTGTATGCAGCAGGAAAAGTGAAGATCTCTTAATGCTATATGTATTTTGTTCCTTTTAAAATAATTTTAAATCGCCAAGTAGGAATTTAACTTTATATAACTAGCAAAACTACTGGCTTCAGAACAGCAGAAATAGGTCTGACCTGAAGGTCTTAATGTTTCAGCGCTGACTGTCTCTACATAAAANACTTCTCTTGTTGAAAGTTTCCTTTAAGGAAAATAAACTCAGGTTTTCAGGAAAGATCAGTGAAAAACATTTACACGTGCTAAACACTGAATTTGTTGTTATATAAATTCATGGCTTCAAATTCTCAATAGTTACAGATACAATTACATGTTTTGAAATTTTATTTTTAGTTCATTTACGGGCTGGATACGAGCGTATAAAATGCATCAAATATAAATGCCCTAAACTCTGGCAATTCTGTATCTGCTAAATTGCTCATGCAGCTGTTATTTACATGTACAAATCCGAGTTTTGTGATGATCGAAAGCAATTCTACTGTGCTTGTGATATTATTTCTGCGTGTCAGGTAGAGCATCAGAATTTTTATATAACTGAAGAGATAAATACCTTCATATTTAATTGCATGGGTGCAAAGTTTTGGCTGAAACTAAAGGGTGTGAAAAAGCAGTTGATATGATATTTTATTTTTCCATAAAATAGACTTCTATGAGAAATATATTGCAGTAAAGATAGAAATATTTTTTTTTCCAAGCACCTTGTTTTGATTGAAATATCATTCAGGTATGTGCTTAACTTGACTTTATTAAGACTACCTCAAGGACTTAGTTTTACTAGGTTTAGCATAAAAAGATGTTTACATTTCATATTAAAAATAATAAAACAATCCCCTAAAAGTGTGCAGGATAATGTGCTTAATGGGGGTGGTGAAATACAAAATTTACTTTTTTTGAAGAAAGATCAAATAATTGCTCTTTTTGGCATGTCTGTTATACTAGTATTATTTTCATTTTGAGGCTGTACAATTTTTTTTTCCAAATGCACAGTCTATTTTAAGCCTGTGCCTATATTCTAGTGTGAACTGCGTTTAAATAGAATTAATCATCACCTGAATTTATCGCAAAAGACTTGTATTTTATGTTCATCTAAACCTGTAGTCATTTTATGCCTTTCTCTTATTTTAACATTCCCTATTTTTTATAGAGCAATTTCTGAAAAGTTTTTAATTCACTTCTGTATATTGACATGAATTTTTTCAAAAGTAGAAGCATTAACGCGCTCTAAATTGTTAAATTTTTTTTTTTCTTGGGCAAGAAGGAATCAGGTATGCATGCTGATTAACACACTCCAGTCATTAACATGTGATTATGTGGGCTGCATATTGAGCACCTGCCAAAAGATAAAATCCAGCACTTTACTACATCTGTGCAAGGACTTTTTGCATTTCTTTTGTACTTTGACAGCTCAAGAAAAAACAGACTTTGGTATCTTTGTTCAGCATAATAAAACTGTGTACATAAAATGTCTTCATGGAGGAAGGAAAGATACTACATATATTTATTTTAATCTTTGAGGCCATGAAAAATCTGGGGACTGAGACTTACACAGCACCAAGTGTAATATGAACCTCCTAATGTACTGTATCACTGACATTCATATACAGTTTACAACATTCCTGCATGTTTATAAGGATTATCTGTTCTGGGATTCAGCCAATGTTATTGTAATTCACAACAGTTTTATGTGATACCTTTATGTCTCATAAATGTCTTGTTTTTATTTCAATCTTCCAAATGTTTCATCAGTGTTTACCTTAAAGAAATACAAGTACTCTATGCAGCAGACTGTTTTCCTGCATGAATTCCTCTGCAAATGCTAAAAGGGAAACATAAAGCGTGTAATACATGTCATGTAACTATATACAGAGAAGTATTTCCATGTGCATTTGATATTGCTAAAAACATTAATACAAATTTTATTTTAATGTTTACGATAGATCTAGTTAGAAGTCGGACAACTAAGACGACCTAATAGGAGGAAGTTGGATATATACAAAGTGGTCTGGAATATCCAAGCCACACAATCCTTGTTTTATTTGGCAGCTTCTGACAAATGTATACCACGAAATATGTCTTTATTTATCCAAAAGGTAAACAGTGCTAATCAGCTGGGACTGATCACAATGCATCTTCAGTTTCAGTTTAGATGCAAATATGTCTAAATGCTCATTCTGTAAATGGTTGTCCATTAGTTTTTCCTTAATAAAAGCATTTAACCAAAGTCCAGGGTATAAAGTCTCAATATTGTTGTGATTTATTACCCAACCTAAACACAGGGAGTTAGGACATATGGTACTTGGACAATTAAGGAAATCCATAGCATCTAACTCTTACAAAAGCACACACAGTTTATGCGTATTATTTGTGGGTGAGTTAATTGCCATGTAGAAATGATTGGTCATTGTATTTAAGAATTTTGAGGTGACTTTCTATTCTGGAATGGCTGTCAACGTTTTTCACAGACTTTCTCCTTCGTAAAGAGAAAGGTTTAAATCACATAGTTGAAAAATTGTAACCTTCTGAAATCTCTCTACCCCAAAGTGGATGTACCTGGATTCATTTGGTTTGTTCCAACAACTGAGTATGAAGGGATTGCTGCAATTAAGTGTCCATATTTTACATCAAAGAAAAAGTCCCTGCCTATTCCTTCCAAACAGATCTCTAGTCTTGTGGCAGCCTATTCATAAGGCCGTATTCATCTCATGTATGTCTGATTATTATGTAATGTTATTTTTAAAACTTTGATCTGAACTAAAGTTATTTTCCTCCCTTTTTTTTTTTTTTTTAATTTAACATGTTATTTCTTGGCATAGAGCTGGTGCTTACTACTGTATTATTTCTTCCTGAGGTTTGTAGATGTGTATAAAAGATGAACTACAAGCCTTCTACAGGTTGTATTCAGCCTGTACTTTGGCAGTGAAATCAGTGTAAGTTTTATTAGAGTGAATGCTGAGTTAAAGACTTGAGGTTTTATTCCATTACTTGCCATTTGCCCTCCCACTAGCATAATTTGCTGAGACTTTACAAATACTGTTCTCTCAGTAGCTCATAGCAGTTATTCTCAAGCCTTGGATTTAAATAATTCTTTCTTAATAAAACTTTTGTTTTTGTTTTAATCGGATGACAATTGGAAATGATCACTTAGATTTTTAATTTCTCTTAATTCTATTTAATTAAATTCCCCCAAATGGGAAACCTTATTTAATGTAGTGATTGGAAATGATTTTGTAAACATTTGCTTTCATTATATGTTAACTCCAGACTAGTTCCAAGTGCCAGCATGCCTCTAGTACTTGGAATCAAAACCACTCTGGATATCCAACTTTCCTGGGGTGTTTACATGTGTCCCATTCAATGCAGAGACAGATAAATATCCCTTTATAACAGAAAAGCCTCATCCACATGGAAATAAGCAATTCAGCTAATACATTTTATGTTAGTAATATTTGCTTTCTACTTTTTCTTGGCCATTCAACTGTGATTTCAGTTGAACTCTTACAGAAACAGTTTTCTCTCTGGCTATTGAGTAGGATTGCAGTCGCCAACTTTCAATCAAAGTTGATGGTAGTTATTCTTAAATTGCTAACTAACACTGTGACCCTGATTTTGTACAGCCCACAGTTTCAGTTCCCAAGTTTTCATCGTTTCTCACCTTCAGAGAGCTTCTCTCTTTGAGACAGAATCTATCCTCCCTAGATGAAACATAAATGGCACCATAAAGGAATTGTGATGTCTCCTTATTAAAATCCGCAGCCTCGTGCAGTGCCCCCTTCTAAGCCTCCTGACCAGAGAATCCAGTTCACCAGACTCTTGGTCTGTCCTTAACCCTTACAAGGATGCCAAAGACAGATCTGTTTGAAACCAGATCTCCACCCATGATTGTGGAGTCCCCAAGCTGAGATATTGCTTCTCAGCCCCCAAATGCAGCCCCCGTATTTTGTATTTTGGCCATTCAAAGAAAATTGAATATTGAATATTGAATCTTGGTTTTAGTCTACAGTCTTTCACCAACAGAACTGTCATTTTCTGTGTGTTTGCTCTATTTTGGAAGTGAAAGGGACTCATAAAAGATGACACAAGTTGGCTCGTGATTCAATTTGCGGATACTGCTGTAACCAGTACTTTCCCAAGATGAAAAATGTTGGGTCAACTTTCAATACCTTTATTTACATCACTTATAGCAGTACTCCCTCATTTATTCTGTTAAAACCAGTGGGACCACTGATGGGAAAATGAACTACTAAAACTGTGAGAATCTAAATACACAAGAAAATGCATTTTTTTTACACTAACAGGGAAATTATGATTATTTGTTCAATCATTTTCAACAGAAAAATCTAAGAAAGTATAAGGGTTTTCCTTCCTTTGTACAGAAACTAAGCAGCTCTCTTTTGGAAGGATTTTACCGATGTAGCTTGTGAAATTTAGTGAATGTACATGCTAAAAAATAAATTGCGCAGAGTAAGAGGCATGCTGAAATATCTATACATATTGTCTTAATGTAATAGTTTTAAAGGAATTACTATGGAGTGTAAAGAAAATACCGTGTATGTAGTCACAAAGAGTCCCCCTCTTTTTTTATACCAAGCCACTGTTTGTAATAATTCAGAATTGTTTCTGCCATTAGCAAAACTATACTTGAGCCATTCACAGCAACTCTAAAAGAATGGCCAACAGACCACTCACTGTTTAGACCAGGCAGCCTGGAAAGTTGATGAGACTAAGGACACTGTTGTCAGACCACGTATATTCACAGCAAACTTGGGATTGGTGGCCCCTCTTACATGAAAAAGGCCACAGATAGACCTAGGAAAGGTTTTACTATATTGCACTGGAAATCTTAGCGTTGTTTTCTCATTGACGTATGAGTAGGGGGGTAGGTAGAGGTTCTATGGGTAAGTAAAACTATGGTTTCACGCATGGGCTATCTATCCCTGAGTGAGCCATGCATAGTATTTTAGTATTCATGCCTTCTAATTTCTGGTTTTCTGTTTTTTTTTTGTGCGTTTATTTATTGTTCTCCATTTTTTCCACTTTGAAACCTAATCCTTAAATGTTAATGGCTATATATAGGTATTTTATCTGTTATAATGGGAATATTTTGTCAAAACTCTAAGCACAGTGAGTTGAATGAACTGCAATAAAATTTTGTTTGTGCAAAGGCTGGCAAGGAAAAGTATACGGGGAAAATGTCCTTTATTTACCTTTATTAAAACCCAGCATTTCAAAAATAGACTCAGTTTTGTCCCTGCTGAATAGTAAGCAGCTGGAATAGTGGTCCAGACTGAGTTTCTGTCTTCAGCTGCTGGGCAGTAAATTTTCATACATGTTGTCCCTTAAGCAGTGAGATTTATGCCTAATTTTGTGTAATAAATTGTCTTCAGATTTTCTTGTTTGCCAATTTTTAAGGGCTAATCTGGAAATGCCACCATTCTGGTGGGCAAAAATCCCTCTGTGATATCCTTGTGTATTCTGGTACAGGCATAACTAATTGTTCTACAATTATCCTGTATTAACGTGTGAGTGGCAGGATAATTGTATAAGTCTAGCAAAGGTATGGTGGAATCCTGAGCAATCTGCATCAGATGTCACTTTGATTCAAACTGAGAAGAAACCCACTTTGCTATGTTATCTGTAGGAAGCAACAGTTTTACCTAAGTTTTACCTAAGTTTACCTGGTACGACTGAATTCAAAATTTTACAAACATAGCTTTTTCTTCAATTTCTTCTTTTATAAGCACTCTATTCTTATTAGAAGTAAAATGTGCTTCAGAAGGACATAATATTTTGATACTGGAACTTTATTAATATGTCAATATTGTTCTATTTCTTGTCTACAAATTGAATTAATGCTAATATAGTCCAACAAATAACTTGTGGAGACGATATACCTCTTCTCCCAGACAACACACGGGATCCACAAGTCTCTCTTCAAAGGATACCTGGGCCATTAGGATTTATTTCCAGTTACATTAGGAGGGTATCTGCATGCTGCTTTTGAGTGGCAATGCAAATTAATTTTTGATAGCCGGGTCTGCATCTAATGTATGTGATAGTTGCACTTTTGGTCATGCAGTGCGTGAGGTGCTGGGACATAAATGTGACATGCATCGGTCCACGAAAGATTGTAAGGTACACTGAGCAAATGAAAATCCTTCGTAAATTTTCTGCAACCTTTATTTGCTTTTCCACAAACTGAACACTGCAGTAACAACTTCCCTTCAAATACAGCTGAGTTGCCTTTCTAGAGAAAATATAACGGAAATGCTTCCCTTGTCCCACTGTTTTTTGATTTGTCTAGTTTGCCATGAATGTGAGGTCAATATAGCCTGTTCATACGGTTGGAATAAAAAAGAAAGCTGCCAACAGTAGGAGTAAAAGTACCTATTCTTATTGCATAGCTATAAAATTCCTTCTGAAGCTTTTTCAGTGTTTCATTTTAGCTACATTTTATTTGTACATTATTCACAAATTTATCTAGAATCATAGAATGCATGGGAATTGCTTTTGTTTCTTGTAGATAATTGTACATGCAGCCGATTTAGATTTTTCTAGCTGAGTTTGCTATTATTAGATAAGGTATTTACACTGGACTGATCTGAAGTTTTTCCATTTGCCTGTTTATCCCTTGAATGCCTTTCAGTTTGTGCAGTTATCCTGTTGAATCCTCAGCCACTCTTTTTAACCATTTCTGATTTCAGAAAAAGATGGGGCTCAGAAAGTCATCCTTGCTGGATTTCTTAGCGTGCCAATTCAGATAATACTCTGCAAATGTATTAGCCATTTTGCAACATTTACCGGTGCAGGGCCAAACAGAACCAAAAATATATTATTCTTTTATTCTTTTATTTTTATTCTATTTTTATTCTATGTTTTAATTACCCACAAAACTGTCAATATAGAATACTCTATTAGTTGGACAGATCCTCCTTCTTGCAAAGGCTGTCATTCTGCCTCCATTCCATAAAAGTACATCATTTGCATTGTCTCATATTCATTATGGACATTGCAGTCTTTTGGGCAAAAAAAAGAAGTGTGGATGTGCTGCCTAACAGAGGCAGGACTTTGGAGGGTCTTTCATTTGTAGCAAAGGAACATTGTGTTGGACCATGTATGCATCCGGATGAGGGAGAGGATAGGTTATCAGGAGGAAGAACATTGTCATTTCTATTTGCTCCACAGATTAGCCTTATCTTCTTGTTTCTGGCCTAAACAATAGATTCAGTGTTCCTTGCTGAGAGCATGAAAAACCCAGCATAAGGCTGATGGACATACTTCATGTACTGTAAGATGACATTGCTTTCTTGAGAACAAACTCCTTTAAAATTACGAAGTTGGTCTTCCATTCTAGTCTTCAAAGGTGAAAATGCCATGTTATATAGTATTAATTTTTCATTAAGGAAATGTGTCATAGAAATTCAAGTTTTAAAATTGAAAAATATTAGGAAATGCTTTTTTAATCTCCATTGTAACTTAAACCCAGTTTTAAGAAATATGCGAAGTAGTTTTCAGAAACAATTGAAGATAAGAAAGCCTGCCTTTTCTAAAGGCAGCTGAATAAATTGCAAATAATAATTAATAATAATTTTTGTTCCGTGTCACTTCTCTTTCTGTCTGTGCTTACAAAACTTCTGTCACTCCTACTGTGTTGACAGGGGTGCTGCTACTGCTGGGATGTGATAGCGTCTTCTTCCAGTTTTCTGTCTTAGTGAATAAGTACATTTTCAGCATCACTAGCAAATGCTGCCTCCTTCTCCAATGGCAATGACAGTATCAGTGCTGATCATATACTGCTGTGCTAGGTAATAATTTGTCACCACCACCTCCTATGCACTCCACAGCCCATAGTTACCACACTTGCCCGTTGTTAGTGTTGCTTCTTCTGTTGCATTGCACAGCTACTTAATCCATTCAAGACTGAAGCAAAGATTTATGTCTGATCTTGTTGCCGATGGTTAATGTTTCTAGTCCATCTTTCTTCAGACCTTGTTTCACGTGGGACTTTTCCCAACACAGATTTCTTCAATACTCTATAGATAATTTTCTGCTCATAGAGTAGTAGGAACATTATTGTTCGTGGGGAACACTGTGCATTGGGAGAAAGATTTTTGATAGATATAATAATTAAGCTCTTAATTTTTTAAATATATTGCTAATATTATTATTACTCTTTAATTTAAAAGAAAATCTGTTTTATGGCATTGAATGTATGTGCTGACATTTCTAGGCATAGAAACATAAACCATAAACAAAAAACCTTGATATTTTTTACTCCCAATTTTTAGCACTCCTGGCCCAGTATTATTACAAATTAAAATAGAATAATAATTTTGGAAAGAGAAGTGTGTGAGAAATTCCCATGGTTGAATTTTTGGGAAAATTGAACAATTTGTGCTCTTTCTAGCTGAAAGAGTGAAAGTGGAGATGCAGTGAATGTTGCATCTATGGTTGGGAGGATGAGGAGTCTGAGCCAGCAAAGTTCATGAAGGGCTTGACTGTTGGGTGGTATCACGAAACTGAGGAGAATTTACATTGCTTGTTGCTTGTATGATGCCTTTCTTTGTTGTGTTTTTTTTTGTTTGTTTGTTTGTTTTTTGGTTATTGCTCAAATACTATGTGTTATCTATTGACAGGGTAGATGAACCCTTTTTACTTCTCTTTCTGTGTGTTTGACTATATAACACCTTCTCTGATACGTGTAGTCTCAATACCTATGTTTCAGCACCCATGACTTTCTGCCATAAACTCATTTCCTTGCTCATTCTTGTCTATATTAGCCTGGAAAGTAACATTGCTTTTTGTATATTAGAAGCATTATGACCTACAGTCTTTAAGAAAAGGGTTTAATTTAAAGAGCAGTGAATAAGCATGGGTAGACACATACCATAAGGTTTGTTTAACTGTGAGGTAGGTTCCTCGCTCCTCAGTCATTATTGGCCTAACTCCTTTTCCAGTTTTAAGGTTATGTTGTTTTCCATTAGCTGAGGATCTATCTAGAAATAGTTTGTCCTTGCCTGTATTTTCTCTCTCAGTGATAAATGTATTGCCCTTACTTAAGGAACTAAAGAAAACTGTAAAAGTTTACCACTTTCATTGAAAAAAAGTGTTGAAGTGGCTTGTTCCTGACCAGAAAAATCCTTGATGAGGACTGTCTCAGGCATGAAGTATGATTTTTAGAAGCACAGACAGGACTGGCCTTAAGGAAATAAGAGCCCCTATTAACCACTGAAACTGAGAAATTCAAATCATAACGCTCGTTTTAGAAACTGGAGTATACGTGTAGGCTTGTTAGTATTATAGACTAATAAATAGTCTTTTGCCTGTTTGAGATCTTTCTGAGGTAAGAGAATAGCCTATGTTTCACATTGTATTTTTTCTTTGCAGGAGTCAGAGAGTAATAAGTTATGTTCCCTATATTCCTTCCGAAATACCTCTACCTCACCAAACAAGCCCGACGAAGGAGGTCGTGACCGCAGTGAGCTAATGACCAGTGTTAATTTTGGAACGCCAGAACGCCGCAAAGGAAGCCTTGCAGATGTGGTGGACACACTGAAACAGAAGAAACTAGAAGAAATGACCAGGACTGAGCAAGAGGGTATGTGTTGGACAAGACTGATACAGTTTCCCCATCCCCAAACCCTACAATTTTTATGGCATAAAGAATGTGTTGGTTATCAAGAGCCAGAAAATTGCATAATTGGCAAAGGCTAGGATAAAGTTATTCACAGGTTACCATGGCAATGGTAGTTTGAGATCCATTAGGGATTTTAGACAAATATGCCGTATTTTAAAACTTTCTAAATTGTGTTGGTTGTCTGTGAGTCAATGCAAGAATGTCTGCTTAGGTGAAAGCTCATCTCCTGCTTGAAAGGTTATGACGAATTCTTAACTGGTTGTAGAATTGTGAGGGATACTGTTCAGTGATATTTGTTCTTTTTCTTTTAAAAGATAAATGTTTATTTTAAACAATAGGAATGAATAAAACATGAACTGGTTTGTTTTGCCTTAGAAATTCTCATCTTTCATCACCTTAATGACCCAGCATCTGTGACCAGGAGAACGGGAAACAGTTTTAAGTGTAAAGAGTACCTAGTTCTGACCTATATATCTAGAATTGTGGCTGAAGAAATACATTTTTTTACAGTCTGCTCAGATATTGTTACAGATGTTAAAAGAGAGAGATAAAAATGAGGACAAATCTTGGAGCTGTAAGGCAGTTTATGTATTTAGTCCTTATTCAGATATTTTCATCAACTTGGTAAGATTTTGGCCTTGATAAGAACTAAACAGAGTTGGAGAATGAGTTTATTAGTATATGTGTGCACATGGTCAGGGTCCACTATGACAATCTCTCCCTACGTCAAGCAGAATGAAGTCTTGGTTGCTTCTGCAACAGTACCTTCTTGTCTGTGAGCTCATACATGAGTTTGAACCAGGGAAGATGGGAGAGCAGGAGGCTCTGAAATAGATAAACAGGTGTGGAGGTATCTGTGTGTATTCTGTTGGTTATTCATATAGTTCAGTGTTGTTTTGTGGCATTAAAAATAACCCAGGAAGAATATTTGTAACCACAAGGCAGTAGAACTTTGTGATCCCTTTTTTCTTTGAAATATGAATGAGTTCAGAATGATTTTAACTCCTCAATTTTATGGTACGATCACAATGCACTTCAAACAGTGCATTTTAGGATCCCTTGTCTCTATGTAGCAATGTAGATTTCAATTAAAATTGATGCTGATACAATAATATGTTTAAATATGGGATAAAATCATGTAGGGATGGAAGTTGGCTTTCAAATTTCTTGGCATAGTTGTTAAATGCCAGCACATAGATAAATGTGTTCTATAGGTGTCCTTTCTGAAGCTGGTGAAACATCTCTAAAGAGAGAATGTCCCAGATTCTTTACTACCATCTGTCTGTTTTCAGCTGTAAAGATCACTCTTTTAAAAATTGCTTTCTTAGATTTGGTGGTTAGACTAGGAAAACTATTTTAAATGTTACTTTGGCAAAGTTGTTTTTTTACAGTCAGTAACAGTCGTTCGACACTCCATGCTAATCAAAGGTCTTGGCTCATACTTTGCTGCGGGAGTATACAAGTTGCTGTTGATTATAGTGACACTACAGTTAAGACTTTTCCAGGAGTATACTGAATGGTGTGCTAATAAAAATGTGCATCAAAAAGTTTAAACATAGTATCTTACTGTAAGGATTGAAGCTTATCATAGCTTATTTTTGTATGAATTCTCTAGAATTTTCTGCACTTCCTCTGTGTTAGTATACACTAGTTGATTTAAGAGAGTTATGTGCATGGCCGAGAGATCCCTCTCACTGAGTCTGAGCCTTCCATGCTGTATGTTCTCACCAGCTGTGAAATAAAGGTCACTTCTGATCTACAAAATAATCTTGCATTATATGGATCACATTATACTGGAAAACTATTCTAAAGACTGCCTGTAAGTTCAAAGGTAATTGACTGTATCTTCATCTTCAGTTCTTTTCAATTCATCCAGTATTTTCTGTAGAAGAAAAGGTCACTTTCATTTTACAGAAAATAATTAATGAATGTCTGACTGGTACCATATAAACTAACACAGAAAAATCATTGATAGAAAAACTGGAAATTCTTCAGGATGTTAGGAAGTTCAGTGGTTTTAAACTTCTGTGTAGACCAGGAATACCAGAATTCTTATGACAGATTTGAATACCTGTTTCAGTATTCAGAGGTTTCTCTGAATTAAAAAGAAGTAAATCTTCCATACTTGTTTGATTGGAATGAAATAACATTTCAAAAATAATTACTATTTTAAGACTGATCTTTGTTGTGACCGTGGGTGCTGTAACTGACTCAGTGCAGAGTCAGTTGGAGAAATGAGGTCTGAGATTATGAAAATGTTTTGCCATTTTATAGGCTCTTTTAAACAACCTAATTAATAGCCTAATCATACATGTACCATACATGATGCTTTTTAACATCTGTCCTTTTAAATAGGTTTCTATGGAGTTCTTTTCTTAAAATGGTATGCAGCCAATGCTGTTGAGGAGCCCTTTGTGTAATAAGTCTTGATAGGTCACAAAATTGCTTACCCAAATTGAAAACCACCTGCTGATTTTTTTGAACAAATAGATAGCATAATATAACTGCTTTGATGAATGTAATGTGGAGAAGACGTATTACTACTGTGTAAAATCTGTGGGGCTTGAAGTCTTGCATCACTCCCTTGAATAAATTAATAGTACATGTTAGCATCTTTTATAGGGAGGAGCTCCATGACTGTTGATGTAGCTGTGGGATTTGGGCTAACATACGGTCATATGTCAAGTTAATTGTAGAGTTAGAAGTGGAATAAAGAACTCAGGAATTCCAGTCATCTGCTCTAACCCCCATGTGAGTACAGGAACAAGTCTGTTTTAATGTTATTACAGTAGTTTCTGGTCCATCAGTGGGATCTGAATTTGAGTCATATGAGTCACTGGTGTCAAATACTTAAACATTTTGTGGTGTACCTTCAGATACCAGGTGTCTGTCATGGTTGTATATACTGCTTGTGGTCTCTGTTGTACCTCATAACATTGGAAAAGAAATACATAGTGAAAGACTTTATGGTGTCTAAATAGATATATTTAATCAGAGTCCTTTGGCTTCTGAAAATAAGTTGTCTAATGAGAATTTCATCTGAGCAGCTGTGAGTGAGGAGGTCAACAGGCATTGCCTAAGAGAATATGGCCCAGCTGGTTAAATCTGGTTGTTGTAGTGATTTAAATGGTCAAGTGCTGCTTGTAATCCAGGACCGTCTGTTTGTAAAGGAAAGAGTGAGTGCTTCAGCATAATGTACAGCTGTTTTAATCTCTCTTTAATAGTAGTGCTTCAGCCAGTGTCATGTCTTGTGTATAATACTGGCAACATAAGTGCCTCATATAGCACTGAATATACCTTAGGTATGGTTTTAGCATTATTTGTGATTTGAACAAAGATTACCAACATCACAGGATAAACAACTTTTTTTGACTTTGTGGTCTGGTATTTGCATACTTTGTACATCAAGGCATTCCTGTGTCGTAATTTGTAATGATTTGGAAATGGGAAAATTGATGAGAAAACTGTAATTGGGGGAAAAAAAAAGAATGCTACAAATATTTAGAGTTAATTTGAGTATGTAAAGACTTTGCTGACATGTGTTCTCACAAGACAGAAGAGGTCAGAAATGAACAGGTGTCTAATTTAATCAACAACACTAGACTCTAGGGCCTCTTGGATAACTTCAGTATATTCATCTTCTTAGTTTTTGTATGAGCAGAAGGATTGTTTTACTGTCTTTTTTATTTGGAAGTATCCTCTAGTACAATCAAGTATTAAATCTCTTTACAGTTCAAATGAAGAGTTTATGTTTGATAGTATGGTCAGACTGCTTGTTCCTCTTCAGTAAAAGACTTTCTTTCAGAATATTGCTTATATTACTTTTGTGAGACAGATTTACATCTCCTGGGCTGCTTGAATTCTAGGCTGAGAATTGGCTTCCAGACAACTATGCTACTGTACTTCATCATAAGCCTCTACGAGCAATAATTAGTAGTACACATCTTGTCTGTAGCTAGGAGAGCAGATTTCCCCCTTTCAGATCTGGAATGCTAGGTTGGCAGGTCAGCTGGCACTTCTGAGCTGGAAACTGGGCATGTCATTTCTGCCGAGTGCTAAGCCCTCATTACTCAGGGCCTGGATTCCTAATTCACTTTTGACCTTGATTCTGAGCGATCTATACAGTATCATTTTTCAACCAAGCACAGTTCAGAATTCTGGCACAAGCTTTTTATAAACTGCTTCCCATTCTTGTTTCCTCCTTGAAGACCATAGTTGAACATTCAGAGATCAAAGATTTGTACGTATGCGTGTTGGAATAACGAACATCTATATAAAGAGGAGTATATTCATAAATTTCCATCTATCCTCTGTCATGTACACCTGTTTGTACTCTCTCTCTATGGGTGGATATATGTAAGTCATAGTGATATATAATACGTCTAAAGATACCTAAATTAAAAATTAAAGATTCACATGTATTATTCATTTTATATGCAATAGCGAAAATCTTACTACGCTACTTGGTATTGGTGGTTTTTCTGATTTTGTGTTGTTTTTTTGTTGCCTTTTTTTTTTTAATCCAGCTTCATTAGTTGATAATAATTGAAGGCTTTTTTTATATTGACTTAAAATAGATTAACACTTCCCCTACAAAATTTTCTAGCATGCCAGTAAGGACAATATAATCAAGTATAGCACATACAAATATGTACATATTTCCTGTTGTCTTCACTGGAAATAAAGAAGCTTAAACTTTCACATACTGTGTTTTATAACTCAACACTGGTAAGCCATTTTGTTTGTAATTTTATGCAGATTTTGTTTTTTTTTTTTGTTATTATTGTTTTGGGTTCTTTTTTTTTTTAATGGAATCTGTGTGTGCTATATCATATTAAATGAATGGAGAGTTTCAGTTTTGTATTCATTGCCTGCCACAGCTAAGAGCAGACAAAGTTCAGGCATATACGCGTGTTTTATGGTATAGTTTTAAGCACAACCTTTCAGGACAATACATCTCAGGAGTTCTTTTTTGTGGATCAGGTCTAGAAGTGAACACTTGACTGTCTGTGGTCAACAGATATTTTTGAATGTTTTTCAGAAGCTTTACTGAGATTTAATTCAAGTTACCTGTGTTGTGGTATGCTCTGTACCGATGCTTTCCACTGATGAAGGCATGATCCCTGGTTGTCCTAATACATGTGGCATTTATAGACCCCAGTTCTTTATTCTACAGTTTTCTTGATGGTCACAGATATTTTCTTCTGCTCAAGACTTTAAAAGTGCTACCAGGATTTGGTATCAGGGTTATCCAAACTCATTGTTAAAAATGAATTAATACTACTCAATTTCTTGTGGTACTTATGGAATTCATAAATGGTAACTGAGGTTCCTCTTAGCTAGAAACCAGCCCTTTTGGTGTGAAAAACCCCACCCTCTTCAAAATCCTTTCATCGTCTTTGAGAAATCCTGCCACATCTGCTAGGTACCACCCTCATTGTTTCCCTCTTATTCTTCTTCAAAATAATTTCTGGTAAGCAAATTCAGAATCAGTTATGTATGTAGTTAATTTAATACATATCTTTTACATGCTTTTTGATAGAAGCCTTGTATGGTGACATCTAGGCTGAGGAATTTTTCTGCTAAGCTCCAAACATGCTTCCAAAGTAAAAACACAAAAGCCCAAAAGTCCACACAATAGATAGATGACTCGGATCAAGTTAGAGGACAGATATGATGCATATTTTCCTAAACTGCTGTTTTCTTGAATTACTTACCTCTCTACCCTAAAATTAAATGCAACTCACTGTCTCTTTTTTTTTCATCCCATGATCTTGGCAAAATCACATTGGTCACTCCCTGTTCTTGCAATTTATGTTGCTGTTTTAGAAAAACATATTCTTCTATTTAGAGAAGTTTTATAAATCATAAAATTTCTAAGAATTCATTTGTACAGTGAATTCCTATGTCTTAATTAAAAATTAAAGTAATTTAGGACTTTTTAGGAACATTTAGCACAAAGAAATTGGTTTCTGGGGTTATTCTCCTGGTAACTAAAAGAAGATGCAACCTAGTTTCTTTCTCACTAATGTATTTGATTTTTCTATCAAAAATTCATTCTTATTTGAAGGAGAAATTTTAAAGAACTTGTTTTAATGACATTTAGAATGCAACATATGTTAAGGTAAATTTTGGTCTTTTTGTTTTTTTTTTTTNTTTTGCAAAGGCAGACCCAGCCTGTGTAACTGTATTGTATCTGGTCATTAATATTTTGTCTCATATTTTTGCTTGTCCTTCTAACTATATGAGAATTTATGCATTTTTGATTATTTCCTGTCTTATGTCCTGTAATCTTTCAGACTACTGTTTTGTGATTAAATGCTATCTCACAATTTTTGTTTAAGAAACTGGCACATGTTGTCATCTTTCCACCTTACATTTGCATTTATTATCTGCCTGTCCACACTACAATCTTGCCCAGTGTTGTAGCATTTGAGCATCTAGTCATTACTCACAGGTTCCGTGTGGATTACAGTATAGTAATTCTTAACCATTTTTCAGTATGTCTCATGCTGCATATGAAAATTTCCCTTCAGTTTTCTTCTGCAATTTGCTCATGGCACAGAAATGGGGAACAGTACAGGCTTTTACATGGGTATTATGCAGAATGAGATCTGTATGAATAAATAGATAGATTATGGAGACCATCTTTTTTACTAAAAAGTTTTCATGTCCCTTCAGTTCCTAGATCTAATTCAGGATTATCAACAAAATATGGTGAGTATGGTGGTAACATTTTTCATAATAAGATCTGGTGGAAGTTGAATGGAAATAGTCACATGCGGACCTATCAGGCGAAAATATAGCTTGGTTACTATCAGATGTAGGTTCTATGGCACTTTATGGAGCTTCTGCGTTTATGGAGGTTCTGTTTCCCAGTGCAGGCTGTTTTCTTGTTGAAGCTTTGTACCTCTGAACCTCTACAAAGTGTTGCTTTTCCTAAAGAATAGAGTTGATCATAGCTCGAATCCTGATATGGGGAGAGTCTGAAATTCAGGTCTCAGTTCTGAAGATTGGGACATCCCTTCTAGCTATGATAACTCTTTATTTTTGTGTAGATATTTACTTTCACCATTTTGAGATGCTTACATTACATTAGGAAATGTCTTTATTCAGCCCTGAATATTTGAGATGAGTAAAATCCTTCTCATTAGAACAAGTGCACTTTCAGCCTTTCCCCATTGTTTCTGAACTTGAGCTGTAGACAGGGACAGATTAAACTGAAACAGGCTGAGATCTTCTCAATGCCAGCGTCTACTGACTATTCCAACCAGTTCCTCCCCAGTGACTGTGTTTTCCAATGTTTTACCTTCAGGGGTCACCTCATCTTTTTCTTTAATCCCACTATACACTCAATTCTGACATTGTCCACTGCTGGATACAATTTAATTTAATTTAATTTTTACTGTGTGTTAAATTGTCTCCACGCTTCCATTTTATAAAATTTTCTGCACTATGCTCCCCCACATTTTTGTCTCCATTTTAGACATGGTATAAGATCTGCTATCTTTACACTATTTGTATGTTATTAGTATTATGAAACCATTATTAAAAAAGCATATATAAAAGCCAGCTATTTCCTTTGGGTGGTAAGAAATGCAAGTTTAGTATGAATGGATACAACTGACATTGGGCTCTGTGACGAAGAATGTAAGTGAGCAAATAGATGTAAAAATATGGAGAGTCGCTGCAGTTTCATGATCTTGGAAGCAGAAAAATAAATTCATACTTCATCGCTTTCTGATGTACTGTGACACAAACAACGTTACGATCAGATCATGCTTTAAAATGGGAGCCGAAATACATTTTGTAGTCATCAGGTTAATAGTAGGAACTAGACTGCAATACTTCCCTTCCTAAAATTGCTAATGTAAATATAAAAATATGAGGGAAGGATAGGGCTCACATGTGGCAGATTGTGTATGCCATTGTATTTTCCAAGTTCTGTAAGGTGAATAACCTCAGATTTCTTTGGTGATGAACTTTAGTTTTAGTTGGTGTAATTTGCTTTGCTGTTCCTGCTGTTTTGCAACAGGGCCTAAAAATGCTTTAAGTGCTTGTGACTGGGGTAATGAATGAAAATATCTTTCCAGCACTGAGAGTATTGCATTAGACTGAATAGTCACCTTACTTGTAAAAGCACTATTAGAGAGGGGCAGCTGTAAGTAAGGATAACGATTTGTGTCCAGTGCTTATTTACTGAAAATTGTAAATGTATTATTTATTGAGAGCTCTCCAGACAGTGCTTGTCAGAATAAAAATGTCAACTCTAAGCAAAATGTTATAATACATAATAAAAATGCTTGGTACGCACTTTAGAGATACAGCTAATTAGATCTGCTTTTCTTAAAGAAATGACAGTAAAAATGCTCAGCAGCATATACATTTAAAATGCTGATATATTCCTTATTTTTCTATATGGTATTTGGTTTAGATACCTTATCATTACTTAAAAATAATTTTGACAACTTTATTTGGTTGCCACAAGAGAGACAGAGGCATTCGCTGCCTGGCTGCACAAGGCGGCTACATGCTCAGGCTGTCTCGTTCATCTAACAGAGAGAGCAGCTACTCTCACCTCTGTGTTTTAGTCTGAAACTCCAAGATGCCACTTCTTTCTTGAGGGAAACCTGCCTCCAGTGGAAACAACAAACAACTATTAAGATTAGTCTTCAGCCGTGCTAATTAACCCCAAACAAATATTATGTTAAGGAGACTAAATCCATTCAACATTGGTGTTACTTTTGTGTATTATTTGTGTATTATAAGTAAGAATTAGGAAAAAAAAAGTAGTTATTTTTTTCCATTTAAAATACTACTTTATTTAAGTATTTTTTATACATTTTTATTTTTCCTGAAATTTGTAACAGGAAGAATTTGAGCTTAAAAAATTTGGAAATCTTCAAGAGTGTTTTATAATGTGAGGGAGGAAACTGGATTTTGAATTTATCCTTTTTACAAAGAACTGCTCAGTTCAGCATCATAAAATTTAGGATGTCATCATTAAAAGCAGCTTTCTTCTTTCAAGTATATCAGCCAATACATGAAGGAGCCTTACTGTCTTTATTTCAGTGACAATATATCCCTGTTCTCCTGTACTCAGTTTGCTGTCTGTTTCATAGAGCAGGAGAATCACAGAGTGACTGAGGTGGGAAGACACCGCTTCCAATTGTCCAGTCCAACCCCCTGCTCAGAGCAGGATCGCTTAGAACAGGTCACTAAGGGCAGTGTCCTATCACTTTTTGAGTATCTCCAAGGATGGAAACTCCACAACCTGTTCAGTGTTTGGTCATCCTTACAATAAGAAAGTTTTTTCTTATCTTTCAAGGGAATTTCCTGTGTTTCCGTTTGTGCCCTTTGCCTCTGGGCCTGTCACTGGACACCACTGAGAAAAGTGCAGGTCTGTCTTCTTTACTCCATCCGTCAGATATTTATATATTATTCCCTGGAGCCTCCTCTTTTCCAGGCTAAACACTCACGGCTCTCTCAGCCCCACTTTGTATGAGAGATGCTCCAGTCAGCTGGTTGTCTCGTGGCCCGTTGCTGGACTCTCTCCAACATCTCCATGTCTTTCTTGTACTGGGTAGCCCAGAGCTGGACACAGCACCCCAGGTGTGGTCCCAAATATGGTTTATTTTAAGGCCTCTGGTTCTGCACTGTAGGACTGATCTGTTACCTTTAAAGCCAAGACGGGCTTTATCATGAACTTCAACGGTAGTATGCTCAAGCCCTGTCTGAATCCTATTCATCTGTGTAATCTGAGTTTTAACCCTGCATGTGTGCTCTCACTTCCCAGCGCATAGCTGATGAGCGTAAAGTGAAAACCAGTAAAAAAATGTAATTCAGTGTTCTGAACTATATGTTTCTTTGTTCGTAAGTGTATTTTGGATTGTGACGAATCCTTCCGATTCCCATTTGTAGCCAGGCTTCTTCCTTATTTACTCATTGGCATGTTGATCTCCAAAATGAAGCAAGAGTTAATAGTTGTTAATGTGTCGAAATCGCCCCTATTCTGTATTACTTTAATAACATAAAGAAGTGGTGGTTTTTCTGTAGAGTTCAGATTGTGATATTAATGAAAAAAAAGTGCAATAGCCCTTGTTAAATACAGTCGTGAGGGCAAGTACTGTGTAAACATCTGCAGATAGCTCCTGTTAGCATTGCTCTGTCCTCACTAGCAGCACCAATTCTGCTGCAGTCTTGGGTCGGTCTTTAACAGGGGCTGCCAGTCAGTAAACCTGTGCCAAAACGTCTTGTTCTGCAGCCTAGCATTTTGGAATGTATGTAATAGCTGTTTTCTTTTATTAATCATAACATATTTTTAGTTTTACTTACATAGGTGCCCAGAGTTCCTGGGCACAGTGCCCTACGTATGAATGCCTGTTTATTTTCATCTTCGTCTCTGTTAACTGTTTTACTTAATGCTTTACATAACCATTTGCCATATTTCAACATGAAACTATAATGCACTGCTGCCTGCTCACGACATCACCTTCTACAGTGAATCGTGATCTTCACTGAACCTAAAAAACCCCCATCTTGGACACTTTTCTGTCTTTTATGTGTTTGAAAATGTTGAGGCAAGCAGGCTCTTTCACCCGTCTGGAGGAACGCTGAACACTACGGTCTAGAGCGCCTGCAGTGGCACCAAAAACATTGAGAGCTCTGTACTGAATTTCTTGTTAGTCTAACACCACCTTAAGACTGAATTCTGTTTGCATTTATAGCTATGCTGTATGTGTTAAAGGATATGCATGAGGACAGGGTTCGGCTCTTTCTACTCTATCTTCAAATTTACCTGCGTTTTCAATGTTTAAAACAGCTCTGGTTCTCAGTGTAGGTCTTAGCAGTCTTTATCGTATCTTAAATATGTAACAAGCAGATTACTTTTAAATATTTACAGTGAAACAAAAACTAACACATTGGGCAGAGGTTTGTTAAAATGTCAGAAGAACTTGCCATAGTGAAAAATAAATATTGAACCAAGTTTATTCCTGAGCTGACTCTATTAATTTCAGTGGAATTACTGCAGGAGTAGTGCTGAAAAAAATCCGTCTAGATTTTGTATCATAACTTCAACATTTTTTACAGAACTTTGAATAGATCAGAAGTAACTTTATAGATCTGGCATGTACATGCATCACTAAGTAAAATAAGCTTCTTTTACTTCAGTTTCGCAATTTCCTCTGGGGACTGTTTGTGTTTTTAGCTGTTTAAATGCAGTTCTTGCAGCTTTATTAATAGGGGTTTTTTTATATATGGAGTTATCCTTGTAATTAAAAATTTAGTTGGAGCATTGGTTCCTCCAAGTTTCAGTGTGTCTGTTGTTTCTGTGATATAATGACTAGACAACGTATCGTGTCTGTTGCCTGTCTGTGTATCAGATAACACAACAGACAGTGGCCAGACATATAACCTCCAAAATCAAACCAATTTGTTAATGAACTAACGAGGCAATGGAATAAGCATCTCTACTCAGTCATTTTCCCCCGCTTTCAGTTATTCCTTAGAGCAAGAGTAGCCAGTGCCATATCAACAAATTAGTTGATGACAATAATTTGGTTGATGAGAACACGAGGAAAAAGCCCCAATCTAACTAGAAAATGCTGTATATTAGGTGGCAAAATGTGGCTAATATTTTATCTTTTATTGTAAAACTGCAATTTGCAACTTTCAGTAGTTAATGATTTTTATGTTCCCCCTCCCCCTCCACGCACACTAAATCATTTAAAAAAAGGCCAAAACCAGACTACAGGATTTGAAACACAGTGGCCCTGAAGTGATGGGAAAATGGCCAAGGTGTCACAGCTAATTTCTGACCCTGCTTTATGAGTTCTGCTGTTCCTTATTCCCCTTGTCAGTCTGTGAATCCCTGAGGCTGTACAAACTGGCCTAACATCACTCAACTCCAGTTTTATATCCTCTTTTAATAATGTTGAGTCTATTCTGTCCAACTTTGATTCAGACAACCTGCTTGTCTTGAAAAAGTGATATATTTAATCAGTGGCTCTGTCTCCAGCATAGCTCCCACTGCGTGAGACTAGAGCCAAAGAGTAGTGCAGTGGCCTGTCACTTCTGTTTGAATAGGTAATGTGGAGCCGTTCAGCCGAAGAGACAGGAGCTGGAACTGCTTGTTAGGACACATGATCAAAAGCCACTCTCTGCTTTCTGCCAATCAAGCCTCATGTCGCCTTGTGGGGCAGACATTAAATAGATTTTTCTGCCGTACACTGTGGGCACTTTGCCAGTTTGACATGTGAACTGTTACAAAAGATACCAGAGTTTCCACTGCTTGCTGACTGCTTTTAAATGTTACCAAGCCCTTGCTGTCCAAAGTAGAGTATTTTAAATAATGGATTATGATAAATTTCCACTACTATTAGGCAGTCTCCTTCCTGCTTCCAACAGTTCAAAGATATTTTAAAAAGCAAAACTGTAAGATCGTTTCTGAAAACAAACAAGCAAACAGAAAGCTGTTGAACAACCCTATGGCACATAGATTTGAACAACATAATTATTGTCTGAGAACTGCAGTGAGTTGTTGAGTTGTGGCTTTCACTGGTGTGATTTTGAATATTGTTTCTATTTTTGGTCCTTTTACATTATTTAATTAGATTTTCCTAGTTGAGATCATAGCACTATTTTATTATTATGTTTATGTGGACGGATATTAAAATCAACTTGTTTTTTAAATTAGGTTGAATTTATTTATTGTGTTTATTGGCTGCTGGTGCAAATATGAATGCCGTAAAATGGCTCCATACTTGTTTTTAGTTATACTTTCCCCTGTTTTTTTCCTCTTTGTCTATTACCCTTCATAACCACCTCAGCTCTTGTGCCCATGGCAACAACACTCAGTGGTGGAGACTAACAAAGATGACATTTAGGCTTTGCCTAAGTAATGAATATTCTTTTGTAACTTCGCAGGGCCACTGAATTTATGTCTTTTTTTCAGAAGTCCCTAGTACCTAGATAACTACTTCTGTTAGTGTACTTGCAGTCATGATATCCAGATATTTACTCCCTCATGCTTGCTCTTCCTGATATATTTTTTTTTTTTTTTGAGTAAAACATTTTTACCAAAACATGCCATGGCAATCTAGTGGAACTCATTTAAACAGTGAGCTACACATAAACAGCTGCTCCTTCAATAAGCCATTCTTTATAATACCCTTATTACCTTCTAGTGTCTCAAATTCTGATTAGTCAACAGTGCTGATTACTGTATGACATTCCACTGCCCATCTTCCTTCTGCTCAGCTGCTCATGTCTTAGCTGTTACGTGATTACAACACAACTTGTGCATTGTTTCTCCAAGTTGTTCTTCATATTGTATATCTTAAAAAAAAAAACAAACCACCCCCCCCCCCAACTAAACCCTCTTGAGGGTATGGAAAAATTTTT
>VZSZ01006391.1:108180-328045 GCA_013398815.1 Ibidorhyncha struthersii
TTTTGTACAACTGTCACCTTCACAGTCTGCATGCTCTGCAACTTCCTAGTAGGATGAGTAAGTTCTTTAGATTTTCAGGGTAATCTATAAATAAATTCCAGTTAAAAGGACTTTAGAGAAATGATGGTTAGTTATTGTGAAATTTGTAATATAGTACAGCAGGAGAAACCTAAGACTGCGTTTAAAAAAAACAAACAAACCCCCAAACAATACCCAAAAAACACACAGAGCTTTGGGCTATCTTTGCTTACACAAAAAGCAGTAGTTTCAAAAGTCAGCAAGAACAGAGCTGCATCATAAGAAAGCAGTTTGGAAAACATACCCCCAGTAATACCTGCCGAGTTGCGGAAAGGTGTGTAGTAGTAGAAGGAATGCACAGAATGAAAACGGGAAAAGAAGGAATTGTATCACCACTGCTCAGGATCACGGATTGCTGGTCAAAGCAGCACACACAGAGGTTCGTTAAGGACATTAAAACTTTGTCAGCTGGTTTATAGGTAAATAGCACGGTAGAGAGGAGAACACCTTTGCTGTTGCTCCCCAACCCCCCTGCAGCTTCCTTTGCTGCAGCCCCTTAGAATCAAGTCCTGGTGAGTATGAAACGCTGACACACTCAAAACGCAACCCCATTAAAGGCCTTAAATCTGTCATTGTGCTCTGGAGCCTGTTCTGAAAATAGCAAAGCTCTTTTTGTAAATTAAAATCGGTGTGAATGGGAACAGATGTTGACATGCTTTACTTTATCTGCAGGGATCCCTGTTAGGGGGGAGAGGGTCAGGGAGGTTAGATGGTAGGAATTACTGCAAATGTGCAAAGGACGGGATAGTCTAATATAGACATTGTCTTTGGTTTTATGTAGAGCTGCAATAACATCCAGTGGTTACTTCTGGTTGCTGATAAGTCTGTATACAAGGAAAGATGATTGTGTAATACCTTTAATTCCTTGGAGAATGCTGTCCCCTTTTCTATCTGTTTACACAGATAAAAGGGAGGGATGCTCGCTCTGTTTTTCAGAGTTGCTGTACTCGGTCAGATCTGGATTCCAAGAGATTCTGAGTGACCTCAATTCCCATTTAGTTCCATGTTACCTGAGTTCACTCAGGACCTCATGGAAGGTGCTTAGCATATCCTAGGCTCAACCTACAAAACATCTGTATTCAGTCTGACATTGGGTAGCATTTTTGCTATTTCAGCATTACTTTTTCAGATTTTGGTTGAACTCTCATGTTGCATCAGAGTCATCATCAACTTTTAACAGTTTTTGAAATAAAGTAGTTCTATTCTGAAATGTGCAATTTGTTAAATAGCTTTGCTAGTCAATCTAAATAAATTCTTGTTGAAGATTTTTCCTGATTTAAAAAAAAAAAAACTAGCAAAGGATGAATTTATTTATAAGAACTGTAATAGTTTCCCTCAATGCCTTTTATATTTTAGATTACCTTATAATTTTCTAAATCTACATGAACAATAATGATCAATTTTGTCAGTATTATTCACACCTTTTATTAATTTAGCATAGATGAATAAATGTGAATGTTGTGAAGAGTTGATTGGGAATAGATTTTAAATCTGACAGTTAGATTACAGGGTACCTAAGAAAAAATGGCTCTTTCACGAGGTACCTAGTAATTTAATTCTTGTTTGAAATTATTATAATTTATTACAGTGTGTGGGTCCTAATGAATGTCTACTATTAAATGAAAAGGAGAAATTGAAATTATGAAATTCTTTTAACTTGTATCTTAAAAATCCTCTTAAACAATTCAGTAGATATTAATACGCAATGTGCTTTTCTTTCCCTTTTATGTGAGCGCAAACAAAAACATTTTCAGTGGTATATAATGATATTAGATGAGTGCTGCTGGGGATTCTTACTTAGAATCAAGACTGTCTTAAAATAGAATGGCATAATTTTATGTGGTGGAAAATACCTAAAATTTGCTATCTTGATTAGATATTTAGACCTTAACATGAGTCCTTCTTCAAGGAAAGCTCAAGATCATTCTCTTGAAGTTTTACCTTTGTTAAAAATGCAGATATGTGTGCTGAGAAATTAAAACTTCTCAGCATTTTTCCTACTGGAGTCAGTCATCATGGCATGAGAATATATATTACGCGTTATACTTTTACTATCATTTATAAAAGTATTTTTCCACTTTCCCTATTGACTTTGTTTTGAAAAGTGGGTAGGTATTTCCAAATACATGTGAAGAATAGGCTATAGTGCCATTTAAATAAGTGATGGCACACAAATTCTGAAGTATCTTTGTTAAGAAGATGAACATACATTGGTAAATTCTTAGATACAAACTATATGAGTTCATACTACTGTAGCTCACACAAAATGAGGCCACTAATGGGGTTATACCAGGATAAAATCTGTTTAAAGAATAGAAGGCCTCTAGTTTTGTTTGTAGCATACCACGGTATCTAAAATTATGTGAGCGTTATATAAGCATCTGATAAATAGGAAAGACTTAGAGGTTTCAGTGGAAATTTTGTTTGTAATTACACTGTTTACAAGTCAGTAACAGTTGTGGTGTTCACTGGTTTCAAACTGGCTCAAGTTTCTCATCTTTATTGTTTTGTTATACCTCTTGCACATCTCTTACTGTAGAGGATTTCCATTATTAAAATATGAACCAGGATCTTTCTGCAAGTCAGAAAAATGTATTTCTAAGCTGAACAAGTTACTAGGGTTGCCTGCCATTTCTTAACTATTTTCTTTAAGTGGAAAACACTGGTTACCTCTGGTTTCATTACCTCTGGTTACCTGTTGCTGTCTTGCAGCTGACAGATGGAGCACCAGTTGGATATTCCATTTAAGGTACCAAAGTAGCATTGTGTGATTGCATCCTTTGAGATGCATGTGTCTTTTCCTCTGGTAAGAGCGTGTGGGATATTATTCCACTGCATGTTTCCTGATGTGATGCCAGAAAGGAAAAGAAAAAAGAACAGAAAAAAAGAAAGGAACAGAAAAAGACAACAGAAAGAAAAGGAAAAGAGAAAAGAAAGAAAAAAGAGAAGTAGACAACTCTGTTTTGGGGTGTGGGTGTGATTTTTTACTTCAATAATTTTTGCATTTCCATTAAATAGATGTTTCTAAGTTCAAGTGGACATAGCTGATGCCAGTATTTTAAAAAGTAACCTGGATTTGGGATGGTATTTTTTTTTATATTCGCTATCCAATATAAAAGGCACCCAAAATCACCATATTTGAAAATGACATTAGGCACAGAACAAAACTGGTTATGTTAACCCTGTGTGCTCTTTCTCACTGCATGCATTTGTGGTATAGAATTTGATCATGTATGAACTTTGTTATCTAGCTGATAGGATCCATTTCAAGTTACTAGTAGAAAAATGGAGACCGAACAGAATTTGTTCTTCTCAAACTTCTAAAAATACTTGGGCCTTTCTCATGAGCTAGGAATTTTTGTGTGTTTACTATTCTTCACTATAACCAATTCCAACAACTGCCCTGTTACAGTAAAAAAATAGGAGCATGCTAAAACATGAGGTGAAATATCCTTAAGCTAGTGTTTCAAAATATAAATATGAATGTTAGTGTCTTTTTTCACATTTTTCAGATTTCTTAAGCATATTCTAGCTATGCATGCTGCTTATTATCATTTATTTTCAGTAAAACATGTAAGTACTATGAAATGAAATTAGTTATTTTATTAAACTTGTGGTTTTGCTTCTTATTTGAACCTTGAATGTGAAAATCTGAATGAGATGAGATTAAAAGGTTTAAATAGCTTTAAAATTATATTTACATTAGTGCAATCTGTCAGTTTTAATACTAATCTGTTTTTTTTAGTTGAGATTGTATTATAAAAAAACACACAGAGTGGTTAAAATTTGCACTATGAAGCTTGTTTGTTCGTTTCTTAATCAGAGTTCTCAAGGAAAAGTTCAGTTCAGATATTAGCTATACTTCTTAGAAATGACCTTGTGGGGTAGAGAAGCATGGCACAGTGGCACTTTCCAGCTGTACACATGGTATCCGTCGGGGTACAATCATGCTCAGTCCCAGCACCGCAGGCTTGGACATATGTTGAGTTTTATTTCTTTCTTCTGACATTAATCCTATTCACCAGCTGTTCTGCCAGCTGCCATTCTTCAGCTTGGAGATTACATTTTGGGGGATACCAACAATCGCCTAGTTGACCAGTGTTCTCCCCACTTACTTTAAAAATGATTGGAGTTCTGGGTTAGTATTACTCAGTCTTTTTTACTGCCTATGTCCTTAACTGTCTTTGAATTCGAGACTTGATTTATGATCACTTTGAATACACTGCAGAAAAACCCTCAAAAGAGCTCTGATTTCCACCATACTGGTAAATCTGTGCTCACAGAGAAAAAAAAAAAAAAAAAGGTTTGCAGTTAACATTCTGAAAGCTGTAATTAATGCTACATGCACTATTATGTAAACAGCATTAATTAGTGCCAAATTCTTCTGATAAAAATCATATTTTAGTCAAAAGAATGTCTTAATTTTTCATTTTTAGATGTGTCTATTTTAAGAAGTTGCATTTTTGTAAGAAACGGTTTCACTAATCTAGTTTGAACAGACTATTAAATCTCTGTTACACTCATAACATATACTAATAAGTCGTATAGATTTCGCAGTTCATATTCCAGATGATCTGTCCATAAGCAGGATGTTAAACATCTGTAGTTTAAGCCTTCTGGGACTAACAAATGCATTAATGCTGGAAAAGAAATGTGGCCTGAACAATAAGGTTACAGACCATGTGGTAAAGAAACAACCCCGATATCATCAACTCAGCACATACGGTGCACTGTGCCTGAGTTGTAATGCAGCAATAAAAGAACAATGACAGTCTTACTGTATCCATTTATAGCATATATTTATCACGTTCATATCAGTAAAGACAGAGAATCCCATAGCCAATGTAATTATTTCATGTGGCAATTTAAAGATCTTTGTTGCACGTCCTTCACAATTGAGCAAAATTGGCTATTAGCTGGATAAGGTTAAACTAACTATAATGGTAAATATTTATTACAAGACTATTCAATTAATAACACATATTCTGCATTTCTTTGCACAGCCAGTGATTACATTCAGATCATGTAAAGTAGACGTTGGAATCATCCAACTCAGATCACACTTTAAGGAAATAGTAGCTACGTTAATAAAAACCACCCACCTTGATTCCTCTTCCCTGTTCTCTTTTGCAGACTTCACACAATGTTCATCCAATAAAGTTATAGAATTAAGCTGTCAGTACTCAACACAAATGAAATGTTTTTGAAATAGGAGTTACTCTTGACTTCCATGACAGTCAAGAAAAGTTTTGGGGAGGAAGGGGGGAGGGGGGGGATCCTAAGAAATATTCCCGATGAGATGGTGTTCCAAACTCACCAGTAGTGAACCCCCTTTACTAAATATGGCCATTCTATTTATAGAAATATTCATATTTTCATTGGTGGCCAAAGCACTGCTTATAGGAAAACCTACAGGTGACTAATAGGAGTTGCTCACTAAGTGGAATAATGAATAGTATTAGGTGTCAATTAAATCAAGCTTCCCCGAGGTGCAGGTGCTCCACAATGTACTGACACATTTCAAGTAGCAGCGCCACTTCACCCATGCATATGAACAAGCACATTTGCATATTAAAAAGCTGAAAATTATTTAACTGAAGCAAAAGTCTTTTAGAGATGATGGAGGTTATTAAAACTGTTGACAAGAAAGAAGGTAATTGCCTGAAAATGAGAGATGACATTCTGCTATACACAGGGAACGTTGTTTTTGTTGTATTGTGCAGCAGTGCCTGGGTGTATAACCTATTACATTGAGATTGCTCCTATGCAATTAGACCCTTTTTGTCCTCACTTCAATAAGGCTATGATTATGAAGGATTGAAGAACACTTGGCATATTGAATGTCTGTTGTTTTTATAACTTCGTCAGAAATGACAAAACACGTTTTGTGTCCTGTTTTTTCTTTGTAGGCTTATTGATTCTGTGATTATAATATTCATAAAAGACAATGTGTTCATGGTTGAACACTCTGTCATTTATACAGGTTTTATTTTTTATATTTTTGAGCATAGTACTTGTTTGAAAGCCAAGGTGTTAGTCAGAAAGACGGGCATATAGAAAGTAAAAGATGAATAGGTGAGAAATATAGCACTCTAATGCTGCCAAATATTTCTATTAAAAGTGAAATAAAAAGACGATGTATTTCAGAAGTGTCTGCTCAGAAATGCTCACCAACTTACACTGAATTTACTTTTTACGTCTCAGCAGTGATTGTTTTCCTATGTGTTTTCTTTGTCCTGTCTTTCCTAGCGATAGTCTAAAGAAACCGGTTGAATTGCACCTTGCGAGTGGCAGGAAAAATTACTTCTATGTAAGCCACGAGTGAGAAACTTCATTTAACTCTCGTACCATTCTACAAGGAAGGAAACAATGGAGCTTCATTTTATGTAGCTCTCTAAGATAAAGGTGCCTGACAGGCAATACCATTTAATGCTTACCACCTAAATGGTCATTTGTGGTGGGATTTGCAAAACTGCCTAAGAGATTTGGATGCCCAGTTCCCATTAAAGTTAATGAGAATTGGCGGCATCCAAATTCCCTTTGCAGCTTTGAAAATGTCAACCAGCCTTTCAGTGTTTGTGATCATGCTGTACGTTAAGAGAATGTTTCCTACAAGCTCTGTTTTTGTTAGGTTTTCTATTATGTTCCAGGAGTTGGCTCAGAATGTGGAGAGAAGCACAGCCATTGCAGTGACTTGCTTTGAGTTTGGGCAAAAATGTCAATCTTTCTGCTTCAGATACCTTGTCTGTAAATTGAAGACCCTAGCACTTACTTGATTTTGCACTATGCTTTGATATCTTTTAAATTAATTTGTTTATATGAGAAAGTATTAATACTTATTAATAAGAAGATTTTGTTTCACTCTTAGTGTCCTGGTTTGTTGAGGTGTGGGAGACATGTAAGACCCTTATATGTCTAAAACAATTTAAAATGCATTAAACCACAGAACATTGTAATGATATAAATTATTTATGATATAATTGATGTACTCAAATACATAATGAGTCATGAGGATAGATGATCCAAACTCAAGTAAAAGTATGTCATCTATTAGTATTAAGTGTCTTTTCAAGAACGCATGATTTCTTTCAAGTTGTGGCTTTTTCATATGTGATTGCATTTTAATCTTTTGTCAGCCACTGTATGCCGTATACTTTCAGCTGACCCTTTCATGAAACAATTTATTTGCTTTGATCTCTGAGACACTGAAATGATCTAATTTCTTAAAATTGCTTGGGTCACAATTTGAAAAAGTAAAATTTACAATTTACGGGACCAATCTTACAGTTCTTGCTTAGATAATACACTGTTATGCCCCAGTTGTAGCAAATCGTTATATTAAAGATGCTAGTTGGACTTCCTGTCATTCCGAGATACCCCCGCTGGACCAGATTTTCAAATGGCCGTAGTGTTAAACAGCTCTTATTTAGTCACATAAAAAAAAAAAAATCTTTAATTTATTAAAACTCTCAGCACTGAGGATAGTGGGAACACTTCAGGGAAATTGTTCACGTCTTTTGAGTGCTTGAAAGGAGTTGAACTTTCTGGAAAATCTAACAACTACTTGATTCTTGGTGTAAATGCCTGAGAAAAATGGAAGCCCAGCAGCTGCCATACAGTTCTATTTTAGTATCATTTTTGGTGTGGTATACAGTATGTATGTGTATATTTCGACAGTTATCTATTGAATATTTGATATTCCGTTGCCTTAGCGTCTAGTATTCTCTTCAAACAAAGAAAATACAAAATCAAAGAAAACACTGATCTGTTTGTTCCGAGGGAGTGCCCCACTTACTAGCTGTAGAGAACATCTACGGCTTGATAAAATAAGCTGTAACTTCAAACACAGTAGCTCACATATTGTACTATAATATACTGCAGGGAGGTTTCTTAGCCAGGACAAAGGATAGATGACTGTTATGGGCCAAGAAATATCATTTGATAGGTCTTGTGCAGAAACCATTATGGAAGTCTTTTTAAACTAAAAGTAATCTCATAGATTTTAGTAGAAAATAAATCAGTTTGCATGCTATTGAAAATTAATGTTTCTAAAATAAATCTTGTTTTAACCAACAAACATTTGGCTTCAACCAAAAGACAATCAGAGAATGTTCTTTATGCCATTAGTGAAGCAGAGCATATGTTTCTGCTTTATCGGCTGCTGACATTAAGCATACTGATTTACCGGTTTGAAACTGGTAGTTGGGCCACTAGGATTCATTTAGTTTGTATTAAGAATTAAGTTTAAATTTTCTGCTGCACTTTTAAATTTTAGAAAGCTTTGTCTTTTTTTTTTTTTTTAAATATATTACAGAGAGAGTAAGGAATATTTGTAATACAGGATCTTTTTTTTACAAAGCCAGGCAATCTCCTGTGCTCTGAGTCACGGAAAGGATGAGAATGGTAGCTGTTCTTTTGCAGGACTGTCAGTTGGGGGCAAGTAGGGAAGAAAAAAATGACATTAAACCCAAGTCTGCCAAACCCCCACTCATACAACCACTCTGAAATCAGAACCATGTTCATTTTGAAGTGAGTAGCCACCTGGAGCTTGGTGACCTTTGCAGACTTTGCTGCTGATTATTATCTTGTTACCTGCACTTGCTGAGGGCAGGACTCATGGGCTCAAGACGTCCCTGCTTGACTGGGGCTCCTAATGTATGGGGTGGCCGCTGACCTTTCTGACAACTCCTTAGTAGCTTTTGTTGTTTCCCAAACTTCCAAGATAGGACGTATGGCATAGGCTTTGTGAGTTGTGCTGGAAGGACCTGCAAAAGGACTATGTGAGGTATGATGAGAAAGGGTTAAGGTCCCCAAAAGAAGTAGCTGACTCCCCCCATGGAGGCTCTGAATTCTAAAAACGTATTTGCAGCTGGTGGCTTCTGTATCGCTTTGTCTGAAAGGTATTATATAACAGCCTTTTTTTCTGATGGAATTGATATTTAGCTCGTAGTGTCTTGACTTTTTTTGTTGTGTATACTGTGAACATACTTTCCAGTGACCCAAATGATCAGTTGTGGTTACTGACTTTGGATGCCTAACTTGAAACATACTGGGACTGATTTTTCAGATACGTTCAGCACTTATAACTTCAACTTCCAAAACTACTGGGCCCACCAGCTTTGAAATGAGATGTAATTTGACTCAAGCACTGTACCTAAAACTTCTGGCCATTTTTTAAATACTGCAGTTGTGTATCAGTGTCTAGCTGTAAGCACACAGATGTATAAATAAGTTTCATAAGCATTCAATCTACATAAAATACATGGCTTCTATGTGTTATTCCAGTTCATCTGGGCAGTAAAACCCAGCTGTCATTAAACAACACTTTTCCTCTTTCAAATGACAGTTATGAAATGGCAGACTGGTCGTTCTTTCAAAGACCCAGACCTCATTTATTGAGATGCTCAGAAGCATCTGTTGATTTTGCTGTGTTTCTATTAGGCCAGGCTGAAGGTGCTGTTGATAAAGCCTTCTGAACAACCTTCCATTTTAACAGGGATCAAATTCTCTTTATTAGCATGAATAAAGAGAAATACTTACTGTTTGAACTGGATAAAAGCTGCTTCAGTTCTTACTAAATGTTTCTGGAATCACAGTGGTCAATAAACTGCCTTTCTTTTCTGATACTTGGAGCTGCTATCTTGTTTGCTAACAGCAAACCTGATAAATCAAAATCTATATGTATTTCAGTGAAAATTACACTTTATTCTGCCTGTGTTTAGTCAGGCAGGATTTTTTTTTCCTTTTGTTTGGTTTTGTCTTTAATCTACCTTAAGAATGGAATGGTTGAGAGCTTTTTTTACCATTTTTTTTCATAAGGGTAATGCTGAGAGTTTCATTAACAGAAAAGCTTACATCTCAGCGGAATGAAGACACCCAAACTATTGTTTAGCTATCTGACTCCCAATTACATAAATGGCAATTAGGCACTTAAATCGTATTTAGATATCTGAATAACTTCAGGGATTTGAGCTAATAGATCTTTATGTCTGACACATTTCTTATGTGGAAAGGAAAATTAGGGAGGGGAGTGTGAAAGCAATAGCACAATGTCTGATGATTTGATTCCTAGGTGATATTCCTGGCTGACTCTACACGGCATTTGTAAGCATCTCCATGAAATGTTTAGAAAATTAGCCTCCGTCGAACTTACCAAATTTTGAAATTTCAGAGATCCACCTGACACATTTGATTTTTCCAAAAGATAAGTTAAAAGGAGAGCAAACTCTTTTGTGAAGGCCAGATTCTCATTTGGTGTGAATCAGAAAAGATTTAAAGTATAGTTTCTTTTTGCACCTTATTTCACTGTATGGCTCAAAACAATATGATTTTTTGCATGACATCTATGGGCAAATCTGACCTCTGCTGAATAAATCCCACTGAAGTTTGTCTGAATAACTATTTGAAAAAATGACCAGGTCCAGATTCTACTTGGTGGGATTTTTTCCTTTTGTAGATTGCACAAATGTTAAAAAGGGACTTGGTGAGCAAGATCTCCTGGCCACTTTGGGGTAATGATAATAACTAAAATGAAATTCTGAGCCCTGCTTAGAATAATTAATTGTTACATTTTCCCGGCATGAGTATTTGGGGCAGCTCTTTTCTGTCACATGTAATCATTTAATACTCATTATGAAATTATGGTCAGGATGAGCTTAATAACTTTGCATTGTTGTGTGTTCAATTTGCTTATCTCTATTACACGATGTTATTTTTCAAGTCAATTTTTTTAAAATTGTGGTTTGCCAAATTTTCCTGTTTATGAACTATTCAGAGATAATTGAAATTGCCTGTTTCTCACATGTATCCTATTCATGCCATCTGCTACCTGAAATTTAGTTTGGATACTTGCCATGCAGTTGTAAAGTGTTTTCGGTTTTATTTATTTCTTGTTGACCATATGTTGTACTTATATTTGTGTGTATTTAGTGTCATATCTATATGTATACATAAAGGGAAAGCATTCATTTATCTTGATTTACTCAGTTTATAACAGATATTATTACCTCATGATGTCTCAAGCCCCAAATTAATTTCATTCAGATTTAGCTAAATTTATTCTTCATTCATGCCAAAATTTAAGAGTTTCTGAATATGGTTTAGTTCGGGAAAAAACGGACGTTGTCAAGTAAACTTTGAAAATATGTAACAGTTCAGATAGTGTAACTGAAAAAAAGATACTATTATGCTTAAAGATGTTGTATTACTATTTTGCAAAAGAATTAATTTCTTCAGTAGTAACCAGGACACCGTGTGAGATAAAAAGATCTTTCTGTCTGAGAAACTGAGTCACGAAAGGATTAAGGGATTGATCCCCCCCCGCCCGATGCTTTGAAAACCAGCAAGTTTTGCAGGAGTGTGATGATAAACTCAGTATTCCAGCTTCATTCTAGTGGGGTGGACTAGCTAGACTAGCCTGTGTGACTGTCCGGTAGTAAGCAGAGCATTTTCTGCAGCTTCTTCACGCTAGCATGGTAGTTTTGCAGTACTCAGAGAGACTTTTTTGAGGTAGTCTGAGAATCGTTTGAACAACAACGCTGTGTGAATATAGGTGTGCAGCACAGCTGAGAGTTGATTTGTTACGATATTTATGTTCCTTTGTGCAGTGAGATGGTATAATTTACTCCTGGCTGTATCACTCAGGGCTAATGCTTTCTCTATTTTTTCCTGGAAATAAATTTTGTACCGGGTCAGCCATCATATATCTTTCAAATTGTTTCAGAAATGTATGTTTGTATATATAATATGCATTTTGCCTGTATCGAGGGCTGATACAAATGCCCAATAGCCATGTGGAATGCACAAAGCCTTTACCAGCCCAGTAATTATTGCTGCGCATGCATGCTGACTGTCTGCTCCTGCTCCTTTACAGTTCCTGGAGGCAATTATTGGATGGGGGGTCAGAGAGGAGTCATGGCTTCAACTGTATTTAAGCACGTATAAAGATCTGGCTGGTTAGAAGGAAGCACGAGGCTCCATCCGTAGCCTCACCTGCTGAAGCAAAGCTGCTCTGAAGGTCCTTTTGTGTTCAAGTTGGTTACGTTGCTGCCTTGACAGTGATGGCATGTGGCATCATGAAACACAATGGCACGTGTTTCACTCAGTGTTTCTGAACATTGAGCTGTTATACTTTTCCGGAGAGAGAATGCAAAAGAGTTAGTGGAAGTAGAGAGGTAAAGCTTGCTACTCTACTTCATTCTGCAAAGTATTTGTGGCTCTTACATGCATATACTCTAAGTTTCTGAAACACTGTGAAAAGCAGTATTTAATTCCTTGAAAGCTGTTTAATTCTCCATGGAAGTCCTTAACATAATTGCTGAGAAGAGAATCTTGCCTGCTTTGGACTCATTGGCTCAAGCCCTCAGGTTCACTAAATCCAGGCCGGCCTCGAGGAGCTACTGGTGGAGCCTGTCTGAGCAGAATTCATCTTTCAAGAGGTACAGGAGAAAAAAGGAAAAAGAGAAAAGAATATGTGTTAACATAAAGACTAGATGATTCTAGATAATGGACAAAGGAAAGAGAAGAGGCCGAAAAGAGACTAGAAACATTAAGGAAGAAGGAAAAATTTTTCCTGGTTAAGTCTAGAGTGCAGGAAGTGAGTGTTTGCAGAAAGGGTACAACGATTTAACCCTGCAGCCTGTTTCACCATTGGAGACCACTTTGTTGTATGCACAGAACCTTTCCTCCACAGCTTTCTTCTTTTGTGCATGAAGATCCCAGTTCCCGAAAACCTGTGCTTTATATGTGAGGATTAGAATTATTTCATATTTGCTCTCTGGCATTTAGCCTGTGGTCACTTGACAAGTGTGGCATTTTTAGGGTAAGTGCTATTATTTTTCCAGGCTCAGAGTTTACAGTCGTCATTTGATTTGGAAAACATGGACTGGATGAATGGGCTCGTTCCTTTTGTAGGGGATTACAATAACACACGGAAGCTTGTGAGTGCTTCTGACAGATGTGCTGGCGGCCTGCCACTGCATGAAGGGTGCGGCTCTGACTGACAACTTGCAATTATATGATGATGAATGGTTCTGATGTGTGTTCAAGAGAAAACCACTTTCTAGAAAGTGAAAGTTGTGCATACGGTTCCTATAAAGTAAGTCTTAAGAAAGGCCCTAACTTCTATTTTTTGTTGGGATAACCAATTTGGATCCGCTTTTCTGTCAAACGTTTTCTGGTTTTGATAAGTAAGGGCCAAACCAAAGTTTATATGGGGAAAATTACCTTTGGCCCATTTTGGTTAAGAAATGCTTTATCTGCATTTTTAGTCAAACTGACATCATCACTATAGAGATATACATATGCATACACACAGAGAAATACTTAAATATATACACATGACTGTGCAGTAGCCAACAAGTTCATCAAAGAAAATCCATTGAGCAAAAAACCACTTTTCTGTCAGGGGTATAATCCACCCATCAGTAGGCCTGTGTAGCTCATGTTAGTGTTAATGGGAGTTTCAGCCACACACCAAAGACAGAATGTACCCACAGATGACTTATAAATGATCTCTTTCTTTGCTAGATTTAATCCAGATTTTCACAATACAGTACTGTTGGAGTCACAGCCTCGGAGCAACAAGACATAGAGAAGGTCCAGTATAGGAGGGCACCTGGCACCTAGGTCCTGGCAGGCTCTTATGGAATATGGTTCATGTTGGCTGACTCTGTATTGTTTTCCAGTGTGTGGACCGCATCTAGTAGCTGATAGGAATTGTCTGATTCTGGGGAGTTGTTATGGATAACTTTGCCTGTTAGAGCTGTGATATTGTGAATTGAAGCCAGAATACCTGTAAAACAAGAGAAATTGGGCGTTAACATTAGGATGTGCCATCTAAGCAAGGAATAGGAGGTTGTAAAAGTAGTGTTAAAAAAAGACCCTAAATTTTGTTTGATTTGAACAAAGATAAGCACATGTGTATTTGACCATGTAGATAACGTATCTTTTTGGTTGCAAAATTAGTGGTTTACAGGTTGTTTTTTTGTGGTTTTCTGTTTGGCTAAACTCTACTGACCCTTTCTGTGGAATGCTGGTCCTTCTTGTCTCTGGTATAAAGGGATGGAAGCTTCTTCAAAGGAAAAAAGTATTTTTGCTTAAAAGTGCAGTCTTGAGTATAGGTGGAACATGCTAATGGTATTCAAATTTTCAATCTAGTCTTTGCAAAAGTTACCGTTGTTAGAGAGGAACCATTAAGCAGCTTGGTCCAACGTGGTCATTCCTTAATGACTTTGCAGTAAATGACTATTGTGGTTTTCCTATACATTTGTTGGCAATATTTGTTCTTATTCTCTGATCAGTTTTTTGATACAGTACAGGGATCCACTTTTAGGGCCTGGATCTCTGTCATTATCCATCTTTAGAAATTATTTCACCAGTGACAAAAGAGAAAAAAAAAATGCAACCAAAAGGGATGAGCGAATTTTTTACCTATTTTGTAAATAACTGTGAAAAGCAAAGGACTGTGGTGATTTAAATTCTTTAACCTATGTTCTGGGACTAATTGCCCATACTCTTAGGTGTTGAGTAGGTCCAGTTAATAGTTTTCAGAAGAAGGGAGAAGTTATTGTCTTTGTATCAAAGTTCACATTTACACCACTGTTTACAAGATAATAAACTCGTTAGGGAGTTACATTTTGCTGAAGAAGGAAATAGTTTATTTCCTGTCAGCCAAAAAGCTTTTTGACAATTTCTGAAAATATCTGGATGTTGGATAGTTCACTGAAAGGAATTATTGTTCTTAAATGCAGGGCCTTGTCACGATTCTTCTTACTTGCCTAAAACTGGAAACTTTCTGAACTTGAGAAACTCGAGCAATCTCGTTGTAGGATTTAAAAATTTCCGTATGACTACAGCTTTCAAGGAGTATACCAGCAGCTTTGGGACCTGTGGTGACCTCTTTACCCTGGGAAAAGCTGTGCCTGTGCGTACTGCCTTCCTCCCTTTGTGCAGGCAAAGATTTGGTGTTCATTGACCACTGACTTAGGCTGAGCACTAGCAGTTGTTCTAGTTGAGATAGTAAGTTATATGACACGTATAGCTTTGAAAGGAAAAAAGAACAAAAAAAAAAAGTAATTTTTTCTGTGGAGCTTAGGCCTCTGAGTTCTGAAGGGTCTCTGAGTTTACTAAAAGTAATTAAGATGACTCCTTATAATTTTTTCCAGAGGCCTCTGTCAGGAAGCAGGTCAGGTGCTGTACATATAGGAGTGGTAAAAGCAAACAACAGTCCTTGTCCCAGAGAGCTCTTGAGTCAAATCTTATGATGAGAGAGAACAGGTGAAAAGATGATTGGTGGGGAAAAGTGGGCACAACTGACAATAATGTTAGCGTATTTGATATAAGGAGCAGCAGTCACAGTGTACCACCTGCCCAGCCATAGATAAGGTGGTGTAAATTATACCTTGCCCATAAATAAGTGTTTAAAAAAAGCTTAAGGAACCAGAGACGTGTAACTTGCAATGTTTGAGACTGCCTTCCTAGTGCTCATGATTATATTAATAGTCTGAGTGCAAATGAGGGGGTAGGGTTTAGGCAGGTTTGCAGCCCAGAGACTGGAGAAGTGGTTAGTTGGCAAAAAAGATTGTATGGTTGTCTAAATACAAATAAGTTTTGTGTGTAACATCAAGATAAAAATCTCACTAAGATAATTCTCATGTGGAGTAAAGACAATGAAAACGCAGCCAAAGGGTAGGAGATTAATCTCAACTTTAATGCATGTAAACACAAATTAGATGGACCCAAACCGTGAGCATGTGGAGAACCTGGCAGCAGCCCAAACTTCTGCCTTTGGCTTGATATTAACAAGCCTTTGCATTGCACGTTCAAACCATTGTGACCACACTACTTTTTCTGTATGAACGCCATACATACAACCTTGTATGTAAAGGATCTAGCCTTAGAAATCATGCAGTGGCCTTGCTAAAGACACCCTAAAAGACAGGAAGTATAACTTAAAATTAAGAAATATATGGATCCTGTTGTGAATTTTGTTATTCCTAGAGTACAAGTGCATGAAGTGCACCTGTTACTGGTGCACTGAATTTGGTAATATATTTCAATGAATAAGGCGATATCATATTTCTCCAATATACTATCATAGATTCATAAAATGGTTTGGGTTGGAAGGGACCTTAAAGATCATCTAGTTCCAACCCCCCTGCCATAGGGAAGGACACCTTCCACTAGACCAGGTTAGTCAAAGCCCCATCCAGCCTGGCCTTGAACACTTCCAGGGATGGGGCATCCACAACCTCTCTGGGCAGCCTGTTCCAGTGTCTCACCAACCTCACAGTAAAGAATTTCTTCCTAACATCTGATGTAAATCTACCTTCTTTCAGTTTAAAACTGTTACACCTCATCCTATCACTATGCTCTCTGATAAAGAGTCCCTCTCCACCTTTCCTGTTAGGCCCTCTTTAAGTACTGGAAGGCTGCTATAAGGTCTCCCCAGAGCCTTCTCTACTCTAGGCTAAACAAACCCAACTGTCTCAGCCTGTCTTCACAGGAGAGGTGCTCCATCCCTCTGATCATCTTCATGGCCCTCCTCTGGACTCACTTTAACAGGTCTATGTCCTTCTTACGCTGGGGACCCCAGAGCTGGATGCAGTAGTCCAGGTGGGGTCTCACCAGAGCTGAGCAGAGGGGGAGAATCGCCTGCCTTGACCTGCTGGCCATGCTTCTTTTGATGCAGCCCAGCATATGGTTGGCTTTCTGGGCTGTGAGCACACATTGCAGGCTTATGTTGCGCTTCTCATCCACCAGCATGCCCAAGTCCTTCTTCTCAGGGCTGTTCTCAATCCATTCTCTGTCCAGCCTGTATTTGTGCTTGGGATTGTCCCAACCCACATGCAGGGCCTTGCACTTGGCCTTGTTGAACTTCATGAGGTTGTCACAGACCCACTTCTCAAGCCTGTCAAGGTCCCTCTGGATCCCTTCTCTGCAGTCTGTTGACTGCTCCACACCAGCTTGCTGTCATCAGCAAATTTGCTGAGGCTGCACTCAATCCCAACATTCATGTTGCCAACAAAGATATTAAATAGTACTGGTCCCAGTACTGACCCCTGAGGAACACCACTTATCACTGGTCACCACTCGGACATCGAGCCATTGACTGCAACTCTTTGAGTGCAGCCATCCAGCCAATTCCTTACCCACTGAGGGATACATCTGTCAAATCCATGTCTCTCCAATTTAGAGATAAGGATGTCATGTGGGACAGCGTCAAATGCCTTGCAACAAGCCCAGGTAGAGGATTTCAGTTGCTCTTCCCTTATCCACCAATGCTGTAATGCTGTCGTAGGCCACCAAATTTGTCAGGCAAGATTTGCCCTTAGTGAAGCCATATTGGCTGTTACTCATCACCTCCTTATTTTCCATGTGCCTTAGTGTAGTTTCCAGGAGAACGTGCTCCATGATCTTGCTGGGTACAGAGGTGAGACTCACTGGCCTGTAGTTCCCTGGGTCTTCCTTTTTTCCCTTTTGAAAAATGGGTGTTATGTTTCCCTTTTCCAGTCAGCGGGAAATTCACTGGACTGGCACGACTTCTCAGATATGACGGATAGTGGCTTGGCAATGTCATCCGCCGGTTCTCTCAGGACCCACAGATGCATCTCATCAGGTCCCATGGACTTGTGCACCCTCAGGTTCCTCAGGTGGTCTCGAAGCTGATCTTCTCCTACAGTGGGTGGTTCTTCGTTTTCCCAGTCCCTGCCTTTGCCTTCTGCAACTTGAGTGGTGTGGCTAGAGCACTTGCTGGTGAAGACCGAGGCAAAAAAGTTGTTGAGTAACCTCAGCCTTGTCCATGCCCCGGTGACCAGGTATCCCCTTTCCTTCCAGAGAGGGCGCACATTTTCCCTAGTCTTCCTTTTGTCACCACCACAAGGGCTTTTCTTGTTGCCCTTGATGTCCCTGGCCAGATTTAATTCTCTTAGGGCTTTAGCTTTCCTAACCTGATCCCTGGCTGCACGGACAATTTCTCTGTATTCCCCCCAGGCTACCTGTCCTTGCTTCCACTCTCTGTAGGTGTCCTCTTTGTGTCTGAGTTTTTCCAGAGGCTCCTTGTCCATCCATGCAGGCCTCCTGGTGTTTTTGCCTGACTTCCTCTCTGTTGGGATGCATCGCTCCTGAGCTTGGAGGAGGCTGTCCTTGAATATTAACCAGCTTTCTTGGACCCCTCTTCCCTCCAGGCCTTTATGCCATGGTGCACTATCAAGCAGATCCCTGAAGAGGCCAACGTCTGCTCTCCTGAAGTCCAGGGTAGTGAGCTTGCTGTGCTCCCTCCTCGCTGCTCTAAAGATCTTGAACTCTGCCATTTTATTGTTCCTGCAGCCAAGGCTGCCCTTGAGCTTCACATTCCCCATCAGCCCCTCCTTGTTGATGAGAACAAGGTCCAGCATGGCACCTCTCCTCTTTGGCTCCTCTATCACTTGGAGAAGGAAGTTATCATCTATGCATTCCAGGAACCTCCTGGATTGCTTATGCCCTGCTGTGTTGTCCCTCCAGCAGCTATCAGGGTAGTTGAAGTCCTCCATGAGGACCAGGGTTTGGGAACGTGAGGCTGCTCCTATCTGTCTGCAGAAGGTCTCATTTGCTTGGTCTTCCTGGTCATGTGGCTTGTAGCAAGACCCCCCACTGTAACGTCACCTGTCCCTGCCCTCCCTTTAATCCTGACCTGTCAGCTCCTCATCCATCCCCAGGCAGAGCTCCATGCACTCCAGCTGGTCAGCAACATAGAGGGCAATACCCTCTCCTTGTCTCCCCTGCCTGTCCTTCCTGGAGAGCCTGTATCCTTCCATTCCAACAATCCAGTCACAGGAGCCATCCCACCAGGTCTCCATGGTGCCCTGCAGGTGTGTGCACCTCTCTAACTCCTCTCGTTTGTTCCCCATGCTATGTGTGTTTGCATAAGGGCATTTAAGTTGGGCCCCTGATGAAGCTGACTTACTGGCTGGAGTTGCTAGTTTTCCTTTGTGCTGCACTCCAGGTGCTCTGCTGCTGACCTGTGATCCCTCTCCAGGCTCTGGGCATCTATTGCTGGCATTGGCATCAAATTGGTAGGAGTGGGATGGATTGAGGTTCCTCTCTCCTGGCAACTCTAGCTTAAAGCCCCTTCCCTTTGGAGGATTGGGGAAAAAACCACCTGTGCCTCAGAGTCTCTGACCGCTGCCCCAAGGGCTCTATAATCTTTCTTGATAGTCTTCAGGCTGCTTATCTGACCTTATAATTGGATAATCTTTTGCGTAGGGGTTGTTCTGATAGCATGACATTTTCTATTTGCCCTAAATATGAGAAAAATATTTCTAAACAACTTAGTCTTTGTTAGCTTCTTTTGCATTTGTGTAAAGAGTATATCATAAACCATCAGTGATCTACAATTTCAAAGTAGCTGTGTAGAATTTCATGCATGCTTAAATTTTCTGGGGAGTTACTCAGCTAAAATTCAGCTCATTAATTTAAACTGTTATAACTGTAGAGTTTGGATTTGATCAACAAAAGCAAGAAGACGAAATGTTTAAGACCGAAATCATGTAAATTATCTTTGTTACCTGCAATATAACTTTTAGTGAAGGTTGTGGCATAATTCTGTAGAGGTCCATTGCCTATTTCTTGCTTGTAGTGAGGAGGATTCTGGAAAAGAAAGGAGATTTATTAGCAGAGTAGGATATAAAAGATAACTCGAAACAGGAAGTGTGAGCTTGCCGTGGTTTCCCTTCTCTGTAGCTATGAAGATTTATTTGTACTGAATATGTATTTACATCTTTGGGTAGCAGATTTGGGGATGAGAACTCCCCAAGCATTATTATATTTCCTCTCAGATGTTTCCAAATGACCCCCATTTTCTTTGCTCTGATATTTATTGTATTCCTGTGCTACATACTTTGGGCAGAAGTATATGGTGGAGAATTTGTGCAGCAGCTTTGGGGTCAAAAATTATTATCTGCTGAGAAACACATGATGAGTTAATGGGTCAAGTAGCACATCACTCTGTGACATCACTTACTCTGAGCAAACAGCGGAACCTATACAGGTCTGTCAGCCTGTATTTGGTGAATGTCAAGATTTGCTCTGTTAGGAGAGCAAAAGGGGGCTGTGTCTGTTTTGCTGCACGAGGACAGGGTGCAACATACACTCTTTTGCTATCATTAGTGCTTTTAGTTGGTGAAGTCCAGTGCAGAGAAACCAAAGTCCATTTCCTGTTCACTCTGTCTTTAGTTCGGCATGATCAGTACCCTTCAAACCACCACTGTTTCCAAATCTGGCTACTAAATCTGATTTATAATAGTCTGAGCTCTATATAAGCACCGGTTTAAAACGGTTTTAATTTTGCAGAATATCCGCATAACTGGTGAAAGCTTTCTTCAGTTACCCAACGGAACTTAAAATGTTTTAAAATTAAAATGATTTTTGTTTCCATGAAGATAAGTATAAATTTTCTTACATGATTAAACAATACTTTTCCTCAAAAAGAATTCTGATTCATCCAGTTTACTAACAGGATGACCCTCCGAGTGTGAAACTATCCAGTAGCTTGTTATATCCTTACTGGTCAATCTGAAGCCTCATTGTCTATTAATTACTTACCATTCAATCTGTGCTCTGAAGGCATGGATATTACACAATTGGCTGTTTTTTTTAGCATATTCTGTATAACCAAGTTATCTTCTCAAAGTCTTTGTAAAGAGGAAAAAAGGGTAGTCAGCATATCAACTGCACAGGAGTGGGCCTAAAAGTGTGACTTTAAAAACATCATTGATTTATTGGTTGTTCAACTTGAGGTGTTTAGGTCCTGATTCTTTTCCAGAGGACCTAACTTTGTGTGGCAGTTTATATATAGCTATATATTTTATAGCCTCAGTCTTTACATTGACTTTACATTGACACAGCTGCAGCTATGAATGTTCAGCAATTCCTCAAATAAACCCCCAAGTTTTTTAAATTGAGCTCCCAGAAAATGAAACTGCGACCCATCATTTATCTTTTTGCAGTTCCCTCCCTCATTCATTTAATTTCTTCGAACTTCAGCAATGAAATGCGGCCAACGATCGTGTGGACAACAGCCTCATTTGCTCTGCAGTTCCAGTTTATGCTTTTGTCTGGGGTTGTCCCATGTGCTGAATGTAGCAAGAATGCTGTACAAAAATGGTGTACGTTTTTTGTTTTAATTGCATGTCTTTTTTTATTTATTTATTTTTAATTTAAAGAATGTATCATAGTGTTTATTCACACAGGGGCTGAATTAGGATTTCCTGGACAACTTTAATTCTAGCATTTCCATAGCTTTCCAGTACTTGACTTTACAAAATTAACAGTGTTCTTTTACAGGAAAAAAATTGATGGCTGATTTTCAACTTTATGTGTATAGGGATATGTTGAGATACTGTTCTTGAAGATATTAGTGCATTCTTTTCTTAAATCTTTTCACAGATTTGTAAGAAACCAGCTATTATTCCTGAAATATGTATCCGTGGCAAGTAGATTGGTGCTTGTGAGATTTGTAAACCTTTTAAAGCTCTGTTTGTTGGAATTACCTCAGGGAAGCCTTGCTTGTTCCATATTTCTATTTATATATGGTATGATAGTTTGTTTAAGTCAAAATTTTATTAGTAAAAAGGGAGCTATAGAACTGATTTTGTCAGTTTATTTTAGTGTCCTGGAAAAAACTGCATCGTGTGCCATAGAGACCCTCAGAAATGGTAAATAGAGAGGAGATTCTAGCTATTGTTTTCATTCCTTTGCATCCTTGTTTGAAGTCATTTCAAATCAAGAGCATATTATTTTGCTTTCTTTGTATTATACTTTTACATACAAAAATGCTTAAGGATGTCTCATGAAAAATTCTTTTTGTTATACAATTGTTTTAATTTCAGAATATTTTATCTAAGAGCTGAGTTAAGATTTTTTTATACACAGTATTAAGAAGCCTTCAAATCATTAAACAGATGTTTATTACTGCATTATTAGGGTAATGAGTAGAACATGATTTGGGGGAACAAAATAGAGGTCTTTTGAATCATCCATGTTTTGTTCATAAATCATCTGGTGTCACAAATTTTCCGAGGAACATTAATCAGTTTAATAGAAACCGATTTTTCTTGCTTTTCAGGAAGTCCTCTCACTCCCACTCCCCCAACTCCCCGGAACTAACCTAGTGTGAAGGAGGTTACACACAGTTGTATCTTTGTATTACCTTTTGTTTAAGATGTTTCTATCCGTCAAAACTTTGACTAATATTTTCTTAGTCATTTTACAGAACTTCTACTTTGTTACAAGATACAATATGTAATTGGCATTGCACTTGCTAGGAGAAGATGCGATAACATAAATGCCTATTTGTGCTACCAGATAATTTCTTGAGATGAGATGAGATGCTCTGCTTGCTTCAGCTTGGTATAAGAGTCTGGGAGAGTTGTGCAATGTTAAAAGAAAAGAAGACCTGCCCCCATGTCTTTAATAAGATGAGTCCAGTGGCTGGGTTTAATATGTGGCTCAACACAGGCTGACATGCAATCTGCAACTTCTTGAGCTACTAGGGAAATTCATTTCTAAATGAAAGATGCTATATGCCAGAGGCCATATGATATGTGATTTATCCAGAGCAGTTTAACAAAGAAAGGTTAAATTCTCAATAGTTTGTTTCAGTAATAATGAGAAGAATGTCACTTCGTCTCGGAAGGGTTTGAGAAGAGTGGGTACCAAAGATATAAATGAATTGTTTAGGGTTACAAACCGACTATAATGAGGATCAGAGGTATAAGATTAAGAGAAAATAATTAGGCCAAATATTGGGAGAAATTTAAAATCTATTTAAGACTAAGTCGGAGCTATGCTGATGAGTTCTAGCTGAGATACTGCCTCAGTCCGTTCTTCTTTTCTACTCTGAGGGAAAAAAAATCATTCTTCTAGACCTGGTCAATACCGAAAGATGTGAAGATGTGGAGCCAAAGAAAAATAATGAAGATTTTGAGATCTGCTTCCATTAGCACAACTTTCTCCTTGTGCAAAGTAACGAATATTGCAAATCCTATCGATTTCGTTACTTTGCTAATACAGACAGAGTAAGCGACAAGAAAACAAGTGTATCATTCTCCTTTATTATATCAGTTTATGTAATCTTTTGGCCAGGGATTGCAAGAAAATTGTGCTCCCCTTTTCCCTGATTGCTGTTGTGTAAAGCCTGAGACGCTCTCTTGGCAATATTATATGTTCACTTGGGAAGTAAATAGAGGTGCACATACTTAGGGAATAGGTGATTACATATAATATGCAGTATACTATCATTGTAATGCAAATAAGGCAATGATGTGTACTTCAATGAATACAGCCAATCTAACAGTAAAATACAGCTTATAATGGAAGGGAAACTTTAAGTGGAGGAATGAAATGTACATGTAATTTTGCCAGACTTAAAAGATATCTCTCTTCTACTAATATGCCAAAACATTGCATCCAAGCGATTACACTGACATTTGAGAAAGCTCCTTTTGACATACATAGTGTATCGTCTAGTGCAGTGTTCATGAAATTAACATTTTCTTGAAGTAATCATATACAATTAAGTGACCAAATAGTTCTGAGGCAATACAACTGTATTTCACAGGAACTAAATATATTTCTTCACACTGATCCTGCATGTTTTAGTTGAGCAGTCATTAGCATGTTTATAATGGTTCTAATTTAGCACAACATTTTCTGAATTTTATCCTTGAGTCATTTACAAATTGTTCATATTGAGTAAACAAAGGAAACAGATTGCATTTTATACTTAGTAATTTATCTGAAAGAAGAGGGGAGGGTTAATTGTCTGAAAGTTTTGCTCTGTTTGGGGAAGTGATTCTAGTCTTGCATTGCTTGGCACACAATGCCTTTTTCCCTCTGTTCTGGGAAAAAAAAAAAAAAAGAATGGAGGAGTGAGTAAAATGAAAAATTAGGAGCAGGACAAGATTTGCCACTCCCAAAGGGGAGTGTGGAGCAGAATGGGAGCTGGCACGAGATTATCTAAAACAGTTGGTGCATTCCTTAATGATCAAGTGCTTGAGAAGTCCAGCTCTCTCTCACAGAGCATCTGTGTTGATGTTTATATCCGTGCCCTGCTGTATGGGAAAAGCATGCTTTCTCTTGTTGCTTTTCTAAAAATAGTGTGGCATATAGCATTGTATGAGTTATTTTAAGAGAACAAAAACATTTGCAAGGTTAAAGGTTCTGCTTTTTAATAAATAAATAAAAATAAAGGTCAGAACTGTATCTTGGGTTATTCTTTCCATGAAATTCAAACTCCTTTTTATCTAGAGTTTTGCATTCTGCTCAGTGCAAGTGCTCTTTGCACTAGAGAATTCCTGTTGAAACAAGCCATTTTAGGCAGAATTGGTACAAGCTTCAGACTCTCTACAGTTTTTCCCACTAGCCACATCAGAGAAAGCAGGTCTGGAAATCACCCCCAGTTAAATTCCAGGGTTTCTGTTTAGAATGTCTGTTGTTTCGTGCAAGATCTAGACCATTCAAGTAGTGCAAATGAATTCAGAGGAAAACCAGAACATTTTAATTCCTAATTATTTTTAGTGAGCTTGGAGAGTTTTAATTAAAAGTTAAGAGAGCTCTCCAAGCTCTTACAGTTCTAATTTTATCGTATTGTGGAAATCTTGTCACTGTGAAAAAATGTACAGCAGTTGGCAGATTTACTTGGTTCCCTGTCCTAAACAAAACTGTAATGTTAGGTAGTCAGATCTCAGTCACATTTCCATTATTGCTTTTTCAAGAAAACATCCACTGCTTTTTGCATATAATTGTATTTAGGAAGGCTTCTTTGCCCTTTTTTTTGGTTTTTTTTTTTTCTTCTTTTTTCTTTTTTTTTGGTTTTACAGTACTGCCTACAGGTTGCACTGAAAATCCGAACCAAGTTCTAATTCATGATCAGAAATGTGCTAGGTGTTCAACAAAACCCTTGTGAGATACGCAGTCTGTGTCAGAAACATCACAGCCTCAATAGCCAAGGCAGACAAAGAGGTGGAGAGAAATGAGTCAAGATTAGAGGAGGGAGTAAGCGACCGGCCAGGATTACTCGGCTCCTTAATGACAGGAGCAAGATATAGAATTCAGGAGTGATTTTTTTTTTAATTTATTTTATTTTTTTAATTTGCAGTAAACACAGCAAAAGGAATTAGCAGGTTTTCCTGTTCTAAATGTCAGGTTGCTCATTTTTGTGTCGTGATTGTATTTTTGTTTTTCAAGAACTTGGCTTTTGAAAGCTTATTAAATCAAGAAAATCTTGAAAAGTTGGCCAAAGAAACCAGTTTGTTGGCTAACAACATGTCTGAAATGCCTTATATTTTAATTTTGTGTTAGACCGTGACAATTAATTACTGTACAAGAACAGTATTGAAATTGAGAAGGATGAGATGAGATTCCCCGACCTGCCTCTTCACTGACAGCAAGATTGAAGCCAAGCTGTTTATGAGCAAGAGACAGTGGCAGTACATTGCAACTACGGATGTTAAGCCTTCAGGCTGATTTTTGATTAGTTTTGTATTGTTGCTGTCTCATTTTCTTTTATTTAAAGTTTATTGAAACACGAAAGGATAATTTGTGTTTGAAAGAAGAAAAAAAGTAACTATGGCAACAAAGAATCTATTTTAGTAGCATTACACAAACTTTACACCCTTGGATTAAAAAAGAATAGATAGTACCATCCGGCAGTTAAGTTTCTGATAGTCATGGTTAAATTATATTTTTAATTCTCAAATCATGAATGTCAATATAAGTCCTTAAGTTAATTTTGAATTGTTAGACTATAAAATCGTGTTCTTTCAAAGTGAATTAAATTAACCTTTTGCCTTTCCCTTTGAAACCAAAATGTTAGAGTTGGCATATAATTTTGAAATCCATAATATGAAATGTGAAAATTAGGAAATATTTTTATGTTATAGATCTGTGCTAGGTGGTTCTTTACTTCAAGGAAATCTGATGGGCAGTGAACTCACAAAAGGTGTGTAGGCAAGCTATTGTCATGCACTCAGAGATAGTTCAGTTAATCAAAGTCCCAACACAGGTATATTAAAACTAATCACTAGATTAAAAAAAATAGGCTTAATTGTCTTAATTTTCAGAATAATTCACATTTTTTATGAATGGATCTAATAATAGCACCAATGGAACTGGTATTTTAGTTTAATTGTAAGTAACAAACACTGACTAGGGGAAACCTAAATTATGCTTGACTTTTATTCAGGAGTATTTGTAGAGTACTGATTTTATTTAGATTTTTCTACTCTGAACAGGATTTAGTATTCTATGAAGAATGCTGAATCAAACCTTCCTTTTTCAGATTCATGATGGGTTGTGTTATTATTTTAGGTGTCAGGTCCTTAGCTTCAATCACTTGAAAAAAGCACATTTGCACTTGAGGCATGGGGTGAGATGTGCAAAGGTACAATAGGGAGCAGGGCTTCCAGGTGGTAGCCACTCTAATGTTTATTGGCAGCTTACTTGGTTTGGGGGAAAAAAACAGCTCTTCTCCTGTAGTAGGAATCCAGTGCGGTAGGCATCATAAGCACGCAAATGTCTGTCCCAAGGAGTTCGTAATCTCATTTAACACTCTTTCAAACAAAAAAAAAATCCACACAACACTTTTTCTCTAACAAATATTTCATAGGTGCTGACAGGGTAATTCCACTTGTGCTGTATTTCTCGTGATACAAACTTGAATGAGGCATTTGAACTCATTTGACAAAGGCTGATCCAAAGGACACCTTTTCTCCTGTGGAGCTGAAGGCAAATAAGTGTAATGAGTGTAGCTTAAAGAATAAGAACATTAGAGATGGAGGTACTTGCATAATTGCTATGTAGTCCCAAAGCTTGCAAAAATATGGTCTTTTTATGTTTAGTAATATCTACTAAATTGTTGTGGCATATAACTATAGACTATGGTTCTGAAATAGAGACAAAGATGCCACTAATTCTGTAGTATCATTGTTCTAAAATGCAAAAAAGAAGTTTATCTTCTTCCTACTGAGGATGTGATCATGTTTTAGAACAGTTCCTCTTGTAGTATGCCTGATGTCTCTTCTAATTCCTCTACCTTGTCTTTCCCAGTGCGTCTTTCCTTGAGACATAACAGTTCAGATGCATGTAGAAATATGTCACCTATACCTTGATTGAATTATATTTCTGTATTGTTTATGAACTTGCTATGCATTTGCAATCATTATTAATAAATCAATGTGCTTTTGTCTTCTGTCACAAAGTAATGTATGTATTCAAAAAGAATTGTATGCAAAACAAGTCATGTTTTAGAACTCATATCATTAATAATTATCAGTTTGCAGTATTGTTACAACATGTTTTGAGGGAAGCTTATTATAAAAGAAATAACAAGGCACTGCACAGTAGCAAGAATAAGACAGTTCAGTTGATCACTGGTATAGGTGTTATAAATATGCCAGTCTGTACTATAGTGTTTTATTAAGTCTCAAAAAGTCAAAGCTGATTTGAAATAATAATGTCTGACAGTCAGTGCTTTGAAGTTTTGCTACTGCACTCTCACATTTAGGCTTTCTTTTATGTATGACTTTACCATAAAAAACAAAAACACACACACGGCATGATCGCTTTTTTTTTTCATATCTGTATTTCAAAGACAGTTATAAAAGGCTACTTCAGTGAATTAAAAAGGAAAAAAATAAAGGAACAACCCCCCAAAATCGATGAGGATAGGTGCAGGCCACTGTAAGGTCATACAGTATTCATGTAAGCTATAGCTGGGGTTGGTAACTTGTTGAAGACTGTAAAAGTGAAATTAAAAAAAAAAGAAAAAAGCTAAGAATAAGGAAGAGACAAGAGGCAAACACTATCCTTGATAGGAACAAGATGACTTTCATTCAGTCGGAAGAACTTGAGAGCTTGGCTGTGATAGCTAACACACTCGTTCTTCATCACTGGTCGTGCAACAAAGAGCTGGATTCCTTCCATTCCATGACTGATTGATTACCCAATGGACAAATGTTAATTCTTTTCATTGATGCTTTGTCATTGTGGAGAGATCCTTTTCATCTAACACCTCGATGCTTTTTTCTTGGCTTTCTTTTTCTTCTGCTTATTTATCTTTTAACATCTTCTTCTCATTCACCTTTGCAAAACTGTCATGTCTAACAAGATTCTCACCGTACTTTAAACTCCTTTAGTCTACAATTAAAATGGCTAACAAAGTATGTAATAAACCATGATATTAAATAATACTCAATGATTTCGTTTAGTCATCTCGATCTAATTATACTTAACCTGTTTGCTGTCCTTGAAAGAACATTTTTCCTAGCTCACAAGAGAAGAATGTAAAGGGTGAGAAGCTGTGTGTTGTTAATATAATAAATTGCTCCAGTGCAACTCCACGAGTTTGATCTTGCACTTGTCAGTAGAAAATATGCTACTTTGCGGCATAAACCCAACTGTGGCTTATAAAGTCAGTGAGAACAGCTAAAAATGTATAAATGCTAATTTCTTTCTTTGCTTCTTTTATAATTGTCTTTAACAAGAATAACCCTGAATTTTGAAAATGATGGGATCCACAAGGTTTTGGAATGGTTCTGAAGCAGAGCCTCAGCGCCGGGAGAGTGATGCAGTGCAGATGTGTATTCGGGCTTCTTCGACGTTCAGTGCTGGATTCCGAGTTGATGTTTTGTTTCTATAATGAATCAAATCAGAAAATGAATCAATATGGATGAAGACATTTTACTGATGTCAGAAGATATCTTTGTAGATTTTATATGTATGAAAAAATTAATTTTCAGTATAGAAAGAAGAAAAAATCTTTTTCTGATTCACAAACCTTTTCAAAATGTGTTTGTGAACACAGAATACAGAACTTGAAGGGAGACATGCCTTTCAAGTATAAGCCTTTATATATAGTTTCGTGTCTAATGTGGAGGACGTCCAGAGAGCTTTAACACATGTCATTATTTTAAATTCTAAAAATTAGCAGATTAAACATGCTAATTGAAAATTTACAGGAATTTCAAAAGAATTATTTCTACAATGTTATAAAAAAAAAATTATTAAAAGGCTCATTGTGTGTGTTTTGTAATCTTCCCAAAACCAAAATACAGTAGCTATAAATTGTTTGGACAGATCTATAACACAGAGTTTGAACGGTAGGGGTGATTAAAGGAATGTTTCTTAAGGAATTTTTCAGTAATTTATAGAGATAAAAATTGTAACTAGCATTGTGATTATATCAAAAACAAGGCACACAGATAGACCTGCTTCCCATTCCAGTTCTTTCTCAGTCTGTTTTTAGAAATATGTTTTTTGCCCTTATGTAATAGAAGAACACTACAGATAAACATGGGTGTTCTTAAGAACAGTAAGAGAAGAAATAAAGCAAGTGCTTTTGAGGAAAGTATTTTATCAACTCCTGTGATATTCTAACTGTTTCCTTCTTTTTAAATTTAAGTGGTTTTCTTTCTTTGTCTGGATTGAGGAAAATATCTTAGTTACAGAGCAGTAGAATACATAACCTATAGCAAACACCAAAATAAAACTCTAAAGATCTTTTTTTTAGGGATGAGGGGTCTGAAATTTTGGCAGGGGAGAAACACAGAAACATCTTTTTAAACTAATGATGATATCACAAAAAAGGACAAATTATAATGTTCTATTGATAATTGATGGTTATTTCTTGATTCTTCTATTATCAGGCCAGAACTCATAAAAGTAATAAGTGCCTTTTATTGTTAAAAGTAAATTGTTATTATATAACAAGTATTTTAACACTGCCTATTGCAACTTACAGCTCCTTAATTTTCTCTTTCATAGAAAGATATAATTAGTAAATAAATTAGCTTTTCTACTGAAATATTACTTCAAAAACATTTACGAGCTGTGTTGTCTTTCCACGGAGGCTTGCACGGTGAAAATGTGTTGCAATTAAAACCTGATCTTTGATCTTTTGGTAGTTACAGTTTGGTTTGCTTTCAACTGGTTTGCATTTTTTTTTCCTTTTTTTTTCTTTGTTTGTTTGTTTGTTTGTTTGTATTTTTTTCAAATGAGTGATGCTAGTCTGAATTTTTAGGCTGAAACCACTTGTACCCTAAAATGTGATCGGCCAAATGACCTTTTTCTTCCTTAAACTTCTCCCTAAATCTTTAACTCCTCCTTTTGTGACTTCTTTGAATGCTTCTCCTCCCTCTGAGTATTTTTAGAATCCTGTGAGGTGGAACAAACTGTTACCCCTTGCATTGATGCAGTTTGTGTTGCTGTTCTTAATCTGGGCTTTTTGCTTTTGTTTTCACTCGTGTGAGTGTTTCTGATGGGACTGCCGACATGAGAATTTTAGCAACGATTTGACCTTAATCTGCCAGTAAATTAGCAGAAGATATGTTAGGCTCAATTCTGCCTTCTTGTACACGCCAGTCCCCAATGGAGTGGTATCAGTGCAAATGTTGTCAAAATTTGGAACGTTACTAGTTATTTAGAAAGCATTGTGTAACTTGATCTCCTAACACAAACAGCAGCTTGCTCTGAGAGTTTCTAACACACTAAGGTATATGGCTATTCCCAGTATATGCACAAAGAAACGACGCGCTTGGCACCACCCGGAGTGATATGTAGTCTTATAGTGAAGCCTCTTTGCAAAGATTTGTTTTAGGAATAGAGTTGCATTTAAATAATATTTTTGATATCTTGCTAAACTGGGCCTAAGGGTTTCCAGGGAGTACAGCATAGACATCGTCGATGAGTCTGTCTACTAATGAAAGTAAATGCACAATGTTTGATGGAAATTGTATTATTACAAACTGGGAAGGGAAAATAAGTGTTCCATCGTGTATAAAGTTTTCTTGATAATTGTTTATAAATCTGAATTGCGGTTCTTAAAGTCATAAAACTCTGGATCTCAACTTCAGCCGTAAGAATTCCCATCTTAAAAATCACCTTTTGCAAGTTATACGGAATGTTATGTATAATTTAGCCTTCAGAGCCAATTAGTTTAATTTAGGAGCTGAAAAAAACTTTAGATTTTATTGAAATCTGTTATGCTCAATATAAAATTTTCTAGTGGGAATGGGGACTGATCATATGAAACTTTCTAAGGCCAATCTTTTACTTTCTCCTAAGTGTAATGACTTCAGTGACAGTTTTGTGTACAGAAGGCCTCCCAGATTGGGGCAAAATTTGAAATGTATTCTGAACTTCAGATTATGAAAGCATATCTTCTAATCATTGCATGTTGTTTATAGTGTACTGAGAAAATTTCTGATACTGTGAACATCCAATATATAGAGTGCTTTTATGAATTCCATGGAGACATTATATGAATAACATTTGCGTTGACATGGGTATAAAAATGGGCTTCAGATGTCACTGTGTGCCAAATTTCCTAAAAAAGCTTCTAAATCTTCATGTATAATTTTGAGTGTACGATCATTCTCAAATGAAAAAGACAGAATTTGTATATACGTTGGCAATCTATGCATGTAAATTGGCAGTTAGCATGCATAAATCCTGAACGAAGTTTTTCTTTCAATTAGACCCTTGTTAAATCCATAGTAACTCCATTAACCTTGGCGGAATTACTTTGGATTTAAAATGCAGTTAAATGAGAACTCTGGCTACAAGTTCATTTCCCTTTGAGACTATGGTCCAACTAGAACAGGGAGAACGTTTTTAAAATAGTGGTGGCACCTGTTTTCCTAATGTGTGAGAATATACTTGATAATTCTTCCTTTTTATTTTTATTTTTTTCTCCAAATAGACTCATCCTGCATGGAAAAACTTCTTTCTAAAGACTGGAAGGAGAAGATGGAAAAATTAAACACAAGTGATCTCCTTGGAGAAATTAAAGGTATCCTACCAGATCAAATTTTAAATGTTTGCATATATTTTAAAAAAAGGCATTGAGGATTTTTTTTAAGATTCAGGAAAAATAATAGAAATAACAATCATAACTAGAGGGTGCTTTCCTCTTTCCGGTCAACTCATCCTGTTTTTTAATGTTTGTCTTTGAGATGATGGGTGCATCTGCCAAATAAATAAATTGGAGTATGTCACAATCAGTTATAGGCAATGTCAAGGATGTTATCACACACACCAGGTTAGTTACATTAGTTCATTGACATTAGCTATATATCTCTGTGACCAGAGGAAGAGGAAGAAACATCTTGAAAATGTGGAGTTAGTAGTACTCGGTACTGTTTCTTCCCAGTTGCATAACCTGTATGCAGAAACTGCTTTCAGATTATAAAAGGGTGTAATTGTGTGATTACTGTTCTAAATCTTTGATTCAAAATTTGGAAAAAAATTGTTTACGTTCGTGCTGTTCAAGTGGAGAAAGAGCAGCTCTGGATGAAATTTGGGACCTACTGAAATCAGTGCAAGTTTTATGCCTATACAGACAGTACTTTCCAGTATTTCTAAGATTTGTTGAACCAGCAATCTAGTAAAAGCAGAATTCTCTTGACAATTAAGTACTATGTAGAAAACTTGAAGGGTTTTTCCCCACCCATCAATTCCTCCATGGATTTTCTTAGTGAGAAGAAATTCAGTGTTATTGATTAAGCAACAAATTAAAAAGATGGGGGTTTTATGCTGTGAGAAGGGATCGTAAGGCATGTTTGAGGAGTACACAAGGTGCTTACTATTTATTTCTCTTCCTTCTCTATTTCTCTTTAATTTTGTTAAATTGCAACTATGAAAATGTGGAAAAATAATCATATTTGTCATATTAATAAATCTTTACTATTAAAAAAAAAGAAAGATACTATTTGATGAAAATTGATGCTTAGGATTTTACATTTTCACCAGGGAAACTTAAGATAGTTTGATTTTTTCATTATACAAACAGATGAACAATTGGCCCTTTTTAATAAGTAAGTTATAGTTGGTTCCTTCAGCTGATCCAGGACCAAAATTTATTGGATTTTTTTGGTAGAATTATTACAACATGTTTATATTAGGCAGGTAAGAAATCCTATAGTAATGTCAGTGGCAGAAATACAGTGTGAAGTTTTACAGGAACATGTTAAAATTGACTGTAATAAAATCCAACAAAATTATGTATTGAAATCACATTCTATTTAAAGCCATATTGTCTCTTAATAGTGTGGAAAACATTGAATGCTAGTTTGTCCATTAATTGCACAATATAGCTACTTAGTCTTTAAATAGAAACTACTTGAATGCTATTAGTGAATCAAAATTAAAAGAGGTGGGAACTCTAACAATGCAGAATAATGTTCTTTATTCTTTTCTATGGCACAAAAAGCTTTTTCGTGAGCTTTCATTTATTAAAGAAAAAGTTTGTTTTTCTGGATTTATGTTATTCCTCCTGCTTTCTTAGTATATATATTCACTGCAGAGTGAACGGGTAGAGATCTTGCTCCGCACCCCTTTCTCATCTACCTACAAAACATTCTCACTCAGATTTGGCAGAATTTTCAACTCATTAAACTACCTTTTCTGGGGGTATAGCCTATTAGCTGTATAAAAAGGATCACTTGATTAAGCTCATCAGATTTAGGTGTTGACAGTCATTCAGTTAGTTTCCACGACTTATTTCCTGTGTCTCATCCTTAGAAACCTATTCTTAAGTGGTCTTAATTGTCTCCAGTATTCGTCTCCACTACTAGTTGACTTCCAGCAAGATGCAATACTGAATCTTTGCTACTGCAACTGTATTTAACATGTTTCATGAGCAGGCAAAAATACAAAAAAAGCATACACAAACAAGGAAGATAAATGGTGGGTGCTGTTATGTCGTGTTTTACCCTTGCAGTATTCAAACCTCTTGACAAAGACATTTGTGTCGTTTTATAGAAGAAAACAAGGTGCAGAGTTACATAGCAGGGGTAGTGGCAGGTCCGAAGTGGGACTCCTTTCCTTTGGGCTCCTTCAGGCTGGTTAGCTCCCAGCTGATAAAATCGCTATCAACCTAATAGCCGGGTATTAACTCAAATTAGCATTTGTGTGCCTTAAATCATCTCAGAAAGAAAAAACCCCAAACCCAACAATCTAGCCCCAGGCAGCATGAAAACCAGATTACATGAAGGAAATAAAGCAAAGTAGGGGAAGCAGAGAGAATTTTAATCTGCCAAAGAAGCATTCTTTAAAAAATCTTTTCGGTGTTCAAGGTGGTAGATTTCCAAATCATGAAGTTCATTTTCATAGTGCTGAATGAATTTCCAGTTAGGTAACTGGCAGGGCACTTACTGAAAGAACTACTTTTAAAAATGTGTCATCTTTGGGAGGTAAAATATCTTTTCTCCTTAATTTCCAACAGATTCTAAATCAATTTATTTAACTGGCTGGTATTTTTGGCTTTTTGGAGACTTTCTGCTCATATTAGTGAGACCCTAACTTAAAGACATGCAGCGATGCAGTAAAAATAAATAAATGAGGTCACTGGGGGGAAAAAAATCTTGATTTATAAGAAGGTGAGGTGTGGTCCTCTGAGGAACTGCTCTTTGCACTGACTGTTACTGGGAGTTGTTTATTCTAGAGAGAAGGCGTTGTGCTTGCTAAGGATAACCTGAGCACATACTCTTCCTCTGTGTCTGCGCAACTACAGTCCTCCCCCCTTCAGGGAAAGACTAGCATCTTGGTTGTGGGAAGGCAGTTCACTGAGAAGCAGTGCCAGAAAAAAGGATGAAAGCAGAAAAAAGATGTACCACTGACATAAACTGTTTCTATTCATGTTTGGGAAGCACATAGATGAGAAGAAAAGATAATTGGCTCAGAGAAACAAATAAAAATGGTATTTTCTTGCTTTACCTTCTATATTTAGAACACAATAGTGTTAATCAAGATATAATTATAAGCTTTATCTATTAATTCAAACAATAGAAGCCAATACAAAAGTAACAAACAGTGAATCATTTCTTTTTTCTCTAAGTGGGATTGTTCCTGTTCACAATTACTCTTGCCTAGTGTGCTTCATTTGTAAAACTGCTTTTTCTGAGTTTCTTTATTAGGATTTCAGTTATTGATAAGCATCCAGAATCTTCCTTGAATTCCAGCCAAACAAGCCATTGACTTCAGGGTGGTTGCATGAAACTCAGAGGAGCATTTGGCAGAATGCTTTGTAGCCAAATTCCAGTGGTTAAATAAGTCTGCTTGTTCATTTGATATGTTTATAAATGAAACACATAGGTCAAATTTTCAAAGGTCTGTGAAGCAGTTGAGCTGAGTTAAATGACCTGCTCACCTGGAAAAAGCCCCACAGCTGCCCAGGCAAATCACTTGATTGTGTGCTATTCGCCAGCGTGTGCACGCAAATACATTTATTTAAGATATACAAGCAATTTGTTAGGCTTATGTCCGGCTCTTGCAGTGTTGTTTTTTTGTATAAAAATTAGGATCAGGAAATACTTTTCGTTCTATTTTTTGTTATCATGTATTTGAATAAACAAAGTGGCGTGGGACTCTTTTCTAAATTTCCAGATATTTGGGTGCACAGAGTTCTGCCCTCACCCTCCCTCGCTGCATGTATTTCTGTTGCTTGGTTATCTAGTTTTTCTTCAGCAGCCGCAGCTAGGCAGAGTAGCATCATTTATCACTATACAGAGTCTGTTTTAAGTTTTCTGTTTCTGTTCCAAATATAAATCTCTGGAATAGCATAGTCTTGCATGCATCAGGCAGTTGTCCTACTGAAATAGCCCGCAATGGTCTTTCTCAGCATGCAGGGTCTTTGAAGATCAAATAAGAAAGGTCATTCTTTAAGTAACTTGGGCAATGATGTTATCGAGAAAGGGTCAGAATTGGTCTAGCAGTCTTATAGAAGAGTGACTCCTGGGTCACCGGCTACTGTGTTGCAGGTTAGTTCTCTGGCTTCCATTGGTGGTGTTTACAACTGGAACTATCTATATTTATAGGCATTGTGACTTGAATGTCACATGCTGTCTTTGTACAGTATACTCTATTTTAGGAAGGATGGTGATTGATGTCCATAGCTTTATCCAATACAGAAGGCTGTTCGCGTTATGTTTCCCGTGCTTATTCCTTCCCCTTTTATATTTGCCGCTTTCTTAAAAAGACACTTTTAGGCTCATCTCTGTTAGTTCATGTGACATATACACATTTAATGACCTCAGAATATTTGGATAGGTGGGAGGCAGTATGCCTGTTTCCTAGGAAATGTTGAATTTAGTAAAACAAAGCAACTTCACCCACTTGATAGTCTCCTTGTAAGAGACGCTATAAACAACATGGAAAATTATATTTGTCCCTGGTATGGGAGAGATGGAAAGAGGTGTTTTCTAGAAGCATTTTTTTGTGTGTGCATTAGTGACTGGAAGAGAACAGTGAGGCACAACTGTTTGACTCTAGTAATTTAACACTAGCCGTTTCTGGAATAGTCTTGGAGAGAGTTCTGCATGAATGAATCCTTGAGAAAGTTACGGTTTCTGTGTTTTTACAGTGAAATAAATTTCTTCTTAAAATATGCATGATTTACAAAACATTTCAAAATGTTATTTTTGCTTCCATTTTGTAAAATTTGACTTCACAGATAAGCTTTCAGGTGTTTCTTGATGTACTAAATCAAATGTGAAGACCATTTTGAGGAAAATAAATCTGATGTTTTCCTGTAGCCCTGACCAACACTGTAGTCTCGATTTGGAGCAATTATTTCTCAGTATAATTGCTGAAATTTCTTTCTAATGAATTCTAAGGGTATATAAGTCTGTCTTATAAATATGTATAAATAAATATATGTAAGTCTTATATCACAGAGGCACTCAGAGGTTTTTAATTATGTCACTTTGTATGGCTATAGACATTTCAAAGCTCTCCTTTGTGCTCTCTGTTATAAACATATTTTATTTCTTTTGAAGTCTGTGTGATATACATACTAGCAATTAAAAACCCAGCTCAGGCTTTGAGACACAAGGTCTTCTTAATTAAAACTCAAACAAAAGCTACAAGCAAAAGCCCCACTATATGATTAAGGTCTAAAGTGTTATGATACATTAGAATCATTGTTAACTGCTAGGATTTAAAAAAATCAATACACAGGAAAAAGGATCAACTGGTTCCAATTAGTGAAACCAATGAAAGCATCCAGCAAAACATAAAAAACAACGCAACCCAGAACCCCTACACCCAAATCCTTAAGAAATTGGTCCTGATTAGAAATATACCACAGGCTATAAAGGTTTCTCATAATGTATTTATTACCATAATCCAATGAAGTGATATGTTAACTTTATGTTGTAGCTCTCCAAAGCAGAGGGATATTTTTGTTTTGCCATTTCTCAGGTCATTAGCATTTTGTGTTATGTGTTACAAAAGCTACATTTCCAGGTCTCACCTGACCTTGTAAATTAAGTGGTACCTTTTTGAATGACTGAATATTTCAGAAGCGCTTTCAACAGTTAATGTCTGCATACTCTTTAGTCTGATTTTCTTGAAGAAGTTAATGGCTTCCAAAATAAAAATATTTTGGTTAAACTTACCATGCCCCATTGTATCTATTTGTTATGATTAAGATACCAATATAATTAGTTAGACTAATCACTTGTGTGAACTAGATTAAACTATATGGTCTTATGTCATATGGATTTTTTTAATATGAAATATTTTTCTGCAGATTCTGGGTTTAAATAGACATACCCCGAACTGTACAGAGGGTAGTTCTGTGGAAATGAGTAGGACTGCTCACTGTACGTAGTGCTATTATTTAAATTATGTACATTTAAATCTTTGCAGGATTGAAGCTGTACTTAGCGTAAGAAAAACCCAAAGTCAACATTTTTGTTGCTCTGGTCTTTTGGTCAGAGGGTCATATTGCAGTGGCACCTATCACAATCATGCCTGCTTCTAATGTTAAAAATTAATGACTGTTACCGTTTCTAGTTCTTAAAAATCCACAACTATAAATTACGTTGTAATCAACCTTTCACATAAATCAAGTTCTCCATATTCTTGAATACATTTTAGATATAATATCAACCAGGATGCATGCAGTATATTTCTAGGCACACAATTAATTTGTTACTTACTGCAATCACATTTATCTATATATTTTTTACCTTACCAGTGTGTGTTTCTAAGCTTAACAGTTCAGAGCTAAATCTATGAACTCTGTACTACACTGAAAACAATGGGACAGCTCACTTATATGCTGTGTTCTGGTGGACTCTGTCACAAATAGTGTACTAAGAAATAGTGTCAACCATTCATGAGAAAATGGAATAAGAGGGATAATGCTGCTAATAATAAGGAACTTGAAACAGCAATATGTTTATTGGGCACATTAGAAAAGACCACCTTCTGGAATTTGATCCATTCTTCATTTGTTCAAATAGCAACAATAACATGTATGGTATTAAAATGTGTTTATTTTCAAATGTCATTTAATTTTTTAGCAGAAAAAGCATTGAATATAAACTAAAAATTACAAGTAAGTTTTCTTCACTTTTTCTTCAAAAATTTGCCATTTTCTTCTGTTAGTAGGTTGTTTTGGTATCGCATATATCTATTTTTGATTTTCATTATATCAGTAATTGTTTTCTTTAATAAATACAGAGCCTTTAACAGTAGTTGAAAGGCTTCTATGTTGAAGAAGCCTATCACTACTTGGAATTTAAGGCCTTCTCTTCTGATACTGGATGTCAGTGGCAAATTTCCTTTTAACTCAAATCCCAGCTTAGTCACCAATACAGTTGCTTACATTTAGTGAAATAAACTTATACTGAAGACAAATATACAGCTTCATATGAAAGAGCAAGTGTATATGTAGGAGTTTGCACTGCTAAAACAAGAGCAGAAGCTCCATTTCTTGTGTTTGATCATGCTTCAGTGCATTTGTTTTTTTGGTGCTGTAGACATATAAAGTCAAATTCTAACAAATTAATGAATATGAGCATTTGTCTAGAAAGATGCGTATAGACACAGTACTGAAAGGACTGAAATTTTCTGATCTATTTGGATTCTGGGGAAACCTGTAGATGTACTTTATCACTCTTTTGTCGCAGGAGTTTCATATTAAGGAAATCTTTGATTTAAGTGTCAGATACAAGGGACATACTCTCCTGTAGTGTTCTGTCTCTATGGATACTGAGCAACCTGGGGAAGGGTGTAAGGAAAGGGCAAACATACAGTAATATTTCCTCAATATATTCTTCCAATTTCCCATGAAATATGATTAATAGGCTTCTTGATTCAGAGGTGGTACATTCGGGTTAAATGGCCCTTGATAGAATTATCGTCTATGAACATGTCCAATCACTTTTCAACCCTTTAACAGACAGCTGGAAAGTCTGGGGGGGATAAGCTCAGCAGTTAACAATATGCTGTATATTTGAACCTAGTACCTTGTAGGTGTCCCCTAGATCTTTTATTGTAATGGACATGGAATGGTTGTTCCCTGTTCATCTTTTCTGTTGTGCTACATTCAGTTGTCTCTTCTCCCCGTTGAAAAGTGGAAATATATTTATTTATTCCTTACATGAAAGCTGTTCTGTACTTTGGCCACTCTCCTCACCCTTCTCTGCAATTAATTTGGGAAGAAATCTTTTCCACAAAATATCCCTATTCTAAGCAGCATCAGGCTTTGGCACCGACTAATGAGAACCTTTGTGGCAATCATGATTGCCTCAGTTGGTTTTAAACTCCCTTTCCGAATATGGAGTCTGTCTTGAAGTGGTGTCTTGATGTCTCGATGTTGTGTGGTAATGAGAGCATCCTGATGATATCAAAGATACCAGTTGTGTTTGTTTTTTTTTTTTTCTTAAGAGATATGTAAGAAATACCTTACTGGGAACTTTACAAACTGTGGACCCAGGGGCAGCTCAGAAGTGTCATCTGTAAAACTTAAGGGACATAGCATTAGTATGAAGGAAAAATGAAATACGAGCACATTTGGGAAACTCACATACAACTGAGAATAGCAAGAATATAATGTGCAACCTCACACAGCCACTGCCTTGAAAGGCTAAGCTCAATGAGGAACAGCAGAAGAAATACAAGAAGGGTTGCCCATGCCCTCTCTAAACAAGATGAGCCTTTGGAAGAGGTTAACTATCAGTATTTTTTTCAAGAGGTCTTGACTTGTCTAACTCTGTCACCTCACTTCAGACAGTTTTATGCTGAAGGGCAGATCTACCCAAACTCGGCTCATTTTCCTTGTTTTCACCTCCTCCTTCTAACATTAAAGTGATTTCAGGCTAATCAGGATCCTGCTGCTCCAATCAGGTCATTCACGATACCGCCCTCTTGGTGAGTGAATTGGTCTCCATTCACTGTCTCCTATCTATCTCTCCCCAAATATTTATTTTGGATTAAAGGTAAATAGTTTCTTTCTTTTCCACTCCTTCCAACTTTTTTTTTTGGTTCTGGCATGATTTGCCAATAGAGAAAATGTTCAAAAACACTAGAAAGATGAAGTCTTATCAATTAATATGAATATATGAATTGTAAAGCAAATTGAGAGTGCTATATTGAAATAGTTTCCATAGAAAATTTGTTCAAACAGAGGAAACAGAAATAGAAATCTATTAAGGACATAGCCTGCCCTGATTCCATGAGTTCATTGTAGATATTACCCTCTGTCAATAAAATTAATAGATTTATACCCAGGCAGCTTGATCAGAAATGGTTTTTTGTCATTAACTCTCACACCAAAATCCTGTTACTATATACATATTTTTTCTTACCCATTTTTCTTTACATTACTGTTAGTTTGACCCCCATATCCTAATATTTACCTTGTTCTGTATTGATATGAATTAACAGAGTTTAATGTTACTCACATTGTCATAAATGTTCTTTAAGAGTCATACAAGATTAAGCTGAGACCTGCTCAATAGCTGTTTAAAATTTGTTGCCCCGTAGATAGCAGTAATGAGAGGCTAACACACTCATGTTGGGAATGAATCCTCATGTCTATTAAGATTTGTTTGAATAGGTTTCCATCACAACAGGTGCACAATTATTTTATGAGTAAAATATTATCAGCCTTCCAAATTAGCCAGGGCAAAATGCAAGTTGTCTGATTAAATAATCAAACCCAATACTTAAAATGCACTTGATTTCCAGAGGAATTTTAAGATGCTAAGTCCCAGTCGATCAGTGAAACTGTGATTGTTTGCAGCATGCAAGTAGCAGCTTGTAGAGTATCCTGTTTGGTGTGTTTTACATAATTCATCCTACATTATACAAGACAAAACTGCTAAAAAAGCATATAATAATAGGTTTTACTTCTAGTCAAACAATTTTATTCTACCAATGAAGGTATTACACTGTGCATTAAAATCAGAAAAAAAGTAGGCCTCTGATGGAAAATAGTTTGAAAGTGTTCTGCATTCAATTAGGAGGCGCATCAGTTTAGAAATACAAACCCCCATGTTGTTTTTTAAATAATTTAGTTTATGAAGGGGGAGGGAAAAAAGGAAAATCCTCTGAATCAGTGCAGTGTGGAGATCACATATGTCACCAGTTATTGAATAGCTCGGTAAACACAGTGAATCAGAGACCCAAGAAATGGGTAAAATCTGAAACAGTAGGTTCACCATGAATGGAAGACTTAGCAGTGCAGCTGTTAGACACAGATTATATGCAGGTAACTGTTTGTTTTCCTATCTGAATCTGTTTGTCAATCAAGGAATGCAATGAATCAGGAGACGAGATCTCAAATACAAAACCACAAAGTCAGAGACAGCATCTGGAGGAGCTCCAAGCCACAAAAATTAGGGAAGAAGCACAGAAGGAACAAAAACTGTAAATGGATTCTGCCTCTATATACATTGAATTTAAATAATTGTGTTGATACATCAGTAATAATAATTGCTGATAAAAATTATAGTCCTTATTTTGGGCAGCAATATGTTTTACTAAATGTGAAATTAAATGCAATTTGTATTAATTAGGGATAATATGAAAGTATGTAAGTGGTTGACATTTCCGACATTTTTAAACATACTACTATATGTGAAGATACATCTTTTGCATTTGTTTTGACTTGGAAATACTGTAGATTGATATATACCCCATATGTGTTCTGTTGAAATAAGATTACTGTTCTAACCCCTAAGATCAGAAAATTATTTATAGACAAGGTTCACCATACTTTGAAATTTAGTTATGGGATTTGATCATTGATGTACCTGTTTACTAGACAATTGTAGTTCTCTCTGGAAGCTGGAATATCGTCTTATGACAGATACTAAACCAAAGTCTACTGTTAACATGCAACTATTCAAGTTGCAGGATTTCAAAAGTCAGTGTAGTGTATACGGACATTTTATGTAGGTTTGTACAACTTAAGTTTTTCTAAATGTGGGGAAGCTTACAGCAACTTCAAGTTGTGATTGGTAACATCAAAGGAATACAGAGGTTTACTAGGGAAGGTAAAAAAAATGAAATGGGCATAACTTTCTGTGGTTTATTTTTTCAGATTCATTAAGAATCATATAGTTCCTTTTTAACTTGTAACTGAAAGAACTTCTTTTTACCTTTGCTGCTTTACTCTGGTGCCCAGATCCATTTGCCTATGTATCGCTGAGATTCTGCAGCAGTCACAGGATGACTGTGGATTTTCTTTTAGAGGCTGTAGCGAATAAAGGATTCCTACTTCAGGATGTATTCGTAAAGTAATTAACCCTCTTCTCTATTTTATTGTTGTTTTCTTCACATCCCAAGGGTCTTATAGTGTAATTTTGGGTCTCTCAGACTTCAGCCAGAGGTGAGGGTGCCCACTACTTCTGAAATGTAGGGATTCTTCTAAAAAGAAAAACTATAGCCTATCAGATTATGGTCTGCCACTTTTCAAGATAACAGTTAACAAAATACAAAGGCACTTTGGATCTCTCTGCATACTCTCAGATAACATATCTCACCATCAGACAAATATGGACATTTGGTGCTAAGGCCATAGCAAGAATTCTCCATCTGCTGACCTGGAAAAACCATAGTCAGTCTCCACACATAGCTGAAGTTTAGTTAACTTCATAGATAGGTAAGTCTTTTCTTTCACTTTGCCTCTTCCTGTTCCCTTCTATGTGTGTAGCGCTAACAAACACTGAGAAAAACACTTCTCTAAGTTATAGTTACAACTACTGAAAAGGGCTCTGGTGATAATCAGCAAATCACCTGTGACAAAATATAGGTGTTAATATAGCACGTCAGCTGAATCTGCTATAAGAAATTTACATGATGACAGCTACGCCTGTGTAAAATGTTTGAATGCATTAAACACATAGAAATTAATATGAAGTTCAAGTTTGGAAGTGAGGGAAAACTGAAGATTTATGTAAGGAAAATGAACATTGTTTAACTTGTTTTAATGAAATAGTCTTCACAAAGGAGGAAAGCGTTCCTTGCAATAGGCCCACTCCAACACCTGCAGCATGATATGTAAAAGGACGACACTGCTCTTCACTGATCCAAGTCAGATCACATAGACCAGCTGGCATCACCAATGCCAGGGCTGAGACTGCGGCTACTATCCGAAACAGCAACATTTATAGACTCAGTTTCTGGCATAACAGCCTCTGAGAGGTGTGTATTTTTTTTTTTTTTAAGAAATCTAACATGCTGTTTTTCATTGGAGTTCTGAAAGAGTTCATTTTCTGTTGTTCATCTGCTCAAGTTATATGATATTTGTTTAATGTTCTTGACTGATAGCTTGAAGATAGGACATGGTTAAATGATACTGTGAGAATTAGAAAGTTAGTTGGTAAATTAGGTAACGCTTTTGCCATGCATATTTATTCAGGCTTTTGCAGTAGTGCTCTTTTTTGTCAGTGTTAGCTGTGTCATAGAAGGTGTAGAGTTGTGTAGTTGGTTAAGCAACTAAGTCTCTCCTCTCAAAGTATATATACTGACTTAATACCTAAAGCAATACTGAGCTCTCGAGTTTGTGAAAATCTTAATTTTTTGCATAGGGAAAGAATTGTGAATAGGTGTGTGTGAGTGTTGCCTTATAAATGCATTTTCTGTATTGTCTTTACATGTCAAATTAGTGTATGTTCATCCTCTTATCCAAGCTGGTCTTCTTATATGGACTTTTGTCTGTGTATGTTGAGTCCCTGCAAGCTGCTGAGGTCCCTTAAATGCAGAACATTTAACGTACACAAGAGCAGAAAAATCTCATCTTTGCTATTGCATATAAAGCCAATAATGGAAGAGCTCCAAGGAGGAATTTGAAAATTTGTAAGTGAATGCAGTCCTTGCTACTTTGAAGTAACCAAAGTGCTACTGAGTTCTAGAAAGTGATATCTAAATACCCCATATCCTTCATCGGTTCTTTAATAATATTACCATTTATGACTGTGTTTATGTTGATACCCTGAAATTATGATGATAACATGATGTATTGATGGTTATATGTTAGAAGTTAGCTGTAAGGGTGCATTTGAAAATGTTTTTTGTGCTAAGGTTATTACTTACGTAAAACTCAAAGTGAGCAACTTAAGGTTGTGACTAAAACATGTCAGCCCTAAGCCTGTGTATATACACCTCCACATAGATCCAGGTTCTCATGTCCACTAGCTGGTGTTGCACATCAGAAAAGCAAATGAAACTACTGTTACGTTAAGGAAAGACAGTTGGTTGACCGATAGGCATGAATTCCCATCCAGGGAAAACAAATCTTAATTAAAAAATACTGTGTCTGAAGGGCTAAAGTTGCTACCCAAGAACTCAGAGAAAAAAATGGAACGGAAATCTTTGGTGTAAAGAGGAAAAAACATCCAAACACCCATTTGACTCCAGCAGTAATCATAAATGGACGCACAGGAACACGGAAGAACAGGGAAAGCATATACTTTGACATTAACGTTATCCCAGACTCTGACTACTTTCAGTTCCAGGGATTTCCTGATCCTAATGTGGTTTGTTTATTTTGTATTAGTCAACTAGATCTGTCTTCCCCCTTCCAAATACTTGTCCAGTCTCCCCTTGATCTTATGTAAAACTTCGAGCCCATGGCATCTTTTAGGAAGATATTCCATGGCTCTAGTGTCCACTGTGTGAAGAACCACCTCAGATGAAAAGGAATTGAAAACTTTTAAGGTGATGTTAGGTGATTCAGAAGCATCTATCTCATTTTTTAAAAAAGTGTAATACGTCATCTGAGTCAATGAGTGTTAGATGATGTCAATGAGTGTTATATTTTTTAAAACATGGCCATAGATCTGTCTGCAATAGTAAGAGCCCTAAATCCCTTAAAAAAACCCTGGCCCAGCGACACATAAATCTAAGAAATCCCTTAGATTCCATAAATCTAAGAAATACCCAAGATCTTTACAGATGCAGCCAGATTGAAATTTTAAAATTCATAGAGAGGAAATGACCATAAAATACATTGCTTAAGTGCAAAATTATTTTGCAGTCACAATTAGCCTTCATCTTAATTGGCAGTATCTCAGCATCAAAGTTACACTGATATTTCTGAGAAACATGGTGGAAACATTGCATCAGGTTGCAATAGGTATGTTGTTCCAGACATAGCTCATTTTTTTAATATGACACTTAAAAGGAAGATGATTAACTTTCAAAACCAGTTGAGAGAACTCTCAGTAGAAATCTGTTTTCCCTGCTCCTGCTTCTTCATTTGTGTTTTTAGTTTGAGAGTCTTGTTATGAAGGAAAAATAATGATAAAATTGCAGTCAGTGTAGAAATAAAGCAATGCAAATGCAACTTGGGTAGTGTTTTATTGTCTTAAGGAGAGAATAATAATTAGGAGATCCCAATTTCTTAAATATATTCTAGGTCTATTTGTAAAATATTGGATTAGAATGCTGTTATAATGGAATTCAAAACCTCTTGGTGTGTTTCCTACATGCTCCCAGTACTTCAAGATTTATTCTTAGTTACCCTTAGATTGTGCTTAAAATTGTACCTAAGTTCAGGCCTTTGAATATTAAATCATACTTAGTCTTCTGAATAGGCAGTGTCTATGTTTTCATTCTGAGTGATCCTGTTTGAGTGGTAGAAATCATATATAAGCACAAAAAAATTACATGATACCACTCTGGTTTGGGACTGTGAAGAATTTCATTACCAGTGATTCCATAGCGAAAGGCTGTGTTAAATGTTTTGGTTTGTGATCAACTAGGTATACAAATAAATTGAATTAAGGAAATTTCCAACTGTACTTTTAGTCGCTTCTAAGAAACATCTGGCTAAACATACTCATGCTTGTGGTTAGAGAGTAATTATACCAGAACACTCTTAGAATATGTGTGGAACTTCAGTCTGCAAATGTAGGCCACCTCCTTTGTACTCTGGTTAATGTGATTTAGGAGGTTTTTCTTCAGTTAGAAAACTTGACTGATAATTTTGTGGCATATTTCATAGGAGCACAAGAAGCTTGTCGTAGAATTCTAATTTGTTCTGGAATGTGTTCTATTTATTTATTTATTTATAAGATAAACCTTGAGGGAACAATAAGCATTGTTTACTTGTTTGGGTTTTGTTTCTCATACCCATATGGTGAGGTTGTGGTTATTTCAAAAGACATAAGATTTCATATTTGTACCATTAATATGCTCTGCTGAATTGTTTTTGTGGATTACTTGGTTGTGCGTAGCAGATAAGTAGCACTTTCAATTTATAACTGATTGGTTATCAAAGAAATTTAAAATAATATTCAGATTTACAAGCCTGAAGATGCCAATTTTGACCACCTAATGCCATTATTAATGAACATATCAATGGACCTGTTTCAAAGCCCACTGAAATAAGTGTAAATCCTTCAACTGACTTCTGTGGGCACATTCTAAATGTATAAAATGTTGTTGCTTTTCCATACATATCAAAGGCTTTTGACTAAATTGTCTCTTCTCAGATGAAGTAGGAAGTTTCTTCTTTACAGCTTCCATGATAGACAGGCTATGCTAATGTCCTTGTTTTGCAATAAACTTTGCTTCTTCATTACTTATCACCAGAGGCAATGAAAATCTTCAGAGGCAAATATAAGTTTTTCATTGATATACTTGTTTGTATTTGTAAGACATGAAAGATGAACATGTAATTAAGATCAAAATTAAAATTTATATTTAAAGTATATAAATCTTGCAGTACTAATACTCCTCATATTTATATTTAGACATTTCTGAGTGGTGTAGCTAAAAACTACTAACTAAAAACTCATGGAAGTAACTTATTTAATAAGATATAAAAAGTAACTGCAAGACATCATAAGTCAGAGTACATTTCACAGGGGCACATCTCGTCTCCTGTGTGTAATGCGCATTCTGGATGAAGTAGAAAAAAAATGCATTTGGGTTACAATTTTGAGTATAGGAAGAGAGGCAAGATTCCTAGAGTGTTTTGGAGTGGGATCCTCAGTGTTAGCTTTAAGGCAAATGAACTCCAATAATTGAATCCCAATATGTAAATCAATCAGCCTTTTTATAAAAAAGCTGCAATGGCACCTATGGAAAGGATCTTTTCCCTTCTTACCCCCATAGAGAAAAGTATTCATTCCTGTCCTTTCTCTCATAGACCTTCCTAGTACACAGATGCTCAGATTCAGTATAAGGCACCACATCGTCCTCCTTAAAACTAGATTAGCTCCGCAGGAAGATACAGCGATGACATGTTTTTTTTACCTGATTTGCACATGTCCAACTGTACACATAAAAGCTGTACAGACTTCAAATGTCACCTTTTCTTACCACCACCCCATGTATGTACTTACAGATATTACAGACACTGTTTAAAGAGAATCATGTTATTTCTGCAAATACTGTGACAAAAAGCAGAAAAAAAAATTTAAATCCCTCCTTTTCTGTAGCTTGCTGTTTAAAATGGAAAACTTAATTAAAACATAGGATTCTTTTCATCTTTCATTATTAATCTATAGTTTAGACAATGTGAGAAGATTGAACAAACAAGCAAAAGCCTGTTTTCCATCATGAACTTTTTTATGAAAGACAAATATCAGCTAAAGATATCAGAAGTAACTGTAAGTTCTGTTATATAGGGAAATTAATGTCATCTAATTCATACCAGCTATACTCATCAAATGAGATATTAAACTAACTTCCTCTAAACTCAGCTTCCTTCCAGTCATTTTAATGCATGTACATATACAATTCTCTTTCCAGAATAAGATTAGATAGATATTCAGTTCATCCCTGTGATTGAAGATACAGTTTTTAATTGGAGAGCTCTTCCTTACAAACAAGTGTTTTTTTGCACTTGCACCACAACAGGAAGAAATACTATTTTAAAAAGAATGAACAATTGTATAGATCACTTGGAATTGTATCATGTTTACATAATAAAAAAATAAGATTCATTTTGAAGAGTATCATGGTACCCAGAAATCACACGTTAAAATTAAAATTGAATATGGAAACAAAATGATTTTTATCCAGCTGTACGCTGTTATGAAAGAACAATCAATGAAATGGAGCAATTTCGAAATCAGTCCTGAATTCTCCATTTACATTTTTTTCTCCAGCAGACTCCTAATCTTTTCGTGTTGGTTGATAAGAACCTACTTATTTGAGAGTGTCATCAATTGTGACTCTCAACATTGTAATTCCAAAGAAGATACTACCTATGATTGTATAAGCAAAACAAAATACAATTTCACATCTAAAAGAGGAAGTTACAAAAAAGTATCTTACACCTTTTACTGCAATGCTTGAATATTAGAGATGGATTGGCATTCATATGTCAGACCATCCGTTCCTCCATATCAAGGCACAGGTGCAAATATTCATCTGGAACTAAGATGTTTTTCTTATATTGTGGAAATGAAGGGTAGGGTTTTTCCATTGATTTCAAATGTCTAAACTATCACTCAACTAAATTAAGTTATAGTTACACTACTAGTGCAGCAGAACTCCATTCAGTAAATTTTGTGAGTCGGAAGAGGAAAAAAAAAATTGAAAGAATTATCCAGAAAGCAAAATAACGTTTAGGACAAAATGCTGTCGTGTTGGAATCCCTCTGAAGCTGGTGTGAAAGGTGGGGCAGTGTTGTTCTGAGTAAGCTCCTCATTCTCAGTTTCACATCTATAGTCTCACATTATAAGCTGCTCAAGGAGAGAGGTAAGAATTTAATAATTCTTAAGTAAGGATTTAATAAGAAAGTGCATTTAAAAGGCAGTCTCAGATCTGCACCCGTGATGGTGCTATAGAATATATATATATGTATAGGCTTCTTTACTAACATTTCTATATACCTTATATAATGAGTTTTGGAGAAACAGAGGGATAGAATGTCATTAAAAACAACGTTCGTCTATAATGTTCAGTGATGACATATTTTGCACTTTGATATGTCTGCTAGTGATCCTCTCATAATAGAAAAATCAGCCAAAGCTGATGAAAGAATCCATGTGGTTTGAGTCAGGTTCAGAGATAAAATAATAGGGAAGGTGAACGACTGGCTTCACTTGCTATTTATGGGAACATGGGGATCAGTTCTCATACTAGTGTAAATAAAGGGTATTTCTACTGAAGTTTCTGGTTCTACATGTATGTGTAAATAATGTGAAGAGAGAATTAGGCCTGCTGAGTTGTTAATTTCAGCGTAATAAAGAAGCTACAAGCATTGTGAACATCATTGTTACTGAGGGACCTGATTTTTCTGATACTTAGAACTTGTGTCGTGTCTTCAGAAGGAAAAACTTTATCTCCATTTCCCTGTGGGACTTACCCTGTTTTGTTATGTAAGAACTTAAAGCATTATCGGACTGTTGGGATGGGGTTAGTCGTACAGCTTTTGTAAATGAGAAAAGTTACAGGATTTAAGTTTCAAACCTTTTTTATGACTTTCTTATCTCCTTGAATACGGCATAACATCTGCCTGCTACTGTTTTTTGTGCTTAATGTGTGTTCTCTGATAGGGAAAGGTGAACCAATCTGGTGCCATTTTAAATTAAGATATTAACTTCCACAAAAAAAAACAGGGTAAACATGATCTGTGTTGGGGATGTTTGCACAAAGAAGGTTCCTGAAAGTTTATTCCAACTGTGATGTTTAAGTATTTCTGCTATCCGTATTAACACAGTTTCTGGCATCTCAGTGTCGTTTTTCTACAGAAGACGACTGTTATAGAATTACATGACAGATTTTCTTTTTTTTTCCTGTTTATCAATTCTTTTCCTTCCCAATACCTTTTCTATCCTTTGGATTATTATTTTTTTTAATATACTATTTCCTTCTGTTGTGTGGCCCACAAATACAGTTTGGAATCTTTACTGTTCCTGTCATCAGAATAACATCCTCCTCCCCTTCCCCCTGCCTGATCTAGGGAAGTACTGTCATCTGTATTTAAATAGGAAAAACTGAAACTGAAGGTCAGGATATTTTTTCAGATCTCTGAAGTCCTGAGTGAATACCTTAAATAAATGGACCATATTTCCTTCTCTCCTGTTTGTAACTTTTTTTTCTTTAAAAGCACTGGAATTGAGCATTAGAGTCAATAATAATATTGATAATATAAATTTTGCTCTCTGTATTTTATTTTGGTGTGCTATACCCTGGGATACAGTCGTCTTAGTTAACAGAATAAAGCTACTCATTTTTCTTTTCTCTTTACTTCATATTTTAGTGTTTGGATCACTGTACAGATTACTCACAGCTTGTAGCCTCTGCTCTATCATTATATTCTAATTCAGCAAGAACAGGTTGGCTGGGAGTTTTTAGTGGCAATGTATAATATGTATTTCTCTGTTTATATCCAGTATTATCACATCTTTCCCACGTAGAGTCTGAACAGCTCGTATTGAGTATATATGAAGCATTTCTAAACCCACTGAAAGCACTAAAGCATTCATAACTGAATCTCTACTTGCTGCTGAAAAACCCTAGGAATAATTTATTCAAAAAATTGTCATCTTCTTCCTTCCACATGCACATGCATGAATTAACACTTAATTTGTACTTGAATTAACACTTAATATATACTTCTAGTATTATTTAGAATGTAAGGTGACAAGCTCTTCTAGAATTCGAGAGTAATTCTAAGACACTGGCTGAAGTTTTTTTTATTTCTTTTTTTTAGATAGCAAACAATGCTAAAGTAGAATTGTATATTCGAGATAGTAACAAAATCTCTAAACATAGTTAAAATCCTCAAAGGATTACATCAGATAGAGTTCTTTTCATGAGTGTTAAAGAAAGTAAGGAGTCCAAGAGATTTGTTGGAATTCTGCTTTTTGCTGGGTGCTGGTTTGGAGGAGGGGGAGGTTGAAGCTCTGGCTAACATCACATTCTTTCCTACATTCCTGACGTGGATTTACATTTTCGGACTCAACTGTGGATTCATCACATCCCTAAAAATGGGGCAACGTATCATTGTGCTGCTCCATGAGCTGACCAGGCACTACCCAATCGAATCCTTTGCCTAGCAGATTACTTTGACATTTTTGGAGCTGTTTGGTAGTCACTCATGAAGAGTTTATGTTGATCCGGTCACTGCAGTGTCTTTCTTTTGAATGTGTTGGTTTACTTTGATTAGAACTGTTGTGAAAAACAGTCAAGGAAGAAAACCTCTGAATATAAGACTTTCCTCAGGAAACGCTTGAGAATTGCTAAGAAACAACGCAAGAACAAGAAGTCCAGCAAATGCATGAGATCAAAAAAATGTTAAAGGCCATGAAAGAAACATTGTCTCAGAAGAGGTTGTTATTTGCAGGAGCAAAGCTAAGGTACACACATTTGCTGGCAAATACTAAGGCAGGTAAACCTGCCTCAGTTGCAATCAGGTGATGGCAAATTCTCAGGGGAAATATTCGGCTGGATTACTATGTACATTCCTGTGACTTATTTGTTCTTAATGCAGAATAACCTGTTCTGTGATTTTTGAAGTCTGAAGAAGGGATCAGTCCCTCAAATTCTTTCGAGAAGGGAAAAAACCACCCCTGAGTGTGACACTTTAAATGATCAAATAGGGTACAGTTGAACCTGAACACTGAGAAGTGCAATGGTAAAATGAGGACCTGTGAGGGCACTTAGGCCCAGGGAGTCCTGTCTCTATCCCAGCTCAATGTCAGGGAGAGACCTGGACACGGATCACTCTTCTGCACGTGTACTGTCTCCCCTGGTAGGCAAGCCATATGTGTGGACAATATGAAAGCCTTGGTATGATCCAAACTAAATGGCAGTGGGTGCAGGACCCTGATGTTTGCTGTGAGACATGCCAGCAGCTCGGTTCGCACAGAGCCAGAGAGGTGGCTGTGGTGATGGAGGTGCAGCTAGCCCTGCAGTCATGGGTCCCTGCCCTCTCCCTCACCTGTCTCTGGGCATACTGACATGGGAAAATGAAGGATCATCATGACGTCACTGAGGTAATTTCATTTTCGCTCTGCTAACTGCGATTTTATGGCTAGTCTAGGAAAGGCAGTCTGGCCTATGAATTAGTTTAGGAATGTATTAAAACTCTCCTGTTCTGCAACTCATTTTAGTTTCAAATCACTCCCACCTAAGAAATGGCTTAAGCATCTGAGGGTTAATATATGTGAAATTAGGACAAATCCTGCAGACTGTCAGTAGAACATTTTCATCCTTCTCATAAGCGTAGCTAACAAGTAATTTTTTGTTTTTTTCTAAATCTGGCAAACAGATTTTGCTCTACAGAATGTTTTCAGTAGTTCCTAGTATTAATTACTGTTACTCTTTATGGACATAGGGTATTAATTTTTCCTTACTCAAAGCTTAAAACACAGAATCATTTTGAGCTGTAACAAGGGCCAGGGGGGTGCAGGGGGGGAAAGGATCTCGCACCTTCAGAAGAGAAGCTGTCCGGTGTGGTTTGCATGCTGGAAGTGTTTGCTGTGCTGCCTTCTGCACTGGGATGCTACAAAGCACAATGGAAGCATTTATAAAACTTTTTATTGACGAAGGACTGGACAGTAGCATATGGGAACATCAACAATCGCTAACTGATCATGAAATAAAGAAATTCCAGTATTCTAGTGTTATAAAAAGAAAGGGAAAAAAAAGTCATTCAGAACTTAGTCATATTGGTTCAGCTGTTGTAACCAAAGACTGATAAGATAATAGAGGTCTTTGTGGCTGTTTTCTACTGAAATGCTTTATCTTTATGATGCACTTGGGGCCCTTTAGAGTGAAAAGCTTTTTAAACTGCTGTTGGAGTTAGAACTCAAATTAGATGCTATTGCAATGGCAAGGGGGGCTCCTTAGTCAGGCAGCCCTCACAAAGTGACTTTTATCTCCGAAGCCCTTCCATTAGATTGTTACTTTCTTCTGTTTTCCCTGTTTATTTTTGTTGACTTTTGCTGCCCTATTTTGTGGCATTTAAAAGGTGACCCAATCAAAAAAGGGTAAATGCTAAATGCTGGACAGAGCCTGTGAAGTAGAGACATCACAGCCTATCTGATGTGTGCTGCAGAATGCCGTGTTAGACAGAATGGTTTAACCAGGTTATCTCTGGGCAGCTAAGATCAAATACACTTTCTTTTATGTCTAGCATTGTACTTTTGCTTTCTTTTCAAACAATGCCCATTAAAAAAAAACCCCAAACTAATAGAGGAGTTGATTCATAAAGGCCTTCTTTTTTGTTGTTTTTTTAAATGCTGAAATTGCTTAACTTGATTCAAAATCATTTTTGATTGTTGGTTGAATTGCTTTGGTTTATGATACTTTGGAACTGCAGTTATGTGATTTAAAGCCCTTAGTTCCTGGCAAAGTCCACACTTTTCTTGCATTACTGTCTCTTGATTTCATAAAAGTCACACTATGTGTTTATTCTAAAAACATAACAGGAGAAATCATTTGTGATTTATTAATTTGTGTTTCCTGTAAGTATATGGGGCAAAAGTTAGTTTAGATGCAGTGCATAAACAAGCATGATATTTGTCATGCTTTGCACTAATCACAGAATTCAAGAGAACCAATAATACTTTGCAGCTGTGTAGAGATTCCATGCAAAGATCTCAAAGCACTTCAGAAGCATTAACTAACCAGGCATAAAACCCTCTGATTGGTAGTGTTTTACTTTGTGTACATATTGGGAAACTAAGGCAAGCACATTCAAGAACCCACAGTAATTTAGAGACACAGCTAAGAATCCTACTTCGGCAAGCTTTGGATCAGTCTGTAAATTTTTGGCTTGCTTGTGACTCCAGTATTTTGTCTTTTATTTACTTGATAGAATATGTGGTTTTATCTTGTTTTCTTTTGCTGAGTGTCAAAGAGATTAGTCTAAGTTATACTATGTAAGTCTAGAAGTCTATTTTTTGTTATTCCTGCTTATTTTTTCCCTTACCAGCAGTTACTACTCTGCCTCTACCTCATGACAACTTGCCATAAGGACAGATCCAAATTTAACACTGAGAAGTCTCCTGTGTTTGTTGACAGGCAGCTACATCTGTATGTAGACTGAATATGTAGTAAGAGGTAACAGAAGCATTGTAAGGTGGTAAACCAGAGATTGATTTAAGAACTATAGTTATATTATGTATCTATACTTACAAGATACTAGATTTTTAATCTTTTTTTGCAATGCTTAAAGAAAACTAGGTAGATAAAATGCAAGATGACATTTATGATTTTTTATTAAATGCATCACAAGATATATAATGATCTTTCTACTACTTTGTGTATGAGAAATCACATAGTACTGCGATCAGTTTTAAAAGGTAGGTTTTTACCACAAGCAGAATTCTTTCTAAATGTAATTTTAGACCACAAGTTGAACTCTTCTCTTTTTCAGCAGATTTATAGCTACTTTTTATTTTCTCACTCCTGGTTATATTGACCTGTGACCAGAATTTCTCAAAAGTTCTCTTTGATGCCTTAGTTCTTTTCAATCTGACCATTTTATCTCAATTTGTGCTCAAATCTATACAAAACTGAAGGGTAAAACAGTAAGCACAGAAGGAAAAATCAAAATATTGCCACAACCAAATTATTTTCCAGTTTACGATTATAATCACAAAGGCAAGAATATATAACCAAAGGACTATCAAAAATATTTTTTCTGAACTTTTGATGAGACCAACTGCTATATTTTAATTTTAAAAAGAAGTCCTTAAACACTATCAACTTCTCACCAACACTCAAAATTTTAAACGCTGCTGGTAAGGGGAGTCAATGGATCAAATTCAGTATATCTGAAGTTACTGAAATAAAGGCCCCTAAGAAAAATGTGTCAATTTTAAAGGTCTTTCCTAACTGAAGACCATTTTGTGATAGAGCCAAAGGTTAATAAAATCAGTAGTGAATGTAGCAATTTTACAGATAAGCTATTCACAACAAGTGTAGTTACTTGAATAAAAAGCTAATTCAGTTCTAAAATGCCACATGCAGTAGCAGTGAATAGCTGCTTTTAGGTGCTTTCTGGAGGAGGATAAAATACAGAATCACAGCACTCTTCTTTTCCAGCATCCCTGGCTGCCTGTAAATTGCTGTGAATGGGACTGTAGGCTGACAGGCTCTATTAAGACAAACTGCCTTTCTCATCGGAGAGATAAAATAAATCAGGTGTTTAGTCAAATTAAAATACTTCAGATGGAGCAGGCCCTGGGGAGCACTGATCCACCTGACAAATCTGAGAGAAACTCAAGACAGATGTGTTTTGGGGATAAGGAAGACCCCATGGAAAAAAAAATGCACTGCTGTCTTTGTAGAAAGAGAATAGGATTAGAACAGAGAGTGAGCTGTGATATATAATATTTTATGGAAGCTGGCATATTTACTGTATATTTTTTAGTAAGCTTTTTGTTTTATTTGTTTTTATGGCAAATACATTTTACAGATAGCTGTATTTTTACTTTATTTTTTTTTAGTCAGCAGAAGAAGTTTATTTACTGATAATGAGTTTAGGAATCTCATTGCTTGCCACAGTAAGTGGATGCAAAACAGATGATGATTGCACACAGCTACTGATGACCTCTCTTGGCCCAGCCAGATCTGCTCAATCTGGTCTGCATTCTGAGCAAGTTGGTTTTTATCGGTATTTAAACTGAAAAATAATGGTTGGGATTTTCCTCTCTAAAATGAAATTATACCTCCCCTCCACACTGTCATACAACAACATTCTGCATCTTAGGCTTTGTCTTGTCTTGAGCAGTGTTTGGTTAGGTGTCTTGCAGCTTCATGGAGGTCTCGTTATTCTCCAGGAGCGCAGTGTACATTTTGTGGTCATCAGTTCTATTCTGTTGTTGGATTACATAACACAGTACAAATTAAAGAGTAGGGTACTTTAAATAGGGTCATTCATTTCAGATGTGTTCCTCTGGGGTGAAAAAGGAAAAAAACCCAATTACTGTGAATTCCTGAATAAGAACAGTTACTTCTGTCTGCTATTGTATAAAATTCAGAAAAAAAAGAAAATGAAATGACCTTATAAATTTGCTGCAACTATACCAAATGGTTCTAACTACTCGTAACAAAGCAATAAAATTTTGTAGCTGTAGCAGGCAGTCTTTTTGGTAGCCTTCTACGCATATTATGAAGCGAGTACAAAGTATATAGAATAATATGGAAATGGAGCAGGAGATTAATCTCTGCTTTGGGTGTGTAAAATATTTTATGACTGTAAGATCACGAACCTGCATTACAATGCCAAAGCTGCTTGACAGATGTGAAAGTCTCAAGCTCTGGTTTCCCAGGTGGCAGTGGATGGCAATAAGCATCATTTGAGGCAGCAGGTTGCTTCCCATTGGGTTTCTAAAATAGGTGGAGTGGTTGATCTCTTCCAGTCATGATGGGCAAGGGAGTTTTTCTTTGGCAGAACAGTCTTTTATCAATGAAAATGAATTTCAGTATACAATAACATATTCAAAAGCGCCTTAATAACATTTGATCCATGGTGCAAAATTGTCAAGACTGAATAATACAGTTTAAGGATTAAGGTAAGTCTATACTGAAGTTGCAGGTGGCTGAACTGATGTCAACCGCGTGGAGCTCAGTACAAGCTAACAGATCCTGGCAAGGCAGTACCTTCAGTGCAGATATTTTCCTGGCCACATACCTGCCTAAGCTTACTTTCAGAAATCTTTTTGTTGTTGTTTTGAAACAGCTTTTTGCACAGCACCCTTTTATTGCTTCAGTCATGCATATCACACTAAGGTTTTGCAATGAGTTGGCCTGGATAGCAGAGAGTCCTTCAGGTTCAACTTCATGCATCCATCATACTTGTGACTAAGAAAATTGCTAAGCATTTCTAAAACTTCTACTACAACAAAAGTTACTCATTTTTCCTTGTCTGGAGGCCTGTGCCACATGTATACTAAATTAAGATTTGGCATTATAGGGTTCTGAGACATCAGTTTGCTGCAGACTCTTTAAAACTAAGGTAATTAATAGTGGCTAAGAAATTGAATATTTTTGGTACTTTATGTTGTTAAATGCAATTAAAAAACTTACAGAAAAACAGGTACCATTTGTTTCTGGGAGTTTATTTAGAGTGAGTGACTTAACCCATGCAGTTTCTTTTTCAATAGAAAGCAGAGGTTTTCTTGTAGGCTGCTTTTGCAAATGAAATTCTGTTTAAGAATAATATTGGTCCCATCATAGAACAATGTAAGTAGTAGAGCATCTTGGGTTTGTCACCTGCTTGGCAGGACTCTGTTTTGTCTTCCCTCTCCTTATGAAACCTGTCAACCTCTTTCTTATCTTCTCTAGAAGATACCCATCTTACTCCTGGGGAGAAGGTGAGGTCATAATTTTGGTGACAGTTTCTCCATCCCCTCCCAGGTCCTGTTCCTCACGTTTTCTTCCTCTTCAAAAGTCCTATGACTTCTTTATCACAGTCCTCTGTTGTGAATGGAGGAAGGGAAGCATGCCAATACCCTCTCCTTTGTGCCACTTCTTATATCATTGTGGCAGATTACAGACCCGACTAGTTCTTGATTTGGTTTGCTTCTTCTCTCACTCTCAGTTCTCCTGTACAAAATAAAATGGCTTCATTTATCCCATTTCCAACTGTAAACCCTCTTTCAGATGCTCTTCCAATATTCCTGAACTGCTACTGTACTGTAGTTATAGTATGTCTTATAGAACGGTGGGTCTGAGATGCTTACACAAGGAAACACAGTGTATGGCTTGAACATAGGAGCTGACATTGCTGTTTGTGACAGAGTAATATGTTCAAATGTAAGATGGGATAATTTTGGATTGATTTGCAAAAGGACCCTGTACTCTCTACTTAGGAGACCCATGCAATTTACCTATAAACAGACCATTAAGCATCATTAGTGCAAAGAATAAATGTACCGTAGTTTCATATTAATTAAGTGCTCTCTGTAGAGTAAACTTTGAAAGTTAAATGAAAATTTTTAAGCCATTTTCTCAGGTTAGGCATTTCTCTTAGGGGCAAGTAGAGCTCATTTTTAATATGCATCCCATAACCAAAGCTTACATTTACCCAAATGAACCAGATATATGGGTATTTTAAAGAAATGATCAATAAGCTACTAAACTGCTTCTTCCACTGAACAGCATCTTTTAATATTTTTTTTAGCATTTTTACGTACTTGGGAAAAAAAACAACAAAATATATAAAGTGAAGGAAAATTATGTCTAATAAACTGTGAATGAATTTATCATGCTGGGCAGATTTAGATGGAAAAGATATAGGGATTTGTACACAGTACATCGTTAATTACTCCTGTCAGAAAAAAATACTCTCTATCTTTTCTGCTCCAATTTTTGTTATATCCTCCACTGCTTAGAGCACAGCAGAGCTACATGCTAGATTCTTTTGGGATTTGTTAGTAAAATATATATTCAGGCTGCCACTGGAAATAAGCATGTTGGTGATTCAGCCCTTTTTTGGTGAATATTGCTTGGTAACTATTTTCTATCTCATATTTACAGTACATCTTTCCTGCACATTTAGGTACACCAGAAAGCCTGGCAGAAAAAGAGCGACAGCTCTCTACTATGATCACCCAGCTGATCAGCTTACGGGAGCAGCTCCTGGCTGCCCATGATGAGCAGAAAAAGCTGGCAGCCTCACAAATTGAAAAACAACGGCAGCAAATGGACCTTGCTCGCCAACAGCAAGAACAGGTGAGGCTCCAAGAAAGAAACCTGTGAAAATGTTTCATGCAGAATGCTTATCATAAACGCTGTTCTGCTTGGTGTTTCCTTTCATCTTTTTTTTTGTTAAAAGAGCTTAACTATCCTCAGGAATTACATCTTTTTCCAGAAAGAGGAAATATTATAGGACCCTGAGAAAAAAAGTGGCTGTGGACATTCAAATAATTTCTTTCCTAGAATAAATGGCATTTGATAGATTTCACAGTTCTTATTTCTTGCACTGAGATGCAATTTTGGGGAGTTACAAATTAGCCAGGCTATAACCGCTGTTTAACTCTTTCTCTTTTTGACAAGAAAATAATGGAACGAAAAACCTTAAGCATCCTCAAACCTTCCAATATCTTCTACAAATAAGGTTTGATTTGTTTGTTAGAGTTGGGGTTGGGTTTTGTTTGTTTTTTTTTTATTTGCTTTTTTTTTTTGTTTATTAAGATGCAGTTGTCCAAAGAGCTGTCCTTTACTCATTGTACAAAAGTGTAACAACAGTGATCCCGTACACCAGTCCCCTGGGCATTAGATCAGACAGATACAAATTAATGTGTGGTTTTTAGGAATCTGACATTATTACTAGAATTATCTTTTCAGTTAAACATATTTTATAGGATATATACAGCAATATATGCTCTGTTGATTTTAATGAGTTGTGACGTCTGGTATTTTATGTGCTTGAGTATTTGCCCACATGTAGGAATATGGACTCATCCCCTAATGGAAAATAACATAAAGGAACACTGTAAAAAATCAGAAGTTAGAATGTCATTTAGCCATCCAGAGATGACACAGTAATTAACTATTGACACTTGTGAATAAGCTAGCACAAATTAATCTTGACACATTTGCAGACGAGTGATATCTTACAGTGAACACTTTGTAATTATATTTCAAAATGAAAATTAAATGACACTTAAAACTAGGTTGTCATGCTCAATGAAGCGAGCATGTAGCTCAACCGATAGGCAAATAAAATTCAGAATTTGAGCCACATGGTGCTTGTGTACCCTACTTTACTGTGTCAAGGCTATACATCAAGACTATGCTATGGTAATTGCATTGCGGGGCATTGGATACTTTTTCTGTCACCGTACAGTTCCATCTAAGAGGAACCATTGACATTAGATGCCTCATGGTATATTTCTGGTTTTCATCAGAAAATTCTTACTCAAATACTACTATATTATACACACAGATACAAAAAGCTGTTCACAAGCAGTCTGAACTCCGACCTTTGCACATGTAAACAAAGATCTCATCCTTGCCTTGGCTATAGCTTGCCATGTTAAGTAGCAGCCAGGACACCAGCAACTCCAAACAATTCTGGACATAGGATACTCTCTATCTGTGAAAAAAGATACAGCACTCGGAACGAATGACCCATGATGCAGCTCCATGTGGTGTCTGATTTCAGTGTGAAATTACAAATAATTCCTTTCTGAAGATGAATATCATGATAATCTTTCTATTGCCTTCACTGAGATTTTAGCAGCAGGGACAATGTGGACATAAACCTGACAGAGCTTATCTTTACTGACAAGTCCTACACTTCTAAGATGGAATAGCACAATTGGAGTGTTACTCACGCAAAATAGTAACTTGAGCCCTCATACAGGTTTTTAAATATTCTCTGTAGCAGTTACCATTAGAGTCACTTTTCCAAGCATAGGCACTACTGCTGACCACTGATCTAGCAATAGATGACCTGAGGTCCGAGGAGCTGCCCCTAGGTTGCCTGGGCACGCAGGTGGCTAGCTCTGTTTGAGCTACCCTTTTCACTAGCAGGCTAGGGCCTGCTTCTTCTGTCTTCATTCAACATATTTTTATTGACTTTACCAGGAGATTTATCCAGAAATGTTTGAACACCAGGCTCATAAAGGGAGTTTGATCCCTGTTAAAAGGATCAGCGTAGCGGGCTGTGATAGTTGCTTGATTCTTTTCTGTGTGGCACTAGGCCTCAATCAGGCCCCAAAATGATGCAGACCTCAGCTTGTCTCTTTGAGGCCATATGCAAGACTTAAAATATGTATGGGTTTTGTGTTGGTCTCTCCATACATTTTAACTGTGGCAGTGAAAAAAACGACAGTGCTATTTCCAGGTGACAAAGTAAGAGATTAAGGAAATGACAGACTTGATCTCCGTGTGTGCACAATTACAAGCTGTTAATATGTAACTGCAGATTCCTTATGTGTTAATCTGAACAGTTTGCACTAAAACTATGCGACCGTTTATTTCCAAATCAGCCTTGCTACATGTCTGTATTTTTTTAACCATAAAAACATTTTACTTAGTTTCTCTGTTTATAACTTGGAAGATGGTGGGGGAGGAGACAAGGAGGGCTTTTGCCAAAGCCGAAATGGTGGAATCGAGTGACAGTTACCTTTTTCACCAGCTTGCTGTTTTAAGTGGTTCTTCTGCTCTAGATAAATATTTATAGGAGGGGAAATTATACTTAAGAAATGAAGGTAGCAGAAGTGCTGAGGCCGGGGTTTCCAGGAAACACAAATCTTGTCTTTGTTTCAGTCTGCTGCACAGTTCCCCTTTTAAAGCAGAAGTCCCATTGTTCCCCCAGCTCCTTGGGGCTTCTCCCCTGTAGCTGCAGGCCATGTTACCCATTGCAGGGAGCCACACTGTGATCTGAGGGCAGGATCCTATTTCTCTTCTGCTCTTGCATGCAGATTTTGGATGGTTTGTGGGAATCGGGGCTGGGGGTGTGTCTGGGGCAGATTCTCTCTCGTTAGTCTCTTAGCACTCCCTGCCCTGCCCTGAACACTTGCTTCTCTCCATCTATGTTAAAGAAGGGTTATAGTGAGCCTTTACGCTCCAGATCCCTTACTGAGTCTACCAAAAGAGAGTAAGAATATCTACATATTTCACAGGGTTGTGATGAGGATGAGTTGCTGAACATCAGGTACTGCTTTTACAGAGAATGAGACCTTACTTCCTAGAGTAGTTCCAAGGAAGACTTTGAGATTTACAAGAGAAGTAATGCGCTGCTCATTGTGAATGAAGTTAGAGAAGCTTGCCCTCGGAGCTTGTGCTGAATAGCGAAACATCTATAAATACTAGCTAAGGGTCCAGTTCAGCAAAGCAGGAAAATGTGTGTTTAACCTTAAGCACCTGAGTAATCCCATCCCCATTCAGCAAAGCACTTAATTTTAAGCATGTGTTTCATTCCCATTGTAGCTAACGGTAATGCATCATAGTCAAAGATCACCACAGGTTTAAATGCTTTTTTGAATAGTGATGAGATTATTCACATGCACACAGCTAAACCCATGTTTCTGTGCTTTACAGAGTTGAGGCCTAAGTGCTTAAAATACATATTTCTTATTGGCTAACTAGACTTTTATGTTGCATTTAAATTTAAAATATTTATGTCACATATACAGATACCTCTAAAATATCCTTCATTTTTTAAAAAAATAAGTGATGCTTAATAAAAATATAATAAAGAATAACTATTAACGTGTTTTTCCCTCAATAATGAAGTTTCAATGTTACTGTTTTAATTTAATGGAAATTTTTCTATTTCTAATAGATCGCAAGACAACAGCAGCAACTTCTGCAACAGCAGCACAAAATCAATCTACTGCAGCAGCAAATTCAGGTCAGTGTGTTTTATTGCTCTCTTCTGATTATACTTATATTCCATTTATGGAGAGGGAAGGATCTAAAATAAAGCAGCCATGTGCTTTACTAACAAGCCTCAGTAAAGGTGAGAAGAAAATTATTGTGAAACATATTTTTGGTGGAAAGAGCTTTATTTTAATAAGCAGAGTTTTCTCTTGAAAGTTATGAACCATTTCTTAAATCTTGTAATTTAATTCTGAAATCTGCAATCAGTTTGACTTATGTTGTGTGAAGTAAAAGCAAAGTCTCAATCATTGTTTATAGAATTCCTTATTCTACAAAGGTAAAATTGGCTTTATAAGAAGTTTAGAAGAATGTTTTCCATTTCATTAACTTAAGCAAACAGCTATAGAATAGGATAATAGACACTGAGACTGTACTAAGTCTCTGGGACCAGTCTGCTCATGTACAAAGATTCCAGGTATATGTGTCCCATTTACCTTTGGAGTAACTGTACCTTCGTGGATCTGGCAGTGTTCTGGAGGTATTCAATTACCTGTACTTGTACTCAGAACTGGGTTCAATTTTGTGCAAATATATGCAGGTAGGGAGTGACATTTTGGTAGAGGCATTGTTGACGTGAGACTGCATTACCTTCTCTGCGTCCCAGTTTGTTTGAAAGCATTTCCATGGGCCTGTTCTTTGATTTAAATATTTCAGTTTGGGCTGACAGATGATTGTGCTGCCAATCATTTCTTATAAGCTTGGACTATCAGGTTTTTTCCTTAATCAGCTGATTGCCATGTTACCAGATGCCAAAACTGAAGTTTTTCCTTCCTTCATCCCAAAGGAATGCTTGTAAATGATTTTGCAAATATTGTAATGCCGTTTCAGTTACACTTTAAGGAGTTTAATTAACATATATAAATGTGTTGGTACCTGGGATGAGAGACACAATTAAATTTTAAAGCACCATTATTGTCACTGCCTATTGGAAGACTGCATGTTCATATTAGATGTACATAAAGGATGGAAGAGACGTAAGAATAGTGAAAGGAAAAAATACACCATCTTCTCTAAGTGTTATTTGCAAGTCTGGCTTCAGAAAACAAAGAATCATATAAAAAGAAATTTTTACTTGGCATAAAAGCTAAGACCGAAACATAGCTGAGTCTGCTAAACAGAAGTTATCTGCATGAGAAACTTCTAATTTTTTTAATTCCTTTAAAAATTAGGACACAAAAAGAGGGATCATGACCAGGTAGTTTTTGTTCTTATTTGGAGAATGTGGGTATGTTTTACTGGGAGGTATCCTGCTCTGTAGTAAAAAGTTGAAAGGTACTTTATGTTTCAGCTCACTCAATACTTTCCAGTAGCTTTACGCTTCTACTAACTGTGGGGAAACATGGTCTTAGAATAGGTTGCAGGTTCATTTTAGAATAGGTTGCAGGTTCATTTTCTTGTTCACTCACAATTTTCGTCTCACATAGTGCTGAACCCTCCACAAGTTTTTTTTTCCATCCTTTCCTAAACGTATATTGCAAAGAAGTGTTTTAATGATTGTTCTGTTCATGTGAGCTAAATTATTTCTTGGTGATCTTTCCTTATATTTGTTTCAAAATTCTTGCCAATATAAGCTACTCTTATTCCATAGTTCCTCAGTAGTTTGGCCTCTTTATTTATCCTTATATTTATGTGAATGTAATCAGTGTATTTGAGGCAGTGAGGACTGTTTCCTTTCCCGGCTTGTTAGCCAGATTGGTAGTGGGAATCTCATTGCCCAAGGAACATTGTAGACTCCTGTATAAAGCACTAGGCAAGTTGGGCAAATGCCATCTCAAACATACATTGGTCTTACATGGAGATTACTGAAAAAAAGTTTGTTAGGAGATTGTTTCCTAGGCTAAATACCAGGTTACATAGTCCATTTGCCTGTGAGACAAGTGGTTCTTCTTTGTTTATTTGTTCTTTCTTAATTCTGTGGCAGACTTGCTAACCAGAAGCTGCTTGGAAAAGAAGTTAGTTGCTAAGTTGCCTCTGCAGTTTCTAATAGTTTTGTTGCTATTGAACTGATTATGAGTGTTGCAGTTTGTTGAGACCTGTAGCTCCCTAAGGGCTACAGGTGGGATGGAGGTAAACCAGGAGGCAGGCGAGAGATACAGTGCTGTGCCGGTTCTCCCAGGTCCCCTCCCAGCATCTTCCCAGGAAACCTCAGTACTGATACTGAAGTCTCACTGGTGACTCTGAGTGGAATTCATCATGTCAAAAGTACACGACTACAGTGCAGAATCTGTCTCAGTTAATTATTCAGATTGTTTTTATAGTGAACAGAGAGAAGCAGAGTGAATAGTTTTAGGATGCAATTCATCTTGTCCTAAAGTAGACATTTAAAATATGTCAGATGAATTGTTCCCTAAAATGGCTGTTTCTCTCCATTAACTATAAAGGATATGTATGCCGATGCCTATAACATACAGATTTGAAGTGAGATGAGGTGAATCACACTCTCTGTGGCTTGAGGGGAAAAAGCTAGTTTTCTAATAAACATTTACATTCACAATTTAGTTTTTGGGCTTGGTAGAATTCAGAAGTGCACCCCCATAACTAACTTGATTTTATTCAGAAGGTGCATTTGTTCAAAGACACTCTTGAGCAACCCTTTTCAGGAAACAGCTATTACTTATATAAAATGGTGTGAATTCTTATCTATACTTTGTATGCATGGGAAAACAATAGTACTCTTCCCTGGCACTCCCCTTTTGAAAAGATTACAAAATATAAGTAGCACAGGTGCCAGTTCCATCTGGGCATGGGCCTATTCACGGCACAGCTACTTGAAATAAGTACAGTATGTCCTCCAGGATGCAGGAGTGGGGCGTTGCTGATGCAATGTTTTCATCACATGAGACACACAGCGTACCACAGTCATCTTCTGAGGTACAGTGTTAATTCTCAAACAATAATTTCTGTGAATAAGTGCATCCAGTGTATTTAACCATCCAAACAATTAGAAATTACTTTAGATGGGGCTTACAAGATTTCTGTCAATCACATATTTAAGTGGAAATAATCGATATTAAATAAAAAACGTCTTTCCCTGGATACCTACTGGGTTAGTTTACTGAGAATTTTCATTATTTGGTATTTATTATTTACATTATGTTGTATATTATTTGTTCATTTAATCATTTTAACACGTTATTTCATTTAGTTGTTTTTTGTTTTATTTTTAAACTATTTACTGGAGCACCTTACTTCATACTTGTTATACATCCAAAACTTTGCCAACAATCTGTAAGCAAAGAGGACATTAGCTAGGCTTAGCATATGAAAACAACATAGGTATTTCAAGAGTACTGAGGTCATTAAATGTTCTGCATAATCGTCTCATGTTTTCTGAGTGAAGCTAATGTTACTCTCAGGGTGTGCACGTTGGGCAAAGCAGTTTTGTCTGTTGGCGAAAGGTAGTGGGAATCTGGAGTTGTTCTCAGTTCTGTCTCTGATTATCTGAACTTTGGCAAATTGTTTCTTGTTTCTCAATTCAAATGTAATGTTTAAAGAATCTTAAATGAAAAAATTCAAATAAATGCAGTGTATTATTACTTTTCAGCTCAAATGTTCATAATGCTCATAAACACTCTTCTACAAGAGGAGACCTTGGAAATGGGAGGAAATTTAGTATACCAAATTAAGTTCTTTGTTCTGTGCTGAGAAATCATTGCTTTTATTTAAAAAAAGGTTGAGAAAATACTGTAGAGCAAGTAAGAGCTCACTGATTACTCTCCAGAATTATTCAAATTTTTTAAAAGGACTTTCTTTTCGTTTTAATAAAAAGTATTCTTTCTTAAAGTAGAAGGTACAAATTGAGACTATTTCAAGGACATCTTTTAGCCTCTGCTGGGAAAGGGAAAACTTCTAGGGATAAGGGAAAAAGCTGTTTAAAGGAGGAATTTGGTGGTACATCATGAAGATAAGATTACACTGGAAGAAGGGGAGGCTTGCATCTCTAGAGTGGTTCCAAGCTTGAGAACTGCTTGAGGCCCTGAAATCCCTGTGAAATCAGTGCCTTGCTGCCAGAATTCAGTCTTTTTGGATTGAGGCTCGAGGACTGCCTCTGACCCCATCACGTCCAGCTGAGGAAGGGGCTGATCACACTGATGCTTGGAGCATGTTGCTCCAGGATTTCCCTACAGTGCGGGGGCAATAAAGGGATGAAAGGTTGAGGGCTTCCCTCCTCTGGTGGGCAGGCTTTGTTAAGGCAAAGCCCTGAACTGTGGCTGAAATCTTTAAAAGGGACATTGGTTGTTGAACTTTTCTGAAAAACTTGTGATGGGTATTACAGTGAGAGCTGGTCCAAACTGCTTTCTTCCATTTCCCTTCACCTTACTCTTCTCTACTATGCTCAGTGCCATTGCAGAACATTTCCTTTTCTGTTTGAATAGGTATGATTTCCATCGCATAGAAAAACTGGCTTCCTCTTATAAGTATTCTGTTTTAATTCAGTCACTAGAAGTTATTCCTAATAGTACTTTTTTTTCTACTTTTAATCTATGCATTCATGCTGTTGTAGTTTCATAGAAATGTTCTTGCATTTTCTGTTTCGGTCAAAAAGAGTGAACATGATTACTATTATAGTAAACAAACAAAAGAACAGTAACATAAAAATTACAACTATTTAAACTGTCCTTGAATAGGAATCATTTGAATCATACTTAAAACTTAAGAGTTTTAAAATCAAGCAATGAGTCTCTCTTCTTATCCATGATTAACTACTGACAATTCAGGTACCTGGTGAGCTGAATAAGGACTATCTCTTTATGTGAAGTACATGTCTAAAGATCAGGAATAATTACATTCCACATTAGCCTTCATGGCCTCCCTGACCTGGTTAATTAATTTTTTGCTAGGATAATAATAGTAGAAATAGATTTAAAGATATGCTTCATCATTAAGCATGTAACTGACCTCCAATTTTAAGAGCCGAACCTTTCATTTATTGCCTTCTGGAGACAGGTTAAAGCTCTTTGCAGTGAGCTTGCTGAAAATGCACAAGCTGGAATCTAGTTATTGTCAGTTCAGTTACGCTCTCTGAGGTTGTCTCTCTTTGTAAACTGTATTTAGCATTGACAAGTAAAAAGCAATTGCAATGCTACTCTTCTGGCACTAGGGAATATTCTCCCCCACCTTTTTTTCTTTTCTTTTTTTTTTGTTATTGATCATGAAACTGATCCCCTTCCAGCAAGCTCTGCACAGGACCAAATAAAGCCATTGAAAGCAATTTGATACTTCTATTGGCAGGGTACGCAGATCAGATACTCCCTTGAAAGAGAGCGAGAGTTATAAACAAAGCTTAGAAGTCTAGGAATAGCCCCCAGCTTCAGCAAACCCTTAAAATATTTTGTAATTGTATCTTCAATCATGAATTAGCCAGGAAAAACAGACCTTTTTTGCCTTTATATTTCACTGGTGTATGCTGTTTTTAATTGCCCACAGGCATGCTGTTGTGATCTTCTTTGGAAGTCTAAAACCAGGATAAAAATGCAAATCTAATTATTTCTTTTATCTAATCTAATTAACTTTTACAAGTAATGATAGATGCACTGTAGCCTGCATCAAACATTTTAATAATGATGTTTCTGGATTAAAGAATAGGTAAAACTACTGTAATTTATAAGCAGTCAAGATTATGGCAGTAGAAAATGTAAATTATTGTGATGGCTTAATAAACTATAGCTGCAGTTTATTAATTTACAGTAGAAAGGATACATTTCCATTAAATTCCAGTTTGCTTATGAATTGTTTCCCAGCTGTCATTGGTATATTTTTTCTTTTTTTTTATTTTTTAACAGTTCAGTATTAAAAAAACCCCTACCTCTAACTCCCTTCTGCAATGCATTTGTGCGCACATGGAAGAGAGAAATGCTGCTATGTGCCTGTAACTTGTAGCTGGCTGCTAAATCATTGAGTCAAATTCACGGGGCTCTGCCGTAGGCTTGGCATCGCACCTTCTGTCCAGCTCATAATTTGCTTAGCGAGAACGGAAACTGATCCAATGGAAGAAAGACAAATATGCTAAACATCAAAGTCAAATGTTTCATATTTTATTTATTATTATATGGTGGCTTATTAATGAGTTCTAAAGTCCTTATTTGATAATTAACCAAGCAAAAGGTCTATTACAGGCCACTTTTTTTCCGACAAAAGCCATCTTCATGGCTGGCTGGCTTGGAATTTTCTGTCAGCTGATGTGGGATCCTTACCTTCTCTGAGCAGCCCATGCTTTAGTAGATATTCCAGCGATGCTCCTTATCCTTTATTAGGCATCTTCCATACTGAAAATGCTTTAGCATGACAGTAGGGTGGTGGCCTAAGCAAAAGTGCACACTGTGCTAAAGGTTCACCCTTCCTGTGCTACTCCTAAGCTTCTGGTCTTGCACTTTAGTCCCCCATTTGCAAGGATCCAGCTAGCTGCTCTGCCCCTGAGGCCCTCAGCCTCACAAACAAGATTTATCCTGGCAAAGCAGAAAGTAGTTCTGGATTTGACTCTTAACACAATCCTTAAAACTGTATGCGGTCTTGAGGTGAGGGAGTGGGTTTTAAAAAATTTTTACTGTGACCCTCTAAGAGTTAAATTAGCTTTCTTGCAGTTTCCTAATTCACTATATGTTTTTTTCTTTTAAATAGCTTTATTTCGCCTACACGAGTCTAAACAAATTGTATTTAATGCAAAAATTAAGCCTTGTGTATCTCTTTCATATGACTTCTCTAATTATAGAGCAGTAAATGGTAGAATAGCATATGTTAGCAACATGAGCAGCAGTCTATGAAATGAGCTACAAGTTAATAAAATGATCTTGTGGTGGTGTTGGCCAAATGTTAGCACACATGTTTCGGAAAGTGATATTTCAACAGACTTGAAGAATAGGACTTTGGCACACGGGTGCCGAACATGATCTGATGTGTGGAAATTAGTTAAACCAAAGTAAATGTCATTGTTTCTCAGGCTCATGTTGGTGCAGAAAATGATAGTAGCTGCCCTCCCACTTTCCCTCTCCCACGTCTGTTTTAAAATTGGAAATGAAGGCACAGGCATCCATACTCCCCAGTTCAAGTACTGCTGCTTCATTCGCTTTGGGTGTGCGGCATTGCAATCTCACCAGTGGCTTAAGGGCTTGTTCTCAGCCGTGCCTCTGTCAAAGCCAGGGGCTAAGATCGAATTGATTCTATTGAGCCCAAACACTCGTTCTACAGCCTTTGCTTACAGAAGGGCCTCAGATTTGAGCCCTGTTAATTTAGGGGCAGATTATAACCAGCTCCCGAATAACAGCAGAGGATCAAGCAAATATTTGCTACCCACCTGTACTGCTGCCCAGGGGTCACTCTCAGCTGGTGGTCTGCCCATTCCAACCAAGCGTAGAGCAACATGCTGTGTCAGCCTCAGTGCTTGCTGATCCAGACACCTTGCTCCAACTCCCAAAGAGTTTGGCAGAGATTATACCCCACTGAACCCCTCTGGTGCTATTCCTCTGGTAGTACAGGTCTGCATCACCCCCTCTGTCAGTCTGCATAATGCAATATTTGGAATAATGCAATAATAATGCAGTATTTGCTCCGGCACAGAAAACCAGTTTCCTTCCTAAGTGGCATGTGCACAAACTAAAATGGATAACTGGGAGCAGAAATCAAGCCAACTGGCAACCTACCAACAGGGTTGATCCTGTGAAGTCATATTTGCTTGAGTAATACTTGCATAGCCAGTATTTGATGACATGTATATCTAAGTGTTACTCACATAAGTAGGCTTTGCGGAATTGAGCACCTCATCTGAGGAAGGACTTAGTATTGTGGTTGGAATATCAAAGATATAAATGAGGCAGGGGTTTGGGGGAATGTAATTTGTTTTATTAGACAAATAGATATTGGAAAAAATGGGCAACATTTTGGGCACATCAGCTCTTTTTCAGGTCTTACATCAGCATTACATTGAAACATTTCCCAGGACTGACAGAAACTGCATAGGATATTGGCCTTTCATTTCTAATTAGTTACTTTTTCAGTGATGATTTTTGTGATTGACAACCATGTGATGGCCAAGAGGGAAAACAATCAGGATTTGCATTACTTTTTTTTAAAAAAAACCAACAAACAACCCACGCTATTTGACACACTCATCAGGAGACAGTGAAAGAAAACAGTTAATAAATGTTAGTATTGAAATGACTTGATTTATGGAGATAGTCAGATATACAGGCAAGAATGGAATGCGATGATATCAGAGGTCAAAATTTCTGTCTGCAGAAGCAGGTATTTGGAGGAAAATGATGAAGTACAGCCCCACATAAAAAGGCCCAAAACATTTAGCAAATAAATTGCAAAGTACCTTTTGAAATCGCACGGTAAAATCTTAAATTTACTAGATGGACTAAATCCTGACCTAAAGAATCAAAATGTGTTTTCGTTGTAATTGTGGGAATGCTCCAGAATGCGAGTGTATTACGGAATCAATTTGAGCATGAAAACTTATTTTAAATATATTTAATGTCATGACAGCAAGGAGGAAGTAAGTACATTGCTCTCTGAATGTATTCAGGAATTATGGGTTCACATAAAGAAAGTAGTAGTATGTGCAAACCGGTAAATGAGCAAACCAGATGCTGTTTAACATTTGGTATACATTTGATGGCATATATGTAAAAGTAAATTGAATGAATATTTCTAATATTCGCTGTATTATGCAACCAGCTAATCCAGACACTCGCAAAAATGTCAAAGCATAGCTCTCAAGGAAAGGTGAATGGCCTTGCCTGGAATTTGCTTATCTAATTTTAAAGTCATTGTTAAAGTAAGGAAAACCTGGTTTATGACTGCAGTTTACACCGTATTTCCTTTTGTCTGTTGTATCAGAATCCCCTCCCCAGAAATAATTAGATAACATATTGGCTTCTGTTGTATGCAAGACTTTTCCTTGTTTGAAAGAACGAGTCTTTTATATAAATCTTGTATGTATCATCTTCAGCAAGTTGGGCATTTGCACAGCTTGGGTAAATTATGTCTATATTGAGAATCTAAGAAGTTACACAGTGTGCATTCCATACTTGAGGGATGGGAAATAAAAATTGATATACTGTGCGGCACATGATATAACACAGTGAAATATCTTTTAAATTCCAGGGGGATGCACTGACATCACCACACTTAATTCACATGCAGTAACTCCCACAAAATGTTATTAATTTTAAATTGAAGTTTGTAATCGTTCAATAAAAAGAAAATAAATGATGTAAACAGTATACAATGGAGCATTATGAAATGCTGAATTCATCTTATTCACCCACCCCAAATGACAGTATGTTAAGAAAACATTGAAGTTGTAACACCAAATAATAAAAGCAAGGAAATTCACAGTTGATGGTGAAGTGTGAAATCCATCTTGAGACACATCACCGCCCCACAGTATGGAAGGGCACTTCTGAGTTAGGGAACTTTATTTCAAATTAATGTATTAGTCATTTTTATTCTGTAAATGAGAGGTTAACCAGTTGAAGGAACATATAATGACTTTAAAATAAAGATCAGGTAGATAAATGAGTAGTGTGGGTACTTTCTACAGCTAACAAAACAAAGTTGATAGTGCAATGTGTACCTAATAGCCTGAGCAGAGACTGAGATTCCTTATTTGACAAAGCAATTTATATAATATAAATACAGAAACAAACTTTTCTCAGAGGAGGAGGTATGGCACTTGTTTTTTGCTCTGACAACGCGTGATTTGTATGAAGAACTCTACTATCACATTTCTAGCTTTGCCTTTTCCATCTCATTGAATTTTATTGGTGATATATTTTCAGGATACTCATCTCCTCTGTAACTGCATATCTGAGTGTCTCATAAGCTGAAGTGTATTATTCTCACAACGCTCTTTTGAGGCAGAATAAAAAGCATATAGATATTTGGGGGCCTCTAATTTTAGATATCTAATTTGGGTGACTGAATTAGGACTTTTGGCTCCATATATAAAGCAGTCCAGGTGCTGTGAATTACCTTCTGTTGATTAGACAACGAGGTTCCTAATTTAAGCACCTAAGATAAATTTCCTAAGTGACTTGATATAGTTCTTATCTGAAATTTGACAATCCTGAAATCTGCGGTTTCAGAATTCATAGGGTGGTTCTCTAATGTCTGGGTCATATTTTCTATCGTGACTTTCTGCCAGCTTATCACTTGCCTTAATTTACTCTGATGGAGCTTTTAGAGAGTGCCTCCACTTCAGCCAGTCAGAGAAATATTTGTTCATTCCTCTCACCCACACTCCTGCCTCAGTGAAAACCATTTCAGCTAGCTTGAGTCTCCCATGTGGTCGAACTGCTGACCACATATAGCCATTGCCATACAGAAAGAGGCAAGCAGAGAGACTACTCACTGAAGTCTGTAGTTTGCCCAATCCATGTATCTTCCTTACAGATATGGGAGCAACTTCCATGGCTGTGAAACAGCCTTTGAACCGGGGTTTACTGTGGAGAGAAAACATTTTTTTTGTTTGAAGAATGCGTAGATTTCTTGGCAGTCTCTCGCGCATTTTGTAGGGCATTCAAAAGACTTGAAACAGCTGTTAAATAACGTTTTTTATGTAATCAAAATGGCTGCTTCTAAATGGAGATCTCACATGCCACATTTTAGGCCAGAATATATTTTTATGGCCAAGTTATAAACCTCTGAAAAAGGGGGCTTATAATGGAAAGGTTGACACAACATTAATTTTAGTGTTGTAAACGCTGTGGTATAATTTTGGAAAAAAAGCCTTTATAGCTCTGCTAAGATATTAATTACAGGAAATTACAGCATATCCTATTAAAGTATTATGTCAGTGGCATACATAGCATATAACACCTTGCATATTCTCCCTTGTTTTCACAGCAACATTTTGCATTTTGATCTATAAAGAGTAGGTGGATAAAGTGGCTCAGAGTTTCTGATCATTTTTGCTCAAGGGAAAAAAAAACGGCCCGGGTAATGCTTGCTTATGGCCTACTCTAGAAACAGATCTGTTAACCAGATAAATCCAATTTGGGTATGGAGGAATGAACCAAATTCTGCTGAAATAAAAGTCTTTCCTTTGTTTTGTGACTTTTGTGCCAGGGATTTGAATTTGGACCCCAAATGACTACTACTAGTCCAGAATGACTACTTTTATGACAAACTTATTTTTACTGATAAGGGCTTACTTTTCATTTATTTATACTTACAGAATCATTCCTGACTGTTACAACTGCATAGTAGACCCAGTCTCTTACCTTTTTGATTTCTGTTCACTTAATTATTCAGAAATGCATTTTATGCGTGTATGGTGGAGAAGAAGCTGTAGATCCCTATTAAGTTGAACAATGTAGGTACGTGCATTGCATTGTACAGTTTTTTATTTTGAAGAACTAGGTCATTTAATGCATTTCTGCCCCTTTTAGGATTGCAGGGGCATGCTAGTATCATGTTTTCTTTACAGGAATTTGTTTTATAAGGTAATTATTTGTTAATATCTTGGTTTTAATATATGCTGCATCATAACCTTTGAGTAGGGTCTAAGGTTGGATGTTTTTTAACTTTGGTTGCTATTTTTAACTAGGATGAGCTACTATTACAATAGTTTCTTCTGCCTGTCAGATCTTTGAGGACAAGGGGCCACATCTTTGTATTTGTAAAGCACCTCATATTGAGGTCATGATCCTGTCAGGCACTTTTCATTCCTACATTGACACAAATTTGCCGTGAACAATATCAATAATAACAACATGCAGGATTTTTAAAAATATATAAATGGGACCTGGAATCTTGATATCTTACCTCTTTTCCCCTCTGACAACGGTGGCGCACGCAAAATTCTTTACACAAAAAAAAAGTCATGACTGTTGTCCAGTAGAAGAGTTCTTAACAAGATGGGAAAAAAGGCCTTCTTAAAGATCCCACTGGTATGCAAGTTCATTGGACCATTGATATTTCCCAATAATTGCAAGGCTTTAGCATATAACCATCGACTATATCTGGTTTTACTTATCAGATCCAGAACTGCTTTTTCTCTGCCTGCTGAGCAGGGAAAACTCCATGCTGTACCAGTTTCTTTTTACGTGGGGCTCCCAGTATCATCAGGATTAAAGCTGTCAGAACAGTCAGCCCTCTCTACTTTGTGGTTTGAAATACAAAGCATAATATTGTTGCCTGAGAAATGGCATGCTTTCAGTGTGTTAGTTAAAAATTGCCGAGTGGACAAAACAAAAAAGATCCCTGTTAATAACAGGCATTGAAATATTGCTTTCACCATTTCGGGGAAAGAAGATACAACTCTGTGCTTTAATTTGTTTTTATTCTACACCGCTAACTTGTCTTCATTGGCTTAATCCTACACTCAAGTATAAGGAAAAACTCATGCTCAACTTAGTGAGAGTTTTGCTTCATTGAATGCAGTGCAGGGTGCCATTTCCTCAGCTGGTGTTGTTCATTTTCTCTCCACTTATGTCAGTCTAATACTAGAAGTACAGAATTAGGACCTCTTTTTAAAAACAAAAAGAGCTCACGTGGAAATGACAGCATTTCATTTTGCTTTTTTTATTCACTATAAAATATTCCTCCGCTCTATGTGTGCATTTGTATTTGGGGATAATTGTGCCCATCCACCCTAGAGCGCTCGGAGGTAGCTGATATATTGCATATGAATATTTTTGACTTGCATGTGTTTACTTCAGTTATCACTTTGTGCAATAAATTTATTTTTTTTTTATCATCAGAGTCCTTTCTCTTTTGTTTTATCCAGGATAGTATAGATGCATCTTTGTGGTAACACTTCATAAAGAACTAAACAAAAATGATTTCCTCATATTACTTTCCTGTTCGGTTTGTTTTAATTGAGAAAAGACTCTCTTCCTCGGCAAGGCTACACATCTGTCATTTTATTTACCCTGTTGTTTTACTGTCATCAGTTTAAATATGCCTACATTTCAGATGTAACTTTAGGAGGAACAGAATATAGTAGTAATTTATACAATAGACACTGATGATTATTGACCATTAAAGAGTAATAAAACATTTCCTGTGTGAAATAGGTGTAGCATCAAATGTCTTTATTTCTGACAGTAAATGTTTCAGGTTTACTTCGCAGACAATAATGTTCTTATATAAAGGTAAAAACATGGCTACACTCTAGCAAACATCGGTCACTTCTTAATAAACGAATGGAGTTGCAAGCAAAAGAAAAAAATACTTTGTAGAAAGTCCCAGGCTCATGTGTATATTAACCAGAGCAGATGAAATGATTTATTGGGTTTTATACACAATCTGTAAAGGGTAAGCATTGCTAACAGAATGAGTGGCAGCCTCAGGGAGCTGAGTAGCCCCCAGGGACCAGCCTTTGTTCCTCTGGACTTGACAGGCATGTGTCCCTGTTAAATGAGGGCTTAATTTCTCTCATATGTGTGCAATTTCCAAGCTCAACAAAGGCAGCCAGGACTGGAGCTATTTAAAAGAGCCAGCTCAGGAGGAAGCATTCCCGGAGAAAGGGGATGCTAAGGGGCTAATTACTCACCATAGTTCAGCAACTCTTTTTTTTTTTTCCTAAGCAAGGTTTATTAACACGGAACTGCCACTTTCATTTTACATAAACATACATTAAAATTACAAGGGTGTTATTTCTCTTTGTGAAATAGACACTTTAAAGGTCCTGCTGACCAAAAATAAAATAAGAAGTGTGTTCATTTTATTTCATGCCTACAATGAAAGTCATCATCTCTTAAGCTCATGGGAAGATTTTTTTCCCAAAGGTGCAGAGAAATTGCTTCTTCAATGTCTTCCTCTTCTTTCTCAGTGTTTACTTGTCTCACATATAGTAGTAGGAGTCATCCTCAGTGCTAACTGCATTCATGTAAATATGGTAATTAATATTGTCCAGATAAATGGTTCGGCATATGTAAAGCATATTAATATTTACTTAATTACTTGTCTAGTGTGATATGCTTTTTATAAGCCTCTCACTATATATTTAAATATGTCTTTAGACCCAGCAGACTTTTATGGTGCCTTTTGAGTAGTCTAGTGACATTATTCCGTACAAGAAGTAGGACTTTTCTTCCCCTTTTCTAATATGGGTCTTGGGTCACTCCTGTATTACTGGCAATTGGGATTTGCTGTGGAGAACAGGCCAATCATTTGACAGAGTGATGTAATTTATTTTTTTTTAAGTGTGGAAGACACAGTTATTTTCTTTGGATGGTGTTGCCAAACTCTTTTGTTACCTTGAGAGCAAGATGAGCCACTCCAGTGCAACAGGTTTGAAAACGTGGTCACCATCAGCAAACCACTTTGTCAGGAAATATTATGTGGTTTCAGGCTTACTTCCTATTCTGAAACAAACAGGAAACTGTCTTGTGAAAAAGGCAGCCTATTTGATTCTTCTCAATCAGAACATACTGATCCTCTTAAAATCAGACCCCAAACAGGTGGAAAAAAGTGTTCTCCCATTGCTCTGGGGGGTCATGGGCTAAACGTGTTTCAACATGGGATCGGAGAAGGCTTTTGGACGTGTAGCTTCAAAGCTCGTAGCCTATGCTCAGGACATGGTGCCATGTACGTTTATGAAAACTGAGACAACAGTAGCAATTATAGAGTGACCTCAATAGAAGCAGGTTGTGTTTTGGATCGAGATGAGCCTTTGAATGTGAAAGTGATAAAGTTTAGAAAAACTGAAACTGGTGCGTCTAATGGAGTGCTGCTTCCAACTTTATATAGAGAGGTTGTACAGGTAATATTAGATGTTACCCCTTTGTCACAGGTCCTGTAAAATCTTTGTGAGATTACTCACTATCCAATGTTACAGTTGTAAATATTTTTTTTTGAATTAGATCCTTCATACATGTTTTATGTTTGATTTTTTTTGTGTGTGTGTTGGGTTTTTTTGGTTTTGGATCTCTTTTTCCTCTCCTTCCCCACATCCTCTTCCTCCTCCTTCTCATCTCCTCCTCCTCTCCTCTCTTCAACAGTGCTGTAGGTTGATATTCGAGCAGTTTCAAATCAAAACTGAACCAACAAAGTCTGACAGGTTTATTCATCAAGTTATACATTTAGCGTTGGAAGCAAGACTTAATCATTCCAAGGCTAGGATGGTAAACTGAGGAATGTTTTGTCTTTCCTTGCATGGTTTCTTTGCCATGTAATTTTTTGTATGATAACCTTATTTTAAATTTTTACTTCAAGTGGCCACCTTTAGAACCAATTTATAATGTTGTATTATATTATAATTATATTTCCAATATAATGATTATAATTACCAGAATTGTTTTGGAAATTTCAGGTGAAGCTTCTAGTCTCTCAAATCTACATTAAAAATCTACATTAAAAAATTATAATTAAAAAAATCAGAGATTTTTTTCTAATTTTAGTATTTCTGATCCATAATGAAGGCAATGTAAATAGGTATCCTCATAGAATTGACGGACGAAATAATGAGGTTTTATTCTTTGAGCTTCCATTGTACATGTAGGAAGATTGTGAATGTACAAACTATGGGTTGCAGAATGCTAAGAATGAAACTAGTTGCAAACTTTTAAATGCTTTAAGTCATCCCTGAGTAGAGTGTGCTCTAGCAGTATGAGGAACTACAGATTTTAGAGGTACTATTTTAAAAGACAGATACCCATTCTTTCTTTGTGAGAAGAATGGAATGGACAATGGATCACTGGAATGGGATGTAGGACTCTTAGTTTATCTGCCCTTTCCTTTCAAGGCTTTGCTTTTTCATGCTGAAGAAGGGGATAATAGTAATAGGAAGGAGTGCAAAGCTTCCTTAGGTTTTGTTAATAGTTTTGGGTTTTTTTTAAGTCATTATTAAGTAAACAAACTTATGTTTCTTTTCACTGAATAAATGAATTCTGGTTAGATAGAAGTCACAAACCTGACCCAGATCCTACTTACCTCTGTGCAGAGCAGGAATAACTCCACAGAATAGAAACAATATATCTGCCTTCATCCGGGTAATAGATTTACAGTCATCAAGGCTTAGAGTCACCCATTTATTTCCTTTCTCCCTAGAGATGACTAAGTGTATAACACATGATGAACTGCAGCTTCCAGGAACATTCAGATGTTAATGCTACAAAGGCCTATATTGCAGGTTGAAATCTTGCCTGGATTAAAATTCTGCTTTGGATGAAGCTAAGGAGCTACATATATGCAGTGGCATTTGGTACCGTTATAAGGCCCAGAAAAAAAGGTTTAACCTGGATTCCATGCAGATTCCGACTAAGCCTTTCTCTAAAGATTTGTTTCTATTCTCTGGAGGAGGAGGGGTTCCTTACCAAGAGACTTTCTTTCGATCTGATTAAGAGAAAGCACCTCCTAATCAGAAAGGAAGGTCCCACACAGATTATCTTCCTGTCATGCCATGACAGGACCCAGATTTCCCTGAGGCTTTTGTGAAGAGCTGTGGAGAGTATTAAAGCCATGGCTTCACAGTACTTAGCTTTTTTTACAATAGAAAAAAAAGAAGATGAACTCATGCTTACTGTTTCCAGCTAAGAATGAACTTTTATTCTTTTGCTGCATTGTTGTCTGGTTACCGGAATGAAATGTTAATCATGTAAAAGTAGCGTGTCAGTCTACTGAAGAAAGAAGGAATAATCAACATTTCTCTCTCACATTCTTGCTACCTGAACGCTGTGACTCAGTGTTACACTTCTTCTCCTCAATTCTTATATCTTTTTCTATATTTAGAAACAGCCACCTGTGTCATGTGGGAGGTTTATTACTATTTTGCAGCTTACTTCTATAAAATGGTAGTAATGAATGCAGATTTCAGACAGGCAACTTGCCTATTTCCCGTGTTTGTCATAGTGTTTAGTTTTAAAGAAAGAAAAAACAACCAACCCTCAAAACCAAAGCATTTTTTACTCCAATTTTGTAAGGAAAATATTTTTATATGAATGTGCTGCCACTCTGCCTATCAGAGTTCCACCTGAATAGCTTTTGGACACATTAGGTAATTAGGTTACCACATCTGAGATACAGGAAGAAGCCTAGGAGGTATTGCATTCATTTAAGTCTCATGAAAGTTAGTGGCCCTGATAAACCCTTTTAGGTCGCCCTGGAAGTAAAGGCTTCAGTCTAAGCTCTCCCCACATTAGAGCTTGAAGAATGTACTTGGGAAAGAGATTTTAAAATACCCTAACTTCAGGAAAAGTTTTGATCTAGGCTTATACTTTAAAAGACAGCAGAGAAGCAAAACTCTGAGTTTGTATCTCATGCAAAACCATGGGAAACAAGCATTCATAAATTCTGTTGCTTACCAAATTGCTCATTCTGGATATGCAAACACTTCCCATGGAAACAGGGCCTTGGGTACTGACCAAAATACCGTCTTCTTTCCTTCTTGCAGAGGGCCTGCACATGTCAGGGAAAACAGACTGGAAAAGATTTCATTTCTGGTGATATATTTCATCTTAGCCTACATGTTATCTGCAAATTTGCCAGTTAGAATTTTCTCTGTAGTTTCAGTGATTTACTTTGAATATGATGCACAATTTGAAGGAAGATCTTACTGGGAGATTTTACTCTAAAGAAACAGCCATTCTGTCACCCGCTGTAGCTCTCAGGTTCTTTGTTATGTTTGCACTGTTGAGGCTTAGTTAAAATGTTTTCCATTTAATCCACAAGAAGTTACTTTCTAAACTTCTGGTGGCAATACTATGAATTTGTTGACAAAAGTCCTATCTAAATTAGATTTATGAAACCCACTAAAATAATTAAGGTTTAGATACATGGAGACTTTAAACTATATATTTTTAAAATAAGTTTCACCTCATTTATTCCTTTTCATATTGCTCCATACTCTGGGAACAAGTGTTCTAATCAACCTACCAGCAACAGAAGTGCTTTTATTTTATTAGGGTATCACTAAAACTAAGAGGGTTTGAGAGAGATCTGTAGCCTCCACTTTTAATCCATAAATTTTAAATTATTTTTCAGTAATTCACAGCTACAAACAATTATCCTTAAAATATACAGGGCTATTTTTGTGTATCTTATGAAGGAGGTATAACCTGGATCTGGACAAAGTCTGGCACTTTGTCAAGTACTTCACTATTAATTTTTATCTCTAGTCCATAATTTTCTCCTGACAGTTTGTACATTTTTTTCCATGTGTTCATTGATAGGTTTATGATCAATCCTGTTTCTAATGTAAAAGGCTTCCTAGCTGTATAACCACATCAGTCCAGTTCCTCATAACACCTCACCTGCACTTAATGATCTGTCTACTAGGCAAGCTGGACAAACCTCCTAGCCGGAAGAGAAAAGTGTGGTATAATTGAGGAATGACGGGGGGATCTATCTGTTTCATTCTTTATGATACTTTAAAAGGCATAACTTCATGAAAGGATCTTAGAAACTATATTGTAATGCTCAGAGGAAGCCACTTATTTGCTCCTTCTTTTGGGCCAGTAGTTCTAGGCTCTCTCTTGTTGCCTGGATTTTATGTGGTTCCTAGTCCTGTTTCAGGATTCGTATCCCATCTGTGGTGCCTAAACTGCAATGGTGCCCCACAGCCTGGTGTTGGTGGTGTTATCCCCCTGAGGGAAATGTGCTGGCGTGCACCACGGCCTCCATCCTGCTCTGCTCCTCAAGCTTCTCTTGGAAGGAAAACCCAGATGTAAGAGGAGTGGAGCAGAGCCCAGTCTCCTCCTGATATGGGATCCAGTCTTAATCTGGATGCTCTCTCAATCCAGGACTGTGTAAGAAACATGGGAACATAGGCTCAGCCTTACAGAGGCACAGCGGGACGTTTTAACCCTTGTATTTAAACAAGGCCTGTCTTAAAATAGTATGTTACTGTTTTACCCAGCACTCACTCATTTATCATGCCTTACATTTTCTATGGTTCCTGGACTGATACTTCACAGATCAGAACCATCTTTCAATACAACAGGAAGCCCTACAGTTCCTGAAATCTCCATTCATCTCAGCAGAAAGCAAAGACATCAGTAGCTATATCATTCAATTCACTCTCATGTTTAGTGAGTAAAATAGGTTCACAGTAAAGGGAGCACCAGAGTTGGCAAGAGAGCAAGCATGGGAGTGAGCGCCTGGGAGGAGAAAGGAGAGGGATTGAAGAGGGAGCACTGGGGCAGGAAGACCTTCCACTTTGAGAACTGAGGTGTTGCATTGTGCAAACTGCACTATAAAGTGGAGTTTAAGATTGTAGGAGCTCTAATTTTTTCCTTGTGAAATCTGTCATTTCAAATGCTGTCTGTGGCATTGTAGTCAGTACTGTGAAGAGACCTAGTGGTAGTAGATAGCAACAATGGCAAAAAAGCTTCACTTTCTAGAGCTGCCAGTTTTGCAATTTGAGTAGAAAAGGAAGAAATCAGATTTCTATTGTTAGCCTGATTGCCCCTGGAAATGAGCTTTATGTAACCCTGTGTTGTGTGCGTGAAGGTGCTTATGCCACTAACTTTTCAGCCTGTTGGTTGATTTCAGATGAATTTGATAGAAAGGTAGATGTTTCAAAGAAAACTAAGTTCGACAGTCTTTGTGAAAGCAGCCAGCTAGACTGAGGTGAATGATTTTTTCCAGAGTCCTTCAGACAGGTTGGGTTTCTTACCTCTACCTTTACATGAAAAGTTGCTGTGTGATAGTTTGTTGTTGAATGAGAGAATCCAAAATGGGCAGAGTCCTTTTATATAACCCAATCACAGGAAAAGCTTCTGTTGGAGCTTTCACCTCAGTAGATGGTGAAGTCAAATGCCTGGAAGTAACAAATCCATTGGGCTGTATTTGCCCTTGAACTTGTGTACCTTCTTGTGTCACTCATTATTTTAACAGTTTGAATTCCAGCAGCAAACAGGGAGTGGGGACATTCAGTGTCATTGATTGATCTATGAACTATGACCTGATAGCAGCTCCAAAAGAAATCTACCTCCTTGGAATAAACGTTGCTGCAAAAAACAATTCAGGACTGGAAGACAAGGGAAATTTCTGTCAAATTATGGTCTCCGAGTGTTTCCTGTAGTGAAAGAAAAGTCATGAACTGAAAATGTCTGATCTTTTGGTTTCCATTCAGTACTTCAAAGAGGGATTATTGGTGTTTTAGAGAAGTATTTAAAATGCATATGCGAATGCACAGGGGTATAAGTGAAAATATGGAGTAGCAGTATAAAAAAAGTTTTAACACCCTTGAGTTTGGGATAACTTCTTTAACTGAAAAATCACAAGTGGATTATACACACATCATACCATCAAAGATATTGAATTTGTTTTGGCAAAAAAGCATGCAGAAATGTTAAGTAGAGTGGTGGGAAAAACTGGAGAAATGAAGAAAGTTCTGAATAATAAAAAACCTAGTATTTATATAGGTCATTCCTTTATGCTGACAGAAATTTTTACTGGGGAGTTGTTCTAGTCTTATATGGTTACAAGAACATGAGTTTCTTCTGACTAATTATAGAATTAATAGGAGGCAAATTTTAGGTAAAATAGTGTGAGATAGTGCAAAGGTGAGAAAGAGACACAAATGTGTGACAAATCTCTGTGTACATTGGATGTCTCTGAAAAATCCTCTTTCCTCTGTCTGTTAGTTCATTCTGCCCTTTTTCCTGTTTTCTTCTTTCCACTCCTCTCATTTCTTACTTGCTGTTGAGGAAGACCACTTCTGCACAAGCAATAATATCAGGTTAATATTCATAGCAGTGGTTATGGAAAAGGTGGTTATTGCACAGTTGCTTAATTCATTCATGGTTTAAAGCACTTTGAAAATCAAAAGTGTAATCAAAGATCTATTATACTGAAGAAACTGAAATCTCCATGCAGTAGTGATGTTCTAAAAGATTAGTTGTTAATGACCTTTCATTTTAAAATAGTTTTATTACATAATTTATTTCTTGAATTTAAAAAATAGCTACAACTAATTTATACAATCACCCCCAAATTCCAGCAGTTTAGTTCTACCAGATACCCTAGGTATCCTGGGTGGTATAACTGCACATCTAGTCACATTCTTATTGCTTTCATACATACACACTGCATAAACTCTGCCCAGCTGTGCTCTATCAGACCGTGCTTTTATCAGGTATAAAATGGTGACAATGTAAACCACGAGAAAGAGAGAGATTCATATGATTTCTACATGTCACCAGAAAAAACAAGATTAAAAATACAGTTCTGCTGTTGCTGGTTATTTGTAGCAAGTGGGTACCAGTGAAAGACATAGACACAAAAAGCAAAGGTTTGAGATTTTTGTTTAATATACTTTAAGATCTGAACAGTTGAATAGGAAATATGGGAGATGAGTTCACTTCACAGCTAAAATTAGCAACCAAATTCCTTTTAAAACACATAATCCTTTTGTTTAAAGACTTAGCAAAAAGCCATCCATGCTCTCCTGGAATTTGAAATATCAGATATTGACCACAATTAACTGCAAGGCACTGTTAGAGCTGAACTACGAGTTTTAGGCTATTGGAATGGTACTGGCATAGAGTCAACTCCATTCGATGTGTTTGAGGTTTTGTCATGGTATGAATGACCTTAGACTCTTCGGTCATAGTTGCTTCTGAGAAGCAAGGGATGTCCTCCTCCCTAAAGAATTGAAAAATCTTGCTAGATAAGTCTCAAAAGAAGGGTTATAGAAAGGAAGTTTTATTTATCCTATTTTACAGGCAAGAAACTCAGACACTTAAGTGACTTGCTCAGAGTCTCATAGGAAGCCTGGGTGGAGCTGGGAATTGAACGCAGATAACCTGAGTCTGAGTGCTTGGCTCAGAAGACCGCTTTAAAATGTTTTAGAATGTGGCTTTATTCATCTATTGAGTAGGGTCTGAATGATGCGGAAGATACGGGCTGGGGAACATGCTAGGTACATAATATATCTTCAGTGTACATATACGGTGTTTTATAGGAGAGTATAAACTTATTGGTTGCTGTTTCAGGCATAGGTTAATATCACTTACAGAGTGTCTCAGTACACTGAGCATACATTGGAAAACACTAAAGAAAGGGAGTTTTTAGATTGCTAATGATTTCCTTTTAAGGAACATGTGACTAAGGGCTGAGAGAATTTGCTGCTGAAACTGCTTACTACAAGCCTTTGAAAATTCCCTGTCTAGTTATTCACATAGGAAATATCTGGTTGCAGGCATACTTGGCTGTGCAGGCTTCCATGAGTACCCCATATTTATAAAGCCTGTTCATTCAGGCCTTTGAATGGGAGCAGTTGACAGAAAGAGAGTCATTTTTGTGAATTCTTTTTAAGTATATAGTGAACTTGCCTCTTGACTTCTGGATTTGATGCTTCATTGTGATTCATGCAAAGTACAAAAGCCATATGCTACAGAGATAGATAAATACAGAGATCAAATATCACCAGCTCATTTAATTTTTAGTGTCACTGGTTCATTTTTTTTTTTTTCACTAATGATAGTATTTTTACTGTTTACCTGCCTTAAGGTTTTCCAGCTCTTAGGCTGTCAGTTCAGTATCCTTCACAAAAAACTATACTCACTTAAGGCTGTATTCTCAGAGGCTTTTGGAAAGTGGCCTGGAAAAATTGTTTGCATGCCTGTTTGCACTAGCAAAATCACAAATTGTGTCTGTTAGTGAGTGTGTCTAAGCCTTCAGTTCTTTTCTATGTTTTCTGTAGTACTTGAGAAATGTTTTAGCACTACTACTCTTTCAACCAGTAATACTGATCCGTTGCTGGAATTATTTTAATTTCACCCTTAGCAAGATTAATTTACATGCTTCAGACTTAACTAAAATGTATCTAAATGTCCGCAAACTGATTTTATGTAAAGCTGGCAAGATTTCCGACTTCGGATCAGCTAGCTGTTGCTTCACTTTGAGTAATTCAACACAAAAATAAAGAAGTGGTTGTACAAATCCTTGTGAAATGAAATCACCAAGTTTCCTAGAGCTCTGCTTTTTAATTAACCTTCTTTTCACTCGTGGAATGGTTGAAAATAAATTCCATGTAAGATAACTATTATGTATATTTCAGAAAGATGTATGTTCAACTTGCCACAGAAATCCAATGCACTTGCTGCTTTCTAAATATTAAAATATCTTGAGCATCTTACTGACATATTTTAAGGTCCTGATGCTTCTCCAGCTGGCCTGGTTTTACTCCATCAACTTTCAGGGTGCAACTTATGGCAGGAGCAATTTATTCCAACCATTTCTTTTCAGGTGAAGTTGGAATCATTTAGATGCCTAATCCCAAAGTACACCTGCAAATGAGGTACCAAATTGTTTAGGCTAAAAAATTTGCACCTTCATTTTATTGCACCTAAAGCAATAAAATGCAATCCCAGAAGTCTGTTCAATTTTTAAGTAATCATAATAAAATACTGGGTTTATTGAATTTGGTGAGAAAAGATAATAGATGCACACAAATACATAGATATGCAGAATTTAAAATACAGATTTCAAAGGAGTGAAGAGATCAAGATATTTTGTCCTTTTGCATTTTGCATCAACAATTCTGACTGTAGCAACAGTTTGGAAATTCATATGTAGGCTACTTGTGTCCGTATATGTAGGCAATTGAGAGCTCCCATTTAGAGAATATCATATGCAAAAAATTGCCTAGATAAATCATAAAAATTTGCATAAATAGTTCACGTTTCTTACTACATTTTCTCTGCCTGTCTACATGCAGAATATTAGATGCCTTCAGAAATTGTTGTGCTGACTCTATAATACAAAGAATACTATCTTGGTCTTGAGCATTTCAGCTTAATTGTTATCTGTATAGCTCAGAGCAAGAGAACCACAAGCATCTAGTATAAATGAAGAGTGGAAAAAAAAATCTCATGAAAAAGAAGGTCTAGCACCAGAAAACTGACAGAAACATGAGCAGCTAATTGCTGTAGGCTCCATACATCTTGGAATGACCTAAGGGGATATCAACAAATCACTTTCCACTGGGGTATAGTAACAGCAATGGCATAACAGTGAAATCACTGGCAAAAACTAGGGGAAAAAATCTTTTAAAGTATTGGCATTAGCATGTTAGTGAGCAATTCTTTTTCCATTTTAATGGTTACTAATGTGTGTGCTTGCATTTAACATCTGCAAAACCTCCTTTCCCACTTCTCTCCCCAAAAAACAACTGGTGGTGTGGTAACTGGATTTTACGTGTCTATCTCTGATTCCCTTATGGACTTGTGACCTTAAATGATTTTTTCTAATACTAAGACCGAAAATGTAAGTTATTTGGCACTAGTATTTATACCTGTTTTCCCCCAAAACTGAAGAGATCGGATAAAAAAAGAGTGATTTTGTTTTTAAACAATTAGAAATTATATTTCTTTCTTGATCGCATGGTCCAGGTTGCTCATTTTTAAAAAGAACAAAAAAAGTTCAGTTTAAATAAATTAATTAGGTAGTTTTGCAATCACTGGTGAAAGGCAGCATGTAAAAGAATTTGGAAATGTCCCTAATAAGGGCCATTCTTTTCTATTTTTGCAGAACTCTCCAAACCCATAACCTAAACCAATTTTTGAATGTGATGACAGATATGTTTCCCAACAATTGTATTTGGCCAATGCTAAATATTTAGCGGTAGATTTTACATTATTCCCACGTTTTGTTTTCTCATGGGCAGTACCGAACTTCAAATATATCACTAGGATCTTTGCTAGGTAGCTTAGTTTAAAAACAGACTTCTACATGATTTAACTATAATTCTGGTCAAACGACATTAGCTGGGTAATGTGCAGTGAACCATATTGCTTTGGGAAAACATTTCTCTCTTCTGCTCCTCCCCTCAGGTAACCACACATTTCACCAACAATTGTTGCCATTGTAATCAATGCAAATTTGGATCTTCTCTATGTGCTCAACCATTTTTAAACGCAGCTGGTGCTAGCAGTTACAGCCTGATTTTTGGACTAGTATGGGCAGATTTCATTGCAGTTGTCAATCTTAAAGCATTTATTTCTAGTGCATCTCCAGCATCATGTCTGAAATTTGTTTGTAGTGAACTTGGGCAACAACATAATTTTATAACATGGTTCTGAAACATTCTTTACACAAAAAACCCTCTGTGCTTTGCAAGGGAACTCTGGCTGACAGAGTTGTAGCACTGTTGTGCTTTAAGTCTTTCTTTAAAGGCATTGCTCTTCTTTTCCCCCAAAGACACGAATACTTGTGTAGAACTTCCCCATTTGTATCAATATCTAAATGGTAAAAAAAAATCTACATCTATTCAGTGACCAGTCACAGTATCCCATACTTTAATCTAACTATAAGACAGTGTTGCTATTTCTCCAAATATTTTATGTCTTTGAAAAAAAAAAATACATCAGAGAAGAATAAAGACTACAGAATATATATCTGAAGACAGTCCATATTTAATCAACATTTGTAGGTGCAAATGTCTCTCTATTACAAAACCCACATTTGAAATGATCTTTTATTTTAAAATGATCTCATGCCAGCCACAGGTACAGCCATATTTGTGGTTTCCCCAGATACTGAATGATGTTCTGTAGTGAGGTCAAGCACTCTCGTGACATTTAACCATTGGAAACGAAAGAAAACATTTGTGGTGTGAAACAACAGCACATACTTGACCCTCCAAAGCATATCCATTTATAAATGGATAAAAGTGGCTATTTAAAGTTGTTTTATAAGGGAACCACTGTGCCCACCGAAAACCCCTAATTTACTGTTTGAAAAAGCAAATGATGTGTGGGTACAAGAACATGCATTTTTTAAAAACATCTGTGGTGTTCCTTGTGTTGCATTTGATCCTAGTGGTAAAACAACAAAACCAAGTTTTAGAGGGACATTGCTGCCATCCTATTTTTAATTCACCATGATGTGTTAAAATAACCATTAGTTTAAAGTGCGCAATCACAGCCTTGCTTTCAATGGTTGCTCAGGTATTTCTTTTAAACCCGTTTATAATTTTACAGTTTGTTTTGCATAAGGAGTGCATCCCTAGATGGAGATTAGGGAGCTGGTTGTGACTCAGTGACATTCCTTTCCTGCTTCCTATACGCTATGGAGAAGAGGATGAATGAGTGAAAGAAAGTGTTGTTTCACCCTCTTTTCTCATTTCTTTACCTATATGGCAAGCCACATCAAAAAAAGTGTTTGTTTGGGTCAGCCAGGACTCTCCATTCTGCCCTCTGTCTTCTTTCACACTCGCAGGAGTTGGCACAAGGTCGTGATTTGAGAGTGCTCCTACAAGGTGTGTTCCCACCCATCCTTGTTTCCCCGCTGAAGCAAAACAAGGCAATGACACTCAACCCCTTTTTGTTTAACTAATTTTTTTCTTTTTAATACTCTTTGACTTCAAGCATAATTATAGCTTATAAATAGCTTATGAATATTAGTAAGTGTCAAAGTGCACTTGCCTGTATGGAACTCTCCAAAGGTTATAAAATATGAGAAGTTGATTGGATCTCAAGCAAAACAAATCGGGGATAAAATGTGTTTTTGAGGCATGAGAGATTTTCAGAATGTATTTTTAAACAATTTGGAAGTAAACAGATTAGTTGGAGACAACTTCAGTAAAGATAGCTTTCTTGGTCCATCTACGAGCGTTTTGTCAAAGAAAGCTGAACTATGACTAATTCTGTGAGTGGTATGAATTATTAGGTGATGAATTTTAAAAGTAGTGTCCAGATGTAAATAGTGAAAGCATCCAAAATATTACTCAGCAGCTGCAAGAGCTATAGGAAAAGCTGACATGACAAATTTAGTCATTTCTTAATCACTTTCGTTAGGCAGTATTGTCAGTTCCAAGAGGCAAATTTTCATCTTGATTTACGCCTATAATAGAAATGGATGAAAACTGAAAAGTTCTCAAAACTGTTTACTTACAAAACACCTTTTAGGTCATTTTGGAAGCTTCCTATGACCTAGCAGTGATGTTCTTTACACATGGGAGTTCAAAAAATACACTTTTAGACAGCTTATATCAACAAAGCAATTTTTCCACCTAAAAAGTGACCTTAATGTGTGTGCAAGTGGTAAAAACTGGCTTAAATGTATTATTTACAGCTATATCAAAATTTATTAATTAATTACCTTTGGTTTAAATAACGTTGACTGTTAAAGCAGAAAGCAGAGGTTGATGTGAATTCTATTCTGCAGTAGCTTTCAGATAAAAGAAGCAGTGACCCAACTCATTAGCCCTTTGATTTAATATATTGACACTTGGGTACGAATAATTCCGTTTAGTGGCTTTTGCTTCCCAGGGATCAATTTAATTAGTTATAAAATGTGACTTCATGTCAGGAGCCAGAAGAAATGCTGACGTTAAATAAAGTCATACGCAATTTAAACAATAAAGCTATCGATGCCTGGTTAAAAGTTAATGATGCACAAAAAATGGCTTAATAGAGACAACCTCAGCAATGAAAGTGATGGTAGGAAAATTAAGCTAAGTGGATGAATGAGAAATGGTGATGTTGTTGGATTGTTAAAACAAATTCATGGATGGCCTGATGGTTCATTTCATAGTACTGTATGTGTCTGATTTAAATATGTGTTTGAGGGTAATCCTGTACTTTCATATCAGGAGTGACAAGAAGTGGTCTGAAACATTTCTCCTTTAGATTCTAGAAAAGGACAGACAATTTACCTGTGCATATTCAGCTTTGAGATATCCCCCTGGGACGTCTTGGGATGACCCTGTAGTAACCATAATGACCTCCTATTATAATATTACAAGTGCTAATATTTGCACAGTTGGTTGAGACCCCAGTCAGGATCAGCATCTTATTACGCTAGGTGCTCTTTATATACTGTACAAATAAGGAGGGACAGTTTGTGCCCTGAAGAAGGGTAGAAGCCAACATTAAAGCACCATATCCTTTCAAAACCCATTTAATGCTGTAGACGTAATCTACTCATGTTATCTAAGCAGAGTAAGAAGGCTTAGTGAAGAAAATAGCAACCCACAACGTTGTTGGAGGTACAATTTGTCCTTCATTTTTCCTTCTGTTGCTCTATACGAACCTACAGATGCACCAGAGCCCTTCAAGAATTATGGTTCCATTGTTTTCACTTTCCTAGTCTGCTTTGAGCACGGCAGGGTAAAATCCATGCTCAATGTCTTAAATAACAACCTACAATTCCATATTCAGACATTGGGCCAAATTAAAAAGCAATAATTCTTGTCTTTTTATGAGTAGCATACAAGGATTTTTCAAGTCATGGTGGATTGTTTCTACTGCAGTACAACAGTGTTCAGATTTAATAGTGAATTGATACAGTCACCTCACTTAAAGATGTATAGACACTTAGCTAAATATGCTGAATAGATACTAGGTCAAAGGCAAATATAGAGAAATGTGATTCCTTAGTTTAAAAACATATGTTAGTCAAATGGTCTCTGACATAGAAATTATGATTAAAAATAATATGAAAAGCATTTCTTTGCTTGTAATTTATCACTGTTCAGATGACACAGTTAAGTCTACCTGTGAGGAAAAAATTGCTATCAAAATGACCTAATGTTGAGTTAAACCATGTTATGTTTTCATTTGTATTAATTCTTTTGGGGGCAGATGAATTCTGACAATGAAGACCAGTCGTGAAAAGGGACAGTAGTAAACCAGGCAGTTAGATAATAATTTTTCACAATCGTACACAACTGGGCTCATCTATAGACTCCTGGAAAGCTTGAAGCTGAGCAGCAGGCAGCAGTTATTACCTGCTAAAAGCATTAACAGTAGCTACGGTAACTTGCCGAAGGATAGCGGGGATATGCCTTAGAATAAAACCTCTGTGCGTCAGAGGGATTTTCAGACTGTACAAGAGTTATGTTTTTTTTACTAATGTTAGGCAAACTGTTTTGTCTTTGCATTGACTTTACATTGGCCGCAGCCTACACAGAGGGAACTGCTGGAAAAAAGGGGTGCATTAATACTTTCTACTGTGTGCAGGCCAGCCAGTAGTTAGAGAGGGGGCCCATGTTTTCTTAGGGCTCAGATGGCAAAGCTAAGTATTCAGCCTACGGCAGGAAAAAAGTGCCTTTTTTGTTTTCTGGCTGGAGAGTCCAAGCATTCCCAAAGGAACACAATGAATGGCCCATTTTGTCTGACACTGTTTCGTAGACATAGAATTCTTGTTTTTTCATAATTATTCTTGCCCGTCACTGGGTGTGCACATGACATTTGAGCGTGTTTTAAAGTCTTAACACACTCATGTGCCTGCAATAAAGTTACTCATAACAATCCAGGCTTTCTGCAGACAACAGAGCAGGGTCTGTTGTTTTCACAAGTCACAGCAGCTGGGAGGCAATTGTGAAGACAACAGCTTAATCTAGCTGGAAAATACAGGAAGAAGAGAATATACACTCAATTTCCTTCCATATTATTGCAAACAATGCAGAGGGCTTTTTTTTGTTGTGGCTTTTTCTTTTCTTTGCTCTGGGTGGTCTGACTGAAAATGTGAGTGGCATAAAATACACTAGTTAAAGTACTTTGAATTTTCAACTTGTTGCATTTCTGTATTCATACTGCTGTGCCTAAATCTGTTAAAGGGTGAGAATATTAATCTACATGAGCACTTTAAAAATCATACAATAACAGCCTTATTTGACCTCGTCTACACAGTGTTTACACTGGTGTTGGTTTACAACATATGTTGCAGTTGCTTCTGAGTTACACTGGTATAAATGAAACTGGAATCAGGAATTCAAAGAAAATCTGATTGCTGAAAACTTCCATTTGAAACAACGTTAGTTAAAGCAAAAATAAAGCTAGGCAGTCTTAGATGTTTGAAAGTTGTATTTTAGCTTCTGTGTAAAAGGACGAGGGCACTCAGTAATTTGTTTCTTTATTGCGCACTTCTGAATCTGTAGATTAATCATATTTGTAAATGCTTCATTTATTTCAGAAGCACATTTACAAACAAAGCATGCAATAAATTAACATGCAAACTCAGTTAAAAAGCATCATAAGTAGGCAGTGATCAGATAGTTTTTACCCTAGCTGTATTTTCTGGTGAAGTTTTTGGAAATTCTAGGGAGCTGTTTTTTTTTTCCTTGATGCAATGGTCAAAAAGTGAGGAGGAACATATACTTCAGTTATTATGTCAACACTAGAAAGAGTAAAATGCAAATTAACGTCAATTTGACTGGAGAGGTGGGGGTGGCTTAGCAGTCACCATTAGATGTGGTTTCAGTGAGGGTAGATGTTCCTTTCAAAGAAAATGCGGTATTTATCCAATTGCAGTAAAGGTACCTTCCTTTCCTGCTCTTGGGAATGCTACATACAGCAGATTTCCAGTAACCATGGCAGACAACTCAGATGGGAAAGATTTTTATTATGCATAGCACAGAGGTTATAGCAGCGACTGGTAACAGCAAAAGCCAGTGAGACAGTGAGTATGGAAAATGAATGAGTGATTTGAACACGGTCCAGACTTCCAGGAGCGAGAATTGAGATCAGGTTGACGTATACTGAAAAAATACAATATGAATGCTGACATGACTTAGATGTACACTCTGCTCTTTGTAACAGAGCTGCAAATAGTACAGTACCACATGCACCAGCCAACTGTGGGGCAGTGGGATTGGGGATACTGTTGGAAATGCAGTGGGTATTACTCTATTCAGCTATAAAATAACACAGATAGATAGTAATCATATCACATAGACAACTGATCTATTTAAAAAAGCATGGATGTGAACTTCAGGGTCTAAGCATTAAATGAGTTAGGCACACTACTCACCTAACAGTAAGCAAAACCTCTTCCTCTGTTTTCCATAAAATACAATACCACACCTCTCTCCTCCTTTTCCCTTAAAAATACAATGCCAGTGTGGTTCGAAATGAATGTACAGATTAGTTGGTCTGTGCATCTCACGTTAATCCTTGTCAGCTCATTCGCCCTCACATCTCAGAAACCCTATATTGGTATCTTCTTGTATTTTCTTTTGTAGCCATTTTGGATTTAGGCTGACTTTCACAATGAAAAAAGGAAAAAACAACCTAAAAATTGTTTTGAAAAATGCATCTAAACTGAAATGGAAAATTACATCCTGAAAACTCTTATTTACCTGAAAAGGCAGTGGAGACAAGCAGGTACTAACAAAACAGGGAGTTTGGGGAGGAGCACTGTTTACTCTGAAGACCCTTGAGTGCACTAGGAGAGCTTTAGAAAAGCATGATTTTAATGTGTTTCAGCTGCATGTGTCTATCTTAAAAATGTAGATGTTTGTGGATGTCCTCGTTGCCTTAATATGATGCTGCTTTTCTTGTATTTGTGACAATGACTTTCCTAAAGCCAAGAAAGCCAAATGTACTTCACTATGGTCTCCTTCATGATGGAAGTTTATTGACAACTTTTGGGCATGACTTTATTGGTATCTCCTAGAAAGGAGAATTTACTGCCAGAGAGCTACCTTGTATACATAAAAAATGCTCTCCAAAAGAGATGAAGTGAGAGCGAATGCTAGTTTTGCAAGGAGACTGAAGGTGAGGAGTGAAAAGATTAACTGAAAGGGGAAAAAAATATTTAATAAATAGAAGAGACAAAAAGAAATCAAGCAATAATAGATGTGAGTGATAGAGTGATTTCCAAATTACTTTTTTTGGTTACTCCAGTTGCCTAGCACTATGATTAGCCCAGCTGGCTTGCTGACTTCTTCACTCAGCAGCAAACCTGTTAAATGTTTCATGCTCAAAGTATGTCTTTACAGAGATAGAGGTGGTCTTCCCAGAGCAAGCATTTAAGAAACAGGTTTTGTGTGTCCAAGAAAGTCATTCAAATGGTGACTATCCAAGAGTGCAGCAAACAAGTTGTATAGCCAGATGGGTCTAATAATACTGAAATCCCAAGTGAGGGATTTGGAAAACAAGAGGAAAGCATAGTCTACATATATACATGGCTATGTGGGTGTGTAAATATATTTTAAAATATTTATACAAAACATATGTATATGTGTATCTAAATATGTTTCTACATAAATATACACAGATCTGTATGTCATATATGTACATATGTATATATATAGAATATACTTTTTATAATATAAAATATATAATCATATCTATACACTTATGTATTTATATATGTACAGAAAGAGACATTCACTTTCACTTTAAGAAAATGTCTAACAGGAAAGTTTCTGCTTGTTAAGATGTGTGACTTTATAATGGCGTGTACTACACACTTCCATAGGGCGTGCTTTTTACGAGTAATCTCCTCCTAGCGAGTAAACAAATTTCCTCAAAGGTACCTTCAGTGTACTTGAACATTGTCCACACGGGGATGTAGTGCAGAACAACTAAGGTGCTACAAACACATATATTGAAATACTGTGCGGTTGTTTCCTATGTAGTTCAACCCTAAAACAAAGCTCAGAACAGAGCACGGTGGCTTACAGGTAAACACAAATGTAAGACTTTGAACAGAGCTATCAAAAGAAGCTTTTTGTCTTTTCCTCTGATTTTGGAAGTCTATTTGTATAGGCATTTTTGCAGAGTTCCTTCTCTTGTTTTCTTATTACCTGACCAAATGACCAAAATTATGACAAGGGTAACTTCTTTCTGGATCTGGCTGTGACTAGGGAATGCCATTGTAGCTGGCAGTTTTGCAAGAATTTACTATGTTAGACTGATATGTTGGACTCTGTACCACCAAGTCGGCCCTCATCCCACCTCTTAGTTTTTATTTTTTTCCTTTCTCTGCAAGTCTTTCGTTCCTATTCCAATGTATGTAAAGTGTCAGTACTAACTAGTTCCTACTTTGGAAAAACAGTAGCACTTCAGCTGCTCCTGCAAATTCTTTCACCCTCTGAGCAGTGATTAATATACAGGTTTAAGAAGAATTTTTAAACAAAACCTGGAAAAAAAGGAAAAAAAAGCAAATATGCAGGCTAATGGTATACCCTGAGGTGAGCAAAATGCATTTTTTTAACAAGCCAAGCATAGCAAAAAAGCTATTCTACAGTGAAATTAATAATTACCAAAAAGATTTGCTAGCATTATTGTTGTATCCTTTATGAGAATATGGGTAACATGTTTAAAAAACATGGGAAGTGTGAATCAAAGCCCAAAGATTCAAACTGGTCTCTAATTTTTAATGTGAATTCTATTCATGTGCCCCTGGTGCATAGACTGAAATACAGTCTGTGGATAACAACTGTCTTTAGACTTGTGCCACTTAACCTGAAAATTGTATCTGTTCCTCTGGTAGTATGGATTTCTAATTTTCTTTACCATTCTTCTTTAACAAAGCTTTAAGGTAAGAGGGCATCTTAGTGCCACATGCAGTAGGTGCCTGGCTATAACACATGATTTCAGCCCCAAATATTTTCCAAAGGCGAGGTTTGTTTATTAACTGAACCCCATGCTGAGATTCAATCAATCTAATACAGGCTGAGTTTGAAGTTGAACATTCAAACGTATGCCCATACATCTTGGGCATATATCTTACATAATGATGTTGGCCCCAGACATCTTTCAGGGTTTGTTTATGTCTGTTATGGATTCCCCTCATTATCCATGCTGTTTGAGGGATTCCCTATGGATTCAGCCAGTTTATTGCATACTTTTTTAATTTTATGCCAAACTGAATGTTCTGAGTGGCAGCTCACGTGGTAGCTCCGTACAGCTTCCTCTCAAATCGAGTTGAATGCTGTGATTAAGGTTAAATAAAATAATATGCGAGCCAACATGCTGCAAAAGGGTAGGTAAGAGAATGCCTCAGGAGAGGCAAGAGGGTTATAGAAGTAACGTGAATGATAAAACATTAAGATGTTGACTACTGTTCCTATTTCTTTTCCTTTTAATTACAGTTAACCATTAGAGCAACAATTCTGTGATTTACAAGATCTTCCTTATTGAGCATCTATAGTAATAACACTGGGAAAACTCATTTATTAAGTTTCATCAGAGGGAAGGGACGTTTTAATATGCCAGTCGCTGAGCACATCTGTGTGTGCACACAACTCCCAGTAACATTAATTGGATGAGCCAGAGAACAGAGTCTTAAATACAGAAATCAGAGATTGGTATGGGCCGGGCTCTGTTCTCAGGAGTGTGTCCTGCTCCACTGAAGTAAGTGGCATTTTTGAGGCTCTCCTCCTGAGAGATGAACGCTGCCCTTCTCATATCCAGTGTATAGTACCCATTTAGTTCTTGTAGGAGAATTTACTAGGAGTAATATATGGCCAGAAGAAACTAGAGCTAAAAGACAGGTTTTTCTTATAAAGCCTTTGCATTATGAAAAAGGTTGTTTTCAATCTGAAAACTCAGATTTATAAACACTTAATTCATCAGTTCCCTGTGCCTTTCATTTGAAATAAACAGCCAGCAATATTATTTTAAAATAAGGCAGAAGGTGTAACAAAAATGAAGTAATGTTTTGAGAAATATGTGATTGATGATTAAAAAACAGAGAGAGAAGGGGTGGGGGGTGTCAGTCCAGCATTCGTTAGGCAGGCAAAACTTCTATTTGAGCGTGCATTAAGTCAGGAAGACCAGACAGTGTGTCTGGAAAACTATTCTTTCTTTGAGAAGTAGTCTCTCAAAAATATTCCCTTCTTTCTTAAATCTGAAGGCATCCTTTGACTCACTTAGTTATATCTATTGATGCTAGAGAAAACAAAAGAAACTTTAAAAGCTGGAAACATAAACATCATTGAACCACGCACTTTANTGTTTTCCAGGAGGGAACATGCTACGCTGTGTAAAGGGGGCTAGTGTAACAAGAAGTCATCTATTCTTGATTTCTTTAGACAGCTAGAGCTTTGTGCCTTGTCTAGTTTCTACGTTTTAAGAGCTTGTTCTGTGTAGCAGAAATAATACAATAAATGGGTTTAACCACATTTGTCTCAGCTAGACAGTCTGCTTTGTCAAAGATTGCTGGTACAACATAAACAAATTATGTGTTTGTAGTGCTTTTCAATGAAAGCCTATCTAACAGAGCGGAGATTGTGTTTCGGCAGCTGTAGATTTAATCTCCTACCTGTCAGTTAAAGCAGGCATTTCCTGAGCAGATAAGGCCTGGCTGCAGAGGGGGGAGCAGCCACAGCTGGACAAAGGGCCATTGTTACTGCCCCGAAATTCTATGTAGATTTGCCCGTGCATTTCATCACACCAGCTCGGCACATTACGGCTGCAGAGGAGAGGAGCCAGCCCTTTGCTGCAGGCAGAGAGAAAGGGAATTGCAGCACAGCTTTGGGCTATCCATTCCCACTGACTGTCATGAGAAACTGAAGAAAATATCCCAAGTTTTGAGCGCAGCGTCACTCTAACATGAGTGTGATTGTGGGATTCATGGCAAGGATCTATTCGCAAGCCGAGAGCGTGCTTTAAATAACACTGGAGATCTGACAAATCGGGGAAAGCCAGAAAATGGGAAGGTTGGCATTCCTTCTTGAATGTCAGGATCCTCCGCAGAAAAGGCAGCACAGCAGTGGGGATTTATGTCTGAAGTATAGATGTTGCTGGAATTTTAACACCCAAACTTGGATAGGAAATACCTAATGCTCATTTTAAATAGGAGTTTCCTGGTTTTCTGCCTTATTCTACCTTTTTAATGATTTTGTTCTTTCAAAATGTTTGTGTAGATGAATCATAAATGCTGTAGAAAGTTGAGGCGTCAATATAACTGATTTGAGCCATACACAGCTGGTGTAGGAAGGAAGCAGGCTGTGTGTGTGTTGCTGGAAGTTCAGAAACTCTGTTGCTTACTCCCAAATCTGCAATAATTACTGTATACCTAGCAGTGGCAATCACCTCAGTCATACTGTGCAAACACACCAGTTTCTTGGAACCTTTTCTGAGTAAAGATGGTCAGATTGTGTCAAAACCTGAGGAAGCCTAGGAAGAGATGGAACAAATTAATTTTTGCATGCAATCAGTATTCTGATTTGACTTTGATCTCTAGACACTGGAGTTTTCTGTATTAAACTAGTTCTCCACGTAATTGCCTTTGATAACCCTTTGTGTTTCGAACTAGACGCTCCGTAAACATCATGTGATTTCTGGAAATTATCTAGGTTACTATTCTGCATTAAATTTCTTTCAAAAATATGCAGAAGCAAGAATATTCTCGCTAGATGGGAGTACCTCCTTAGACCTACCCCCTTGAATATTATCCATTTAGGCTTGAGGAAAAATATCAACACTTGTCTCTCTAATAAAGAAGAGTAAATTCACAGAGGAGTAAATACCTGAAGAAATCAGCCATAGGACTAAGTGGGATGGGATAGGTGTCTCCTTTTCGCAGCTAGGACTCACCTCCACCCTTGTATCCTGCCAAGTGTTTGAGGGCTAAACTGTGTAGCACCGGCATGTACATGCTCAAAAGCTGCCTCGTTCTGATTTTTCAACAGAGCATGTCCCTCGTTAGCCATAGCTCTGCACTTTGGGAAGCTCTTTATACAATTGTGTGGTAAGGTGTAAAGGTTACAAGCAGCAGATTACAATGGAATTGGTTTATATCCACTATGCATTGTCACTTCTCTGACTGGAAAAGGAATCAAGGCCTCTTTAAAGGTTCTCCTGTGTAAACTATAAATGTAATACTGTCCTCTGAATGGGTCTTTGAGCTTGAATTAATTAATAAGTGTAATGTATTCAAAAGCTCTAAGTTCTTACATAGTTACAATGCAATATAGTTACAAATCTTGGAATAGCAGTGAAAATATAGAAAGCTTTAAAAACAATATGCTGATCAGCAAGAAATTCTTCCCGTAGCGAAGTAAATGGCAGAACTCCTGTTAGCATCGGTAAGCCCTGGATTTCAGATATATTCTGTATTTGTTTAATAGAAAAATCCCAACCTGTTCTTTTGTACCATTTTTACCTCTACAGGGCAGAAGGATTTTGATCAGAGGCATTGAAAGATGTTTCTGTTTTCATTCCCGCTTCTGCTGGAGCTATTCCTAAAAGTGAAAGACAGTCCTTCCTTGAGGAATCATCAGTGTTGTGGCATTAGATGATTTTTTTTATACTTTACATTGCAGGCCCTTCTATTGAAGGAATTAGTTTCATGTTAATAACTAGTGGCTACTATTCAAAGAAAGAAGTCTGTCTTGAAAGGATGTGGGGAGAAAACTCTGCTTGAAAGCACCAATATGAAATGCAAATTTTAAAGCATCTCTTGCTCTAAATTTTTCCATCAACAGGAAATTTCAATGTACTCCAAAAATCTTGCACATTTTGATATCACCATAAAAACATAAGCTAATAAGGGATTTCTGACATAATTTATATTTAGGTTTGAGCTGTAGTAATGGAGCTTCTGTATATAAAGTATCAACAAGTATCATTAGGCTGCAATATTTTTCTTATTTTGGCATGAATAAGACAAGGTGCAAATGAAAAACATACATCTTCACTAGTCTTTGGAAAAATCTGAAATAATTGACTTGCTCAGTCTTCTGTGATGGCTTGGTGACCACTAACTGTGACAATTTGCATAATAGTCAACTCTTCACTTCTGTGGAGATAACTGTTTGTATCTGATTAAAATTAGGACTGTTTTAGTTCTCTTGACTTTTCCAGAAGTTGCAGAAATAGAGATTTGCTGTTATGCTTTAACCAAACAAATGCACACATGGGGATAACAATATGCTGAGTTTATGCAGATTTTACAACACAAATCTGAATAAAATACCCACTAATAGACCCTTAAGGAGTAATAAACACACATGAATTTTCCTTAGTTGCACTTTAAAGTGATTTTAACATACTACTAGACCTTAACAATAATATTTAATTGACAAGATTATGCATTTGTATGTATTGAAAAGGTGGTAGATCTCTAATTCCAAATGAACTATAAATTCATTTTTGCATAACATGTTTTATTTATTTCTCTATAGCAGAGATGTTCTCCATCCCTCCTAGTGAGAGTTTCTTAAAATACAGACAATTTAAATAGATTTAATTACCATTTATCATACTCTTAACTTCATGAGATCATCTTTAGTTGAATTCTGTATTTCCAGGTAGTCAAGGAGCTGGATAAAAACAGGGCAATACCGTGAGAAGCTAATAGAAATGAAATGAGAACTAGTATTTAAAACTGTTCTGTTTTCAGTGTGGTTAGTAGTGTTTTTCTGTTGCTGCCTTCTTTATTTCCCAAGTAGATGGAATTTAAGTTTAGTTCATTTAAAGTTTCAAAGTAGTGAGGAAGAAATAATAAAAAATAAGGATGCTCTGTTTTGCTCTATGATCATGGCTGCAAGTTTCACATTAATGTTGTGGCCACTGCAGTAGACTTAAATCTCCAAATCATGCTGAACCACTGGACAAATAGAAAAAAGGATAAGGTAAAAGAAAGAAAATAGCAGTTACAATTCATTTACAAATTCATTATCGGGCTACATATTTTTCATAGTATTTCCCGTATGAAATGCTCTCACTTTGCAAGTCTACGGTATCTTTTTTACAGTTTATTTGCCAACACTTCCCCTGGGATCTCATTGGCAGACATTTTCTTTGTGGCTCATGTACTTTCTCTGAGAGGAAATATTTTTCAATTAGACTGCAGATAATTAGATGGCAGATAAATTAGGACATAATATACCTCCCTATATAGATACAGCTCCAGCGATTCTATATTGCTAACAGGAGCAGAAAGTAGTCTCTGAATAATTTTCAATGTGGGAGCGATGTCAACACCATTTTCAGTGTCTTAGCTATGATGGAAGGCCTGCATGATCACTTTTGGTCTGGTGGAGCCCACCTTTCATCAGTTGCTGTTCCTTCTCACACAGAGTCACAGGTGCTTCCCTGGGATTATTTATGCTGGAGGGGATTTCTCACTTAAGCATTTGGGTCCACTCTCACATATTGTCTTTACATTAGAGAGTGTTAGGCATCGGTGGCACGTTAATTCAAAGCCTTGAGCGTTCATCAGTTACATTTCTGAGCTCAGAACAAAAGGCCTGGCCACCACTCACCCACAAAGTCGACAGATCCTTTATAACTGAACTGGTCAGTTAACCCAACCTTACAGTTGCTTTGCTTCATCAGAATAGCACAAATAAAAGAGCTAGACCATTCAGTTATAACCAAAGAGACCGTTTTATTTTTTCAGTACAATTCTTCTGCAGTTTTTCTAAATAGATCTTTTTTGGGACCAGAAAAGGGCTTAGTCATGGCACAAGTTCATTACAATATTGGCAGAGTTGGGTAGGAGATTTGGGCCAAAACCTGCAAAATCTTAGCATGTAGGTGCTTTTAAGTGATCACACTGACTTTCACGTACATATATTTTCATAGAAGTCCCTAATTCTTTATGCAACATGGTGTTTGCTTTTATGCAGGGTCACCAAAATGACCTAATCAAATTAAAATTCAAATTAAAACTTCTTATATTTCTTCTTTTACAGAGAACAACTAAACCCAATACTAGTTATTGAAATAAATAGAATTTCAATGGTGGTATAAAAATAATAGTGCCATGTATTGTATACAGACTATTTTAAATGCAGATGAGATAAATACATATAATATGTAGGTTATTTAAAAACTTGGACTATTAGTACCAGAGGTACAAACACTGCTTTCAGTGCCATTGAGATTTTAAAAAATGAATCAACCTAAAATGTAACCTGTTGAGCTATAAGTTATAGCCATTTTGTTCTATCATATAAACACGTATTTGGAGCATTCTGAAAATGCACATTCTTACTTGATACACTGCCTTTACCTGGGAAGCTCTTCTGTTATACTGTAGTTTTTAAATGAGAGTAGAAAATTTCAGACGCATTTTTACTATGGGAATTAAAAGCTTAATGACTGCATAGACAGGTAAAAGTTGTAGTCTGGCTATACCAGTTATTCAGGAAGTTAAAAAATCTTAGGTAGAAATTCAGGTTTAAACTAGGAAAAATATAAACCTGCTTGCGAATGAATGAAGTTCTCACAGAGACTGCAACATCACAAGAATATCCTATACTGTACATCCTATACTAAAGGAAAAAAAAAGTCAATTCAGTAAATTCAAAGATTGGTTTCTCAGCTAACATGCATTGGAGTAGTCTGTTAGGTTAAACACAAATCTCAAGATTCCTACAAGTTGAGAACAGCGTCCAGAGATTTTATTGGTGGAAGAAGTAGGGGCAATGGTTTTAGATAGTGACGTTGGATTATTCTAGGCAATTAGACCATATTTAGCCTATCACAGTTTTATACTAGTGCTGGTTGTAATAATAATTAAAAAAAGCCTTAAAGAAGGGTAAAAGATTATAAAGATTGTTCTTACTGTCTCTCAAAAGGTGGCACTTAATTCTCACTTTTACTGAAGTAAACTGTGCAACAGAGAGGCAACTAGTCAAGTTTGATCTTGAAAAGTTTGTGAGGAATTCAGCTGCCATTATAGGGTAGGATTGAAACTGCTCTTGAAACCTGTGATCCCCGCAGCTAAGCAGAAATGTATGAGCTGCCTTTTTGCTTAGACTGTTGCCATCCTTTTCTCTGAATGCCTTTACTTCTCTAGCTGCACTGTTAGTTGTTGTAGAGGCAGCTTTGTTTTTTAAAGACAGAACTCTTCCTATTCTTTAGTCTCGCTACACGTGCTGTGTTCCTTACCCAAAAGAGACAGACCATTTTCGTTCAAGGCATTATTTTTGTATGACATATCAATTTGGCTTCCATTTTCCAAGCAGAACACTAAGCATCAATGACTTTTTAACAAGGAGGATTGTCCAGCCAACTTCTGAGATTAGCATTCACATGACTGTGGGACAAAGCACTGCAGATTTGCCCAGCTTATCAAACGGGCCACCAGCTTTTATTATTTCAGGGAGAATCAAATTGGAAGTTGCTTCTTGAACTAATCAGGGCTGATTTGCTCTGAAGTTGCTTCCTGACTTAGATGTCAGGCAAGGAAGTGCTGTAATCAGTTCCCAAGGGCTGTCAGAGTTGTGATGGGATATTAAAGGAATGGTACACTATGTTTTAAGAGTTCCCTAATCTTGGTGGCTTCTCATGTTAACACAGTTAAACCTGAGCTTGTTGTATAGAAACAAAGGTTAATTTTATGAGGTAGCTTTATAGAAGAGATGATTTTACTCAAGGTTGCAGAACTGAATTTTGCAAGGAATATACTCAGGTTTCCTCCAGGGTTTATACAGTTCATTTAAAGATATAGACTGGCAGAATTGTTGAAAACAAAACGTTTCCTACCCGGCACAAAAAAAAATAAATAATCTTCATGAAAGAGAAAATGAGTCCCCCTGAGTGTCACTGTTTGCATATTAGCCCATAGTACGGGCTCTGCCAAGTTACTCTCTGACTGACTGCTGCAGATGCTCTTTCTCAAGTATTCTGAGTGAGATCTTTAGTGCAAGTCTTTGGGGACAAACAATAGCACCTGTTCCTCACAAGATAGCAGCCCAGTTAGTCCATTCATGTATCTTTAATGAAGCTCTGGGGCAGATGGCAAAAAATGGCATCATCAACAACTTAGCACAGAGGAGACAAAAGGGGAAAGCGCTGATCCAACAATACGCTATTTTTACGAATGGGAAGAGACAGAGTCAGAGTGTTTCTCAGGCATCTGCTACAGTCTTGGTTTTCAGAAAGACCTGAGGAACATCTCAGCAATTAAAATTTCTGGGCAAGTAGCCGATTTTATGAAGTACACCAATCAACCCATCCTCCCAATTTCTCCCCCCTCAATAAAATCAAAATATAATAATAATAAAACCCTCAGGAAAAAAAAATTGTCAAAAATCAAGGTGTCTGCTGTTTTTTTGGCATTCATTTTAAATCTTTAATAATTCAGTGATCAGTGATACTTATAAATTCTCTTCCTTTTTAATGCTTATTTGTGCTTTTCAGTTGACCTGTGCTGAAAATTGACACCTATGTATATAATAATTCTGGGTGAAAAGAACATTTACCTAGGAATAGTATTTAATATGTGCCAGAGGGAAGATCCATGGGAGGAAACAGTTGCCATTCAGTATGGGCTTTTTTCAGTCTGTATAACTCTCTTAAGTGTAAACTCAAACTTACAGTCTAACTGTAAGCGACCTTTAGCCAAAGTTACATTGATTTATATAGGCTGAGGACCTGATCCAGCATTCAGAGTAGTATTTAAAGGAAGACTAACAGATAGCCAGAACATGCAATGGTAATTCCCCACATTTACAGAATTGCTTTTATTTGGAAGTTGTAAAAAAAATCTTTTTGGATATGGTGGAGTGGATCCAACTCTACAGGAATGCTTTGGGAAATAGCCAGTGTAAGATTTGTTTATTCTGTGTTTTAAATGATATTTATAACGCTACAGTAAGAAGCATTGCTATTTATGTACCATCACTCTAACCACAGTACTCAGTCCGATGTCTTCTGTGTCTTGTGAGATTGTGTTGGTGTCTTGTACCTTTGCAACCCCATGGAAATACTTTCTCTGTGTGATGAGTGAAAGGGATATTTCTTAAGCCTTGGGTCCATTTGATTAGACTGTAGTTGAGAACTACTGAAAATGATTGTGAGTTATATTGTGTTGAATTCCTTCCAATATATCCTATAGTTGTTTCTGTCAGACAAAGCCTGTAGTTTTCATTTGCTGTACTCCTGTAGAGCCAGTGTAAAGGAACACTGCACAGCAAAACTAGCACCATTTTATCAGAGGTAGATGCCTGTGCTGGGCACATGGGGATCAACTCCAATCTAACCAAGTTTAACTCATATCCTAAAATGCACAGCCAGGCTTACCTCAGCTAAAATGAGAGAAATAGCTGCTCAAAGCTAGTTTCTTTCACGCCCCAGTGCCATAGCAGTAATTGCACAAAGACCTTTTTATTATAAGTTGATTTTCCTGAGAAATGGATTCAAAAAAATACTGTAAAGTGTTTATTTTTTGCTTGACCTTTATTAACCTACATCTTAGGGCTTTCCCAAGAGAAGAGTTGTTGGTAAATTAACCCTCATAGACACACACAGTAGCATTTCTGCACTGCGTCAGTGGTTGTGAAAGTAATGGGAATATGACAAGAAAATTTGGCACTATTTAAACAATGTCATAGGTCAACATATGGGATTTGACCAAAAAAGTTTTTTAGGAATTAAATGAAAAAAAAATTGCTTGAAGTGTACTTTAACTTTTTAATAGTATTTAATGCCACCGATTTATGGTAGGATGAGGACAATATTTTTTTGCTGCCTAAAAACCCAATTTCTTCCTACATTGACTAGCTTTGATCTATAAACCATTATATGTTTGCTTAACTACTAATCAGAAAAATCATAGTCAAACCCTTGGGTACTTCTGGGGTTAAGGAATGACGGATAAAAACTCTTTGTGATCTTAGCCACTGTCTCTGAAACACATGTAGCATAAATTAAGGAACTAGGAAATTAGCATGTGGATTTAACAGACACGATTCTATCACATCTCCTGTTTTCTATATGTTGAATACAAATGCTGCTATAAGGTGAAGGATTTTTTGCTTTTGCGTGTTTGTGCTTTTTGATACATTTATTAAGGTCAAATTAAATTTGATATAGTAGGTTTTATTCTGAAATGGTCTCTGAATACAGCTCCATAATTACCAAGCTACATGATAGTGCATAAAGCTATAAAACTGCTTAGACAGACAAGCAATTTATATGTTATAGTGAGGCGTGTATGGCAAAGGATGTTAGTTTAATTGGTAGCCAAGATGTCGGAGCCTTAAATCTTAAGACCTGGGGTGTTGACTAGAAGACTATTTTATACTGTGGTGAGATTTTGAAATAACATACCTGAGTTGTTGGTATATATGTGAACAATACAATATTGTAAGATCTCAGAATTAAAATTGCCCTAAGGATACTAAATTTGGAACATCAAAGTAGCTACTGCAGTGTTGTTACTTCTAAAATGCTTGTCACTATGCTGTTTGTGACCAAAGATGAGAAAACTTGTGAGAAATTAATAGAAATATGTGCCACTCTTCTTTTTAAAGAACCTATGGTATACTAGAAAGGTTTTGTACCTTTTTAGCTTGTGCCAGGACAGGTAATATTTATTGAAAAAAAAAAACCAAACAAAAACCTAAAAAAAAAATGAACTAGGAAGAAGTAGGGAAATGTGCAGTTCACTGAGACTGTTACACCTTTGACACTGAGGGAAAACAATGTTAGTGAGGGCTTTGATGTGATAATGTGAAATTGGCAGGGATTACATTAAGGCAAAGGTTCTGTGGGACTGTGTGAACACAAGAACACTATCAGTACTGGAGAAATACCTGTCAAGACAAATTTGTGCTATTTCTGATCAGAGGCTCTCTTCTGTTTAGCAGGTTCAGGGTCACATGCCTCCGCTCATGATCCCAATTTTTCCACACGACCAGCGGACGCTGGCAGCGGCTGCTGCAGCCCAGCAGGGATTCCTCTTCCCCCCAGGAATAACTTACAAGCCAGGTAAGCTGACAGGGATGTGAAGCTATTTAACATTTTAAGATATTAACTGCAGCTTCTTGTGTGATCTGTCTCGTACGGATGATGTTACACAACAGGTGTAGCTGGTTGGAAATCATGTGAAGTTTTGCAACTCCACTTGAAAATAAACTTTTGGTTTGAAGGAGGTGGATGGAACATTGGTTATTGAACATCATGGGATATTTTACCTTTATTTCCCACAAAGTCATTTGCCCTAAATATATTGGCCCACGTGCCTAGTAATTTGCATCTGGTCTGCCCTGTGTCGTTATACAAAGGCTATGTATCTTTAATTAATTCTGTTATCTTCAGTGTACTTGTCTTTTGTGCCAAAATTCTTACTCTTAATTAGTGATAAAAGTCGGAGGAAGTACAATTTAATTAGCAGGCTTCAGATGGGCAACTTTTTGTTTGATTTCAATCTGAATAATAAAAGGTTTCAGTAGTTCAATCCCAGTCATCATTGAGACTTGTAATAGGTCACATAACCTTGCAGTGAAATATGTTTTGAGATGATTTAGCAAATGTTATGATTTCTTTCTTTTTTCCTCTGAGTTTACAGGACTCCTGGGGAATTCAATTAGGGATATAATGGTTTGAAGCTACTTTCAGAGCCTTCTTGTAAACAGGGCTTTAAATGTTTAAAGACACGTTGCCAAAGGAATTCAATGTAGGAAGATAGTTAAGTAAATAAAAGTCAACCTTATTTTCATTTGTACATTCTTTGTAAGTGACCTCAGTCCAGAAGCAGCAACCTTATTTTGCTCATTAATAGTATTCCCTGTCAAGCTGCCTTTAGCATATTAACCTGATAACTAATAACTACAAAACATAAATACCAGTTTCTTTTTGACATTAAATACGAAATGTACAAAGTAAAGCATTGATCCTGCTCCCACTGATGTTAGTGGTGTTTTTGCTGTTGACTGCAGTGGGAGCAGGGTCAAATCCAAAGTAAAACCTCATAACAGATGATGTAAACAGCATACTAATTAAAAGCCAGGTTGAACCTAAAATCTTTTCTAGCAAGTTTACTTAATATTAGATGAAGTGAGGCCAAGCAGGATTTCAGCAAGCATTTCCGTTTGTCCCACTCCCTTCTGTCTCTTTAGTCTAGACACATTCCTCTTTAAACACAGAATCTTTGTCCAGTTATTATCTTATTTTCAGGTTTGAAAAATTTCAAAGTTCTTTTCCAATTTGACAAACTGGCACACTGTATGCAGGAACCAGTTAGTGGAGATCTGAAAGGCAGATAGCTCTAGACGGCACAGGATGATGGTTATTCATGCACATCACCACCTCACAACAGCTGGGGACCAAAGGGAAGAATATTTTGTCTCCAAAGACATCAGAGTTGCCAGTTGTGGAAGTTGTCTACAGCACCCTAGCTAATGCCTTTCTTCTCACAGACAAGAGAAAGCATGTGCTTTAGTTTCCTTGCTTTTCCCATTTTAATCTGAGATGCCTTCTGAATAGTGACTATTAATGATTAAGCTGTTGGTTGTGCTTGCCCCTGAAAGGTGGTATGTCAAATCCCGTCATGTTGATTTTGGCTCTGTAGGCTACTTGGTACAATAATGACTCGGGAAGAAGTATACCAGCATGATTTCCTGCACAAGAACAGATTTCTGCGCTTATTCTAACGTGTTCCTTACAGTACCTATCCTAACACTTCATCGAACTTATACTGCTTTACCTGTGATCCTATTGACCTCATAGCAGAAGGTGATATAGCTTTAGGGCATATTTTTACTTGCCAGAATGCAGTGTAGGCAGAAATCGAGGCCTAGATATCTCAGAATACAGCTAAGCTGTTTGCTCGTGTGTTAGTGGTTTATATCCAGCTGATGCTAGTAAAGACCAGAAGTCACAATGATCTGATTTCACCCAGTGGCTTGCAAGAAATGAGAATATTTATATTTTTAATATATTTCTTAAATTCTACAGCATGTGTGGCAAGGGTAGCTGGGCAGGTTAGTAGTTTCTGTTGGAGAGACATCATGATAAAAAAAACACCGTAACTACACTTGGTATTGATTAATTCCTATTTTTGGCACTCTCGGCACAGTAGCTAAGGAATTAATGAAACTGGAGATTAAGCTACACTCTTTCATAGAGAGGGTTCTTCAAAGTCATTTCTGAGGAATATTTATGAACTTGACTGCTACTACCTGTACTTTTGTGAGAAATGAAACTTTCACCTGTAGAACTGTCAGTTTAGACTCACTCATACTTCTGAGGAAAGATAGGAGACGGATTAACCCTTCAGATAATTACCATTTTCTTTTTGGTTGCCTGTTTACTTTCTATTTAATTTTACTCTAGTTTGATGTAGGCAAGACTGAGTTTTGACACTGCCAGTTTTCCTTGACATTCAACAAATACAGTGAGAGGGATTTCAATAACAGGAGCTGTGGGAACTGAGTACTTTTGAAACTGACTGTGTCATTTAGGGACTGTCAAATGTTGTGTGCACCGTCACTTAATTTGCTTTGCCCACAAAATGGTCTAGATATAAGCCAGCTCTGACTTGGAAGCATCATATCAGTGTTAGTGTGATAGTGCAGCCAAGATGAGAAGTCCTGCCTTGGTGTACAAGTGGGGGTATGATTATGTGCATGTGTCCATGCAGGTATATCTTCATGGGCTAAGTGGGAACCAATTTCATGGCTGTTTGGGTCAATGCCGAGATAGCAGTTACTGAGTACTGTTGCAAATCTGCACTTAACCTCTGTGCCTTGAAGTAAGAAAATGGTATTCCTATAACAAACTACACTAGGTCATGCCCTCAATGGAGTGACCACTAGAAGAGAGGAGAATTTAGGAGGATCTGAGGCCCTTCCAGCTCATGCCTTAGTTTCTCCTGAATTCCTGAGCTCAGAAAGTCATTATGAATAGGAAATTTGAGGAACTGCTGATATACAGCTATGATTTGTATTAAAGCCTGACAAGACAGGGTTTCCTACTGCCTGGCAGGATCTATAACATGAGGTGGCTGTAACCCTTCCCCCCAATATTTTGGAGCTCTAGGAGGTGAAACAGGCCAAAGTTAGCAAGTATGGATGACAAGTAATAATTACATTAGAAAAAAAATCCCCAAAGTCCCATGCTTCCTTATGTGTCTCAAAGTCATGTAATATAATTTTCCGGCATGGTAAGTACTAATTGAGAAATCAGAGCTGCATAGACCACCTAATTAATTTTTTATACATATTTCAGTATTTATACTGTATACCGGATTAATTAAAACTTTAGGGCGCTGTGCATCTCAAATGACTGTTGTGACTATTGACCTGCAGGCGCTTGACGAGCCTTGTAGAGTACCTGGTTGTGGGGGCTGCCACTTATTCCAGTGGGAAGCTGAGAGTGGCAGCTGTTAGGAAGCTAATACTTGCCCAGAGATGCTATACAATTAATATAATTATTTTGCATTCTAAGTACAGCAAAGCAACTGCACTGGCTTTCTGACTGTGACCACTATACTTACTACTTGGAACCGGTGGGTAGCATAAGTACCATTATACCTCCTCTCCCAGTGCAAATTTGCCTTCAGTTAACCAACCACATGCATCCAGGAAAAGTTAGTGGGTTGGAGTATCACTGAACATGAGTAGTGTGTCCCCATTAGTGCCCTGGGTCAAAAGGAGAAGACAGAGAGTGGGGGTAAGGAGGAAGACAATTCCATCCTTCATCTTGCAGTGCCTGAAGTATTACTGCCTTCAAGTTTTGTGGCTAAGAGAGAATGGGGAAGTAGAATGATGACAGAGTAAAGATATAGAGTAACGCTGGACGGGAGCCAGGCCCTACTTTCAGCAGAGCTCAAACAGAGCTACGGGTTTGCTCCAAGCAGAGAGTGGGAGGGCCGCCCTCCATGCTGGCTGCATAACAGCAGCCCATGTGACTTGGAAATGAATGATCGCTTTGCTCAATAGTCTTCTGAAAATATTTTGTGTTATATCAGTTCTTTACCAGATGTGGAAAGCATCTCTGAAAAAGGTTATGGAAAATAGAGACATTCAGGTATGGAGATTGTAAACCTCTGCTTAAAAGGGTCTGTAGAGTGATAAGCTGCAGTGTATTTTCAAAGCATTTCTTCATATTTCATACATGAAGTACATAAAGACCATGATTAGGATGGCTAAGAAACAACTTCTGTCTGCCTACCTAGGTCATTCTGTTTTATACACAAAAATAATTTAGAAGAGATTTTGCTATGCTGGCTATACAAAGAAATGTGAAATTGGAGACTGTTTTGCTAGGCTGATGGCAAAAATAGTGAGAAATGTAGCTAATGTTTTGACCTGGTTCTGTTCCTACTTGCATTGGGGCAAATCAACAGTAACTCCTTTGAAATCAATGAAAATAAAATTAGATAAAGCATGACAAATAAAACTGTCAGGCTTATTGTCATCTGGCTGGACATCATAACATTCCAATACTGTGACATATTTGTCATCAAACTAATTAAGCTCATTGATTACAGTAGCTAAGCCACATAACTAACATCATCTCAGATCTGCTGGATTTCACTGATACCCGTCATTGCAGTTTCTATGTGGAAGAGGCCTTTCAGAAAACTTTCCTAAAGCTGTAAGGTGGTTTAAATTTTACACAGCACAGTACTCTATTTTCAATAGGCTGCTGTTCCTCTTGGCAGGTGAGAAAGGAAGCATACATCAAATCAACTGTGTACTGAGTTGGATGGGTATCTTTGCATGGCAGAGGTGCTGCGTGAGTTTGGTTCTAATGGAAATTCCCCAGGACCGAGTTAAAGTCTGTCACGTGTTCCCTGTTGGGTTTTACTGGTTGGAACAAGGAATCCGTAACTTCAGGATTTGTTGTAGGAATCCATATGTGTCTCACTCCTAAATGTTGAGGTAAGAGCTGGAAGTGGTAATAGGCAGCTGAATATTTTCAACTGGGATTTGTACTGAAGTTCTTTATGTGCAGACAGCCAGTTGTTGGAGCAACTGATTCTGCTGCAACATGAGGATGGCAATAAGGCAGTGTTGTGCCAAACCCTGCTCAGAACAAAGGCAGAACTGAGGTATTGTCTTCAGACAGAGAAGATGCTCCGTAGTATGGCCTTAGCCAGTTACCTCTATTAACATCTTCCTCAATCTTGATGCCTCTGCCCAAACGAAATGCGTGCCCTGTGTGGGAATATTGCAGGAGTAGGCATCTGTATCCTCGCTGTATCCCAACAACACCCTGAGGAGAGGTACACTTTCCTCACTCTGTTCATTATGCTTGGGAGGGTAGGGCCCTGGAATTTGTGACCTCTTACATCTCTTCCACCTCCATGTCGTGTTATTCTATGATTCCGCATGGAGAGTGTGCAAGTGACAGTTTGAGATCCATGCATGAAAGACAGATTTTAAGTTAAAATCCCCAAGTGGGGAAACTGTCATCAAACCGAAAACTTTGGAAGTCAGATGAGGAGAGTCAGCCTGTGTCTTACAATTGTGTTTTAGGAAAGACAGGTAATAAAGCAACTCCTTCCCACTACCCTGAGTCTCACAAGAGCCAGGTATCCTTCTTTCCTTACAGCTCACAAAGCCTTCATCTGGAAAGTAAGTCCATACATCCTATAAATAAAGTCCACTAAGCTTCATCACTTCATCCAAGACAAAAAGAAACATTTACATTATTTCTATGTAGAATAGCACGGTACAGTTGCTCACTGCTTTCATTCATTTGGAAATGTTGCTCAACCTGACAAATGAAACAGAAGTCTGGCATACTTTTCCATGGCTTGTAAACACCAATTTATATATAAACAACAGCAGCCAAATGTAAATAGACAATCAGCGCAGCAAGGAGATTGAAGAGATCAGTTTGCAAAACATGACAGATTTTCTTCTTCCGTCATTCTTCTCACTCCTGGTTGTCAAAGGCCAGCGCACACCAGTACCTAAAGCAGACCTGTTTGGACATGTTCTGCTGCCTTTTGTACAAATTTAAAAGAATGCATCCTCACACAAGCATTCCAAATTGAGAAACAAATTTGAAAAAAATTGCAACAATACATTGACTGATTTCTTGCCAAGACTGCTACTGAGAAGCTTCTTGATCCATTCTTGCACTGACAAAACGAGAGGGGGAAATATGTACCTTCTGTAATTAAAAATTAAAACCAACCCATTCCCTGCATGCTCAATTTCCTCAAGGGAAGAAAAAGTACCCTTGCTCTGCTTTTACTGCTTGGTGTCAGCAAAGTCCTCTAAAGCTGAAGGAGTATGAATTTTTGTTCTCTGCACAATAGCACTGCTAAGGACTTAGCCATAATTCAACATGTTAAAATGGGGGGGGGGAAGGGGAAAGACATTATTATGTTTTAATAATAAATAAATGACATAACTATAAAATTATTTTTCCTGTAACAAAAGAAAGAACTGTAGCCAGCAGGTGAGCAGGACAACACTACTGGGTGTGGTAGAGATACTATTAAATTAACTGTGAAGCCAAAACCTCTGTGTGTGCGCGCGCATGTGTGTGTGTGTATAAAATATCTGGCTATTTCAAACCATAGGAGCATGACAGCTGTGAAAAAGGAGTGCCGCAGGGAATTCTTTTAGAGTTTGATTTTTTAAAAAAATATGTTTGACATGGAAAATGTTTTAGTACAAATAAAGCAACTGGTATTGAACTTAAAAAGTGTATGTGGAGGGGGAGGGCAAAAGAAGAGATTGCTGTGTGGAACAGGAATGAATAATTCATGATATTTAAAGAAAGAATGCCTCCGAAATGCGAAATGTTCTGCAAGGCAGTCCATGCTGGTAACTTGGATGGTTATTCACCCCACCCCCCACCCCCCCCTTAAAGCATCATTAATTCAACATCTTTGTAATTTTTTTAAAACCTTGTAAGATATTTCTGAAAGAAACATTCTTTAACTTAGATTAGGATCTTATTTATTCAGATAATTTCATATAAATACCAAAGAGATGAGTAGAATTATTTAACCGTAAAGAGACAGCTTTAGTACTTTAAGAAAAGGATCTAGGTTTTTTTTTTTGATGCTTTTTTTTTTAAGGAAAAAAAAACAACAACATCATTGCAAACTAAAATCAACCTCATGGAAGGGGGAAAATAAGAGGAGATATTTTGAACATTACTCCATAGGACACCAGTACAATATAGTGTTAGTGAATGCATTGTAGCAGAGCCCCATATGCAATCAGAATCCAATTGTTACTGGACTGTGTACAAGCGCATACTGTGCTCAATGGTCTGATGAGGTATTATGGATATGATGCGAAGAGACCTTGTGGATTAGACATGTACAATTTATTAAAAAAGTGAAACAACTGAACATTTAAACTGAGCTGAATACAATAGCACTTCAGGTGGTAAAAAGAGAGAGTTCTGAGGAATCCAGTGACTGCAAAGACATCAGCTATTGTTATTTGTTTGAGGGGGTGACCAAAAAAAAAATAATCTAGCTCTTGGAATGTCCTGATTATATTATTTTGGATTACTGTATTTTTCCTCATTGCTACATTCTGCTTTTGGTGTGGAAAAGTTCATGTAAACCAGACTGATTATTGAAAATCTCAAGAATCTACAAGGGAGCAGCCTGTTAAAATGTAGTCTACAGATAGTACACAACATTGACTTTAAAAAAGTAGCTTGAGCCAAAGTGATATCCCATTAAATCATAGTTACTGTGCAACTTATCCATCACTGTCTTAATTTTTATATTACAGATTACACTGCTAAATTATTTCAGCCTTCCTTCATTCTTTACATTGACTAAGAGTTGCAATGGCACTGTGTGATGCATTGTTGCAGTGACTTAGAAGTGGGAACACCCATAAATGCTGTAAGCTGTAATGTTTCAATGCTTATTTTGGATCTCTTATTTTAGTATCTCTTATTTTCTGGAGTATTTGTTGTTTCCTCAATGCAGAGGGCACGCATTTTCAGTTTCCAGTGAACAGAACGCAGAAATTATAGTGTCTGCATCTTTGTGTAACTGAACGACTACCTAATCTATCAACTTCAGTAGGGTCTCAGATCTAAGAGGAAGTCAAAATCATATTTCATGCTATTTTTAAAAGTGATTTAATTTTGTTTTTCTCTATGGCTACCTTAAAGGAGTTGTCCCAAGACAGAGAACCTCAAGGCAAAACAAGAAACAACCTCAGCCTGTGTTGAGCCAACTAGGTAGCTTTCCCAGGAGAGACACTTGATACTGAAAAGAAATCACCCTGCATTAAACAGGCCTAAAATTTCTTGGGTTATAACAAAATTATCCTGTTTTAAGAAACATGTGTTGACAACAATTTTTTTCTTCTGGGAACCACTGGGGTTTCCTTAGGTATCTTGTCTGTGTGTCTATGGCCTTAAGGCCCATTTTGTGCCCAAGCTTACACGCTTGATTTGAACATTTGCTTTTGAAAATGAAAATCACGAGTATCGCATTTATGTTTTGCCAGTTTGCCTACCAGCTATCTGCTAACAAAAAAGTTCCAAGGGAGCATGGCAAGTCTGTGCCCAGTGAAGCCTTTTGTTTTTGCAGATGTTTAGGCTTAGAGGAGTGCTGTGGAGCACAGGCAATCCTAGGTCCATGTTTGCACTTGTCTGCTGCTATTCTCTGCTCATTGTCTGAACCTGCACGCATTGTTCTCCCGACAGGTGATAACTACCCTGTGCAGTTCATTCCATCAACAATGGCAGCTGCTGCTGCTTCTGGACTCAGCCCTTTACAGCTCCAGGTATGTGCCAGAACAAAAAAATGTGGGATCAAAGCCAACATTTTAGGGGAAAACTGCTAACCAGCTGTATGCTAAATAATAGTCTGAATGTTAAATAATTTTTGAGCACAGCCCAGGAGGATTAACACCTTATGTACTTACTGTTCTGCAAATATAGCAATGTGCAGCCAACCTTGATACCGTGAGTGAAAGACATTGTTCTGTGTGGTTTATATCGGCAGAGTTAATGCTATTATTTTAAATATATGACCAGTTGATGGGAGATATGTTCGAAGATCTTTTTGTACTTTATTTTCATAGCTGCAATGCACTACCTTTAATTAGAGCAGTGAAAAACAAATGTGTATTATTGGGTTTTTTTCTTTTTTTCAGACAGTGGGGTGCTGACAATACAATAAAGTGCAAACTCTTTTAGCTTCTGTATTTGGGTAATCTCAATCTTTCCGTGCATTAAGCTGGTCAGATGCCAAGCATGGTCAGAAGCCTTGGTTTGGTCTTTTTTTTTTTTTTTTTTTTTGGCATATATAGAATGAAATGTTGTGAAAAAAAGATTTATGTGCCATATTATTAGCTAGCTTTTTGTGGCAAGAAGTTTTTAATTTCACAAGAAAAGACACAACAATGTCATAAATAATGAAGAAACAGTCAAAAGCTTTCAGAGTTAAAATGTGTGGAAAGGAAGTGACAGTGAACATGAGAGGAAAGGCCATTAAAGATGCATGTAACTATTTGCGAGTAAACCTTTGAAACCCCTGTTTGAGTTAGGTTAGATTTGGGTTCAGGAATAAATTGTGCCTAGTGTAGCAATGTACTGCCATGTTAATATCCAGACATCTACTTTGCTTACCCTTCTGCACTTATATAATTTTCCAGAGGGACCAAGGCAAATTGAAAATCCCTGCGTCTTTATGCAATGCTGATATTCTTCTTGCCAGGTTAACTTAGGATAAGTGAGAATGGGACCAGGACTCACTGTTTACTGATGGTCCAGAACTGGCAAAAAAGACCCCTTGAGCTTATGTCTGACCTAACATACAATCAAAACTTGAAAAGAGAACACCCTGACACTGCAGTGAAAGATCTCCCAAAAATACTTTTGGGTCATGATAGTATTATGTTAAGACTGTACCTTGGACAGGCTTCAAACCAAAGGGGAGTTTTCAAAAGGAAAAATAGCAGGTATCCTTTGAAAATCTGTATTTGAATACTTACTGAAGCAAAAGTATCATTAGCCTTACTTGAGAAAATACTTCAGAAATCAGCTTTGCGTATAAAGAAACTATTTTTGCTACCTTTGAAATGCAATACAACAAATGGTGAGCCTACACAAGACCGTAAGGCAGGAAAGGATAAAAAGTTTTCAACTGCAAAAGAAACAGGATCTAAACCACAGGCATTACCGATTCTTTTCTTTTACAAGATCCATTTGTAGCTTTACCCACAGATCTGTTTGCACATCAGCCTTGATCAGAACCTGCAGCAATAGTGCAATTTCATTAATTTGCAGAAATGAAAGACTGAACTGTTAAACGTGATGAGCACAGTTAGAGAGAAAAGAAAACAACCAGCAAAGAAATCAGTGCTAATAAATTCAGAAACATTTGAGTGCTTGAGGGGGAAGAATTTCCCTTCAGATATATTTGTTGTAAAAGAGTTTTTTTGCTTGTGTGTCGTCCNCCTTTATGGGATTTCAAAACCTTTAATGTTTCATGGTCATAAGAGCTTAAGTAATAGAGTACTTAACCTTCAGTTGATACCTGCTCATCTGATTGTGAAACTGGCTGAAGTAAATTTTATTTACTCCTACTATTCATATTCTCTTTGTGTAAATTCCCTAAGTGTTCCCTAAATGAACACTTATTTGGGTGTGTTTGTTGGAGGGAATTTGTTGTTATACCTGCGTGTCATGAAGACTGTTAGGGGTGTAGCATTTCAGCTCATTTTTCCATCTTTGCTTCCCTTCCCCCTTCTTTCTCTGTTTTCTTTCCTTTCTTCCATTTACCACACCCACTTATTTATTTACATGAATGCTGTGTCCATGGTATCTGAGTATTTCCCAAGTGCTTAAAAATACTGATCACAAAACTAATCTCTGTTCCTTTCAGCCAGTGGGAGAAATAGGTAATTCATTTGCAGGTTTGGTTTTGTTCCTACATGTGAGCGTGTGTGTGATAGCTGTGCTTGGAGAACTTGGAGAGGGAAAACTATTTCAATTAATAAAGCTTTGCAGTAGCTCTAACATTTCATCTTTACCTGGGCATTATTATTAGTTTCAAAATTACATTCTCTAATCCATATCCAGCTGCAGTGGAAAGTCTGTCGGCTTCAAGTTTATAATCTCTCCTATTTTTTCACTCACTTTTTTTGGGAAGATCACACTTCAGGTAGCAGCTAGCAGCAATTTTGTGTTCTCATCTTTCTGTGTGTTAGGGCAACTTCTGTGGAAGCTCTGAATCTAATAGCACAGAAAACAATTTACTGCCAGGTACATCATGTAACGATAGCAATTATTGCACAGAGGATGTTTCTCCAGTGTGCAATTTGTAATTAATGATTTGCCCACCTTATTCAAGCTATTTAGCAGATTGGTATCAAAGTGGATTTTATCTGAATTGAATGTCTGTGTTCACCAGTGGATTATGTATCTCTGTGAGTTAAAAAACTTTATTGAAATCATAACTAGGAATTTCTCAAGTAACTAGTTTCACCCTCATGGGCCTTGCATTAAAAATAAATAAATGAATAAACTAAGTTCTTCAGCAACAGACCTGTTCGACCCATCTACATTAACCACATCAATCAGCTAAGTGGTAAAATACCATTAATATTCAGTTGTAGCTTTGAGTATCCTGAAAGAAAGTAGTAATTACCATGTGTTTATGCCAGTCCATGTTCCCGAAGTGTTAGTTTGCTCTGCTTTGGGTTGACATCAGATAGCTTCTTTTTATCTGTATAGTGATCTCATGAGGGTGGTATTGATGATGTTGTTGACAAAATTACTTAAAACCCTGTGTTCCACACTTCCCATTGGCAGCTCAGCTCCATCTTACCAGTTTCCTCAACAACTTGGCCAAGATTTAAATAATATGTGTGATAGGACCAAGCCTTGTTAGGACTCTTGGTGTGAGGGAGGATCTTGCTGATGAGGGAACAGTTCTCTAGGTGTGGTCTAAGAAGAAGGACCAAGCTATTTCTGTTCACCCCTCCAGCTTCAAACAACTGTGAGTGAATCCCGTCAAATCAACCTTCTGCTAAATAGTTTACAGATATATTACCAAATACACCTGTAGCAGGTATGCATAGTGGTGTGTGAACCGGTTCTGATGCATGTGTGTAACAAAAGCGTGTTGCTTTAATTAATCAGCGTGAGCAGTGAAACCTGTCAATAATTTTGCCCTTGCTCCTCTTTTTAATACCCACCTTCTCTGGAGTTTCTCCCCTTTAACATTTCCCTGAATTTTTTCCCTAGTTGTCAAATGACTGCACTGATTTTAACTGATTCTAGATCTGTGTGCCCAGTAATCTTGCTAAATGAGTGAACTTGATCATGAAATGGGTTTTCCCAGATTTCATGGTGCTGGTAGGGGTAACCTAGTTACTGGGAAGTCTCAGTGGTGGCAGAGGTGGCACCTATATGTCCTTCCTTTCAAACAAGGAGTGTTACTATATGCTCTTTATTGTTTAAAATAATCTGCCTTCATTCTTAGATGTTTCTACCAAGTAGTCTATGTGGTAAATAAGGAAATGTCGCAACTCTCTCAACCACGACTGATAAACTGTTGATAGAAATGGAAGCACTACAATGATGCTAGCTGGAGTTATTCCTAAACAAAGTGAGCCCTAGGAAAAAAAAAGCAAAACAAAAAAGCTTTCGTTCATAACTCTTTCCCCAAACTATTTATGTAATTTGTCCTTCAAAATTTATCGCTTATAACACTAATGAACCTTGGCAAGTCTTAACTATAGTTGCAGCTGTGTTCTTGAAGCCTGAAGTTTTTATAATCCATTAAAAAAAAATTAAATTTTAACTCAACGCATATTTATCTGTTTCTTTTCTCCCGTCCCATCTCATCTTACTCCTCTATGCTCTCTTCTAATTGCAGACAAAGTAAATGACCTTTCTTTATACCGCTGGGTGCGGATCCAGTGCGCTGCTGAAGCATTGCATAGCCTGCCTCAGGGGCACAATATTAGTAGAGGGAAGGCCAAAGAATGCTATTTTTAGTTGAACACTTCAGCAGATGGAGGCATGAATACTCATATATCTGAAGGTTGAGGGGTTTGAACCATTAATTTTGATAATGTATTTAACCCTGGGAACAATCAGAAACTGTAACTCTAAGGTTACAATGCTTTTGACCTTTAGAGAACAGAGGGCACTTGGTACAGTAAACAGTATATTACATTTCTACTTATTCCAATTCTCTCACACATATAAATTTCAGGACATAGTTGACATTTGCTTTCCTCAGCTATTTTAGTGCTGGTCCTTAAAGTAAGTCAAGAAGAATGTGCAGGAAAGAGGCCAATGTAATGCGACAGTCATGTAAATATGGCCTTTAAATAGCTAAGATGTTAAATGTGGCCTTTTATGAAGAAATATTATTCTCGGGAACTGGAATCTTGGTGACTTATTATTTCAATGAAAAAGTTGTTTTAGTGGACTGCTGCTCTTATGCAGTTTCCTCTATATGTTGTAAACTTAAAGCAATTTTTTAGTGGGGCTAATGTGATCTGATAGTGATAGCTCACACTGCAGGTGATTTGGTCCCACTCTGGTACCACATCATGCAAAGTGATGTACCTGTCTTATGTCTTATTAAATGATGCATGCTTGTCTTCAACAAATACAGCAGTTAAATAGCACGCAGCTTAAGTATTTCTAATTAAAATATCTCCACGTGTCAGCATATTGGTAATGTATTATTTTAATCCATTTATTTTGTTTATGAAACAGTGACATATGTTTAGATTGTGAAATATATGAGCCTTAAAAATCACTTTATTGAAGAAAATTAATTTCTACAATGCTGTCTCAGTAATGTGTTCGCTCACCCAGTCAGTCACTGGCAGGGCTGCCAGTCTTAATGTTGGTTAGACACAGTTTAACAGTTTCATCTGACATAACACTCTCGGATGTAGGCAATAATAATTTTTTCAAATGCAAAAACCACGGAGTTTTCCTTTTTTTCTTTTTTTTTTTTAACATAACAAAGAATGGGGATTGGGTAAATGTGAGAGAGATTTGGTGAGACCAATCACAATTAAAACCAGCTAGTTACCTTTTCAAAGTTACACACTGTAATTTGTTTGTCAGCGGGTAGATGTTTGGGTCAGCACTGTGAGTGAGTGACTGTCAGCGGGAATTCCTACAAGACAAGTAATTTCCCTCAATGTATTACTGACAGATTGCTCACTTCTTCGAATCACTAGAGAAAACAAACTTAATATTGTTACAGGCAGAGTTTCTGTCTTCATTAGCCATATAGAATGATTTTATCTAGCATTCAAAGACTACTGAGCTCTAGGTGGGCATATTTTAACAGAATGTTCCTTATTATGATACAGTGAATAGTGGCCTAAATTAAGGGAATGGTGTGTGCAAATTTCAGTATATGGAAGTAGTAAATTAGATATTTTGGTCCTTTTCTTATGTAGAAATTTAGGTTGTAGCAGAGGAAGGAAAGAGGTTGAAAGAAGATTTTATTAGGGCTCTGAGAGACCAAGCAAGCCCTTTAATGAAAATAAAATTAAAAATATGCCAACCTTGCAATACTTAGGAAAATTTAATTAAAATCAATGAAATAGTTATACTTGTGCCTTTCCCTACTTGAATGTTTATGTCTCTGTATGTAATATCTGTGTTATCAAGTTGAATTATATCAGTGGCAGTATCAATGAAAATGATGTCATTGAGTCAATATTTTACCATATGACCTCCTCTCTTTGCAGAATTTCTTAATACTCCTTCTTCTCCTACTCCTTCTCAACTTCAGCCCTGAATTGTCTGGCAAAGTGATTTGCATCAGGAAAAAACAGCCCATCAAAACTGAGACTTCTTCTGTAAAATATCAATTCTGCTGAAATTTTGGGTAGGAGGATTTTCCTAGCTGCCCCAGTAATGGCAACCCTGGTCAAAATGAGACAGTCTCCCTATTCTCTTCAAGTTAGTAAAAACGGACAGATAAACAAAACCATTAGCTGGAGTAATCAGCGCGGTACAGCAGTGTTGCAGCTGCAAGACCCTTTTCTCACCCATTTAATGCCCTGCATCTCCAATGACTGCTTTAAACAGCATGTCTTTGTTACTCTTATTCTTGCTTAATGGAACACTGTCACATTATTTAATAAAAAAATTATAGAAATGTTTAAGAAAGAGACTGCTTCTATGGTCTGTAGCAGTTCTAGCACTTGTCTTGGACGTGGCAAGCCTAAGTCCAATCCTGGGCTTGCGTTTCCCCCCATTGCAGGAAGCACACTAGCCACTGGACAGTCACCCCCTCTGGCATAGCTCTCTGTTTCTGTTCCCTTCAGATGACCACCCCCTCCTCTGCCTTGGGAAGTGCTCCCGTCCTATGCCTGCTCTTCTCTCCCAAGAGGGAAGACTTTTCAATCTGGCAGCTAGGGATCAGGGTCCTGGCATGATTCCTGTCTTTTGCACCTTTAGTTCTTACCAAGCAGGACAGCTGCCTTCCAGGCCCATATGCTCTGTTCCAGGCAGAATATACGATTGAAATCATAAATGGCACAGACATAAACTCACTTATCAGGAACCTTGTGTGTTTAAAAGGATGTTGTCTTTATAGCCTGGATTGCAGGAGGTTTCCTGTGTCTTTTCAGTCTGTATCCAGGCAGACGCTTGAGCCCAAGTGACTGGAGGAGGCTGAGCCCCCAGCGTCAACAAGACGTTCTCGCTGCCTTAACCATTGGCTGCCCCTTACTGAAAGCCCAGGCTCTATTTTAAAATAATTGTGCTTTGCAAAGCTCACTCCCTGGGGTATGTATTGACTCGGAAGCCAGTAAGAAGCAAATAAGTTACTGCTGCATTTACTGACAGAGCACCAGAGGCACCAGTACTACAGAGTGCCATCAGGGGACGAGCACGTTTTTTAAAGCTCTTTTAAAACTGTGGCATCCCTTTAGGGAATAGGCTGACTGTGAGGCATACTCTGAGCTGGCAGTTGGATTCCTTCAAGCTTTCCAGAAATGTATAAGGTGTATGCCTTACAGGAGTTAGCTGCAAGTGAATAAGTTTCTGGAATTTTATTATACTTCTGACAACCATAGAGCAAGCCGCTTAATTTGGCTACAAATTGCAAACATGAAGGATTTTTTTCCTCTGAAGGTGTTAACGTATTTGGATGTTTAGGAACTGAGCAGCAATCAAATTAAAGACAAAAATGCCTTTTAAGTCAGGTCTATAAACAAAGGAAAATAATACACTTATATTCCTTCCTGACTAATTGCTACAGAAAAAGAAAACTTAATAACTCACCTTTCATCTGAAGTAAAAGTTCTAAGAACAAGGATGGTTAGATGAGAGCTTCTAGGTGTAGACATACACACACACACACGCGTGCTCAAAAGAAGCAGAAGAATTCTTGTAAAGATGCATGGACAGGAAAGTTATCATCACATGCCTTGTTTTGGAGGGTCTTTGGTTATAAGAGAGTATTCCCTCCCTCTGACACAATTCAGAAAGAAAGGGAAATTCATCGCAGATGAGATAGAACTCATCAAATCAGTGTGTAGATACTGCTATCACTGAGCAGAGTCTTTTTAGCTGACGAAATAGGAATGGTATTGCCTCCAACACCCTGCTTGCCTACGATGTGTATTTGGTCTATGATGTTTTTAGAATCCATACGATTGAGAAACTAGAGAAGTGTCCTCACTCGTAGAAAGTATTGGAAGCATGTGTCTATTCGTAAAACTCAGCATGAAGGCTGCATATGGCTGTGGGGCACAACAGAAGGCTTGCATATCAGTCCTGACAAAAAGAGACTGGAGGGAGGAGCATTGTAAGAAATACAGGAAGAAAAACACATTGTGCTTAAATGTCAATATTAAGGGATTATTCAGGACTTAAAGGAATCATTCACAAAATCTAGTGAAGTCAACACAATAGAAAACATATTTTGGTGTTGTGTATGAATTACAGCAAATAGCTAAGCATGAAAACAAATGAAGAAGTATTTCAGGTGCAGGAATAGTGAGAGTGTCTTGTCCTGTCCACTGGCATTTTTGGAAGCGAAGGGAGAAATAAAAGAGGTGAAGTCCTTTCAAAAAAGTCACATCGTTTGTCCTACGCACCAGAAAGAGAACAAGTCACCAGATTTAACTAGTCTACAGCTTTATTAAATAACACATCTGTGAGCTATCCATAGTAATTCGTCTAGTACAGGCCATCTCTTCTGCTGCAGTCTTCAACAGCTGGGGAAGGGCTAAGATGAGGCCTCATAACCATTTTAATCTGGTCCCAGCACTGTTGCTGAAATATCATCACACCCACTGCAGTTTAGAAAGCATGGCAGGCTTACGCAAATTCACATTTACTTGTGTAAAATATATCAGCTTACAATGAATTTGTAATAATAAGTTCCCAGTTACCTGGTTTTGAGGTGCAAATGTGAAATTTTTTTAGATGTAATTTTTATAAGCCCATTTGAATGTTTTACGTAATTTTGTGTGCACATCCTTTAAGGAAACTATTTAATTTTCCTTGAAGGTGCATGAAAGTTTCTCAATATACAGTAAAAGATCAGTGTGAGAGATCTGCTAAGCAGCCTGTAAAGCACAATTATTTCTAATGCTTTAAAATACCTGTAAACTGGGCTTGTTTTCTGCTTCACAAAGAAAACATTTCACTGTTTTCTGCATTTAAATATACATTTTAAATATGTTGACTTATCAGGTAACGCAGCAGGCTGAACAGGGACAAACCATTTTTAATGGTATGTTAATTGAATGGGATGCTAGAGATGCACCTGAGTGACTTTTTTCCCAGATGCGCCCCAGCTGACTGATAAAGCTTCTCCTGATCGGTAGAGCCAGTATGTATTTATTATAGCCCTGTCTTTCGTCCATTTTTGCTAGTGAAAATAATAGAATGGCTGCAAGCTACCACATGAACTCTGTCTCTCTTATAAAAGTGGGAAAAGAAGGAAAACATTACAGCTTCAAACCCCAAGCGGTGCTTTCAAAAACGCAGCTCTTAAATGTAGAGCTGCCTTGGCATCTTCTCACAAGGTGGGGATTCAGACATGGGAATTGGGAGAGGTAGTTTAAATGGGACTCTTCCTTTTTCCTGACTTACACCCACTTATTATTGGGATAGCGTCTCATTATTCTGTCACGGGAGCCTGTAGAAATTTAACTGTAGTGCTTTTGCCTCTCATTATGATTAGCTGTGGTAGGCGAGCGTTCAGTTTTCTTGTTCTGTGTCTGTACAATTCTCCACAGGGAAATACTGCAATTGTTATATTTGACAATTTCTCCTTCTGAGTGGTCAGATAGTGAATGAACCCGCCAACTTATGCAAGATTTACGAAATATTTCTAGAGAAGATTATTGCTACTTATTTTTTTCCATGTCCCAAATTCTTTTTCTTTTACTTCAGTTTTTCTGTCTGCCACCAGGTTGACAAACCTAGAAGGTCTACACTAGAAGCAGCAATTGCACAAACATCTTCTGTCCTGAATCGATTTAATCCCCTGTAGGATTAGGAGAATAATTAAGTTTTTAGACCCCTTCAACTAAGATTGTCTACATTACTGGCAATCGTACCAGTGACATGGACATGTGCTTACGAGGAAGCTCATTCAACAACTCATTTCACACAGCTCAACAAGCAGTTACTCATAATTGCTTGTAATCCTGCTGACATGAGCCTGAATGAAACTCCTGACTTCTCTCACAAAGCTTATCTATGTGTTAACACTTTTTAAAAATAAATATATAAAATTCTGGAATGCAAAATTTGATAAGCTTTGATAGCTATCACCCGTTCACAAAACTTACTGTAATTAATTGCTTTTCAATCATATAATTTTATTTCCCTTATCACAGGGATTCTCTTTAAGCAGCTCCTTCTTTTTACACTAGCTTTAGTCCAGAACACATTTCTACACATAAAGTGTGTGAAAGTGTCTGAATTCACGAGTGAACTGCTCTTCATATAGACCTGTCACATTTATTGTTAAAGATACTTTATATTAGTGGTAAGGAATAAAAACCTGATTTTTGGAAGAGCTTCTAAAAGAATATCAGAAAACATTTTAAATTCTTTCCATGAATAATTTGATTTACAATGTCACCAGAGAAGGTAATATTATGATAGTGTAAAGTGAATGAAAAACTGCGCTCCGCTGCAACCATCTGGTTAGATTTTCATATTTTCCTGATAGATCTGGTTATATTTTTGTTTGAAATAAGTGCTGCTTGTTTGCTTTCCTTGGATACCGGAGAAAGAGTTTGAAATACTAGAGCCCTTGTTTGTAGGTATCTTTGGATCCATGTTTCCTGGTCCTTGCTTGCTTTCCTAGGTAAGCTTCTTACTCTGTTAACTTTAGTGCTAATCCACCATTTTGATGAGGTAGGACTTATGCTATAAAAATGCCAAAACCAAATTGTCATAGAAGCAAACACAGGAAAATCACACAAAGATTTATCTTCAACATTTCACATTTTTTGTCGAGTAATGTTATCCACTGGAAACTCAGAATTACTTTTTCAAGCAAATGCAGTTGTCCTTTGCTGTGAATGGCTTTCTACGAAAGGCTGAAATGAACTTATATTTTATTTATCTGTTTAATTCTATATCGAATACATAATAGTTTTAAGCAGAATGTGTCACAGTTCTTTTGTAAAATCACGAAAAAGGTTAAAGATTTTTTGCCAGTTTCAAAGCTGTGTAGTACAACATATAATCTGGGAGAATCACAAAGATGTCAATTGTGTACTTTCCTGTGCATGGTAAATAACAGGAGAATTGTGATCAAAAAGTAGCATATCAGTAATCTGACAGCATTAAATGAAGGCATGCAAATCTTTGTGCATAAGAGAAAGATTTTATTGACATTTCTGCTCTCCTTCTGCAGAGGAAATGGCTATAGACATTTGATGAAGTCTTGACATATTGTGGCATTCTGTTTTTTCTTGGTATTTACAATATTTTATTAAAATAACATTTAATAATTTAATAATTTGATAATTTAATTTAATTTTATTAAAATTAATATTAATTAATGCTCACATTTTATCTTTAATAGGAATACTGTATGGTTGTATTCCGATACACCTAGTTCAGACACTTTAGTAACGCAGTAACAGTGTATCCGCTTCACGAGCAGCACAAAGGAAACGAGTTGTTCAGGTTCACCGAGGGTGTGTTTAAATGGAAGGTCTGAGGGATACTTCCTATTTCTGGGTACAGGTGCTCACCCCGTGCAGAGGTGGGACACAAAAGTATTAAGTCCCTCCTGCTTTCTGCGCTCCTGTTTCCTGATACACAGAGGTATTGCATATCCCCAGGCTGGCCAGAGAAAAGACTAAGCCAGGAGGTTGCACTGTGCGAGAGCTCCTGCTCTGCTATTGCAGCGGGAGTCTCCTGGTTAAACTACCTCTCATTAGGTCCCCCTCTTGAGAAAAAATACGTTGGAAAAAAAAGATGCGCTCTCAGTTCGGGCTTTGATCTTGCTTTCATAAATGACTCAAAGAGTTTGCATGGTAGCATGCAGCTATTCTATTATTGTTGCTCGCAAAAATACAAGACAATAGGTACACAAAGTGGAAGAGATGAGAACGGTTAGCATTCCTTTATTCCTTGTCAGAACTTAATCTAGATCAACTAAAATGCTTGCTGGTTTTTGTCATGCCTCAAGATAAAGTGTCAGTGTTTACATATTCCTATCTTTTAGACAAAAGATGCCTATTGTTTTAGAACTCCTGAGTTACTACCTATAGAAAATTATAAATATGTAATAGATGCCTATGTTCACCTCATTTTTACACATTTTGTATGAAGAGCAGTTGTTGTAAGTCCAACAAGCAATTTGTGTTATACACTTCTCTGCTTTTTCTTGTCTTTTTCTTACACCATAAAGAATTAAACCAGGGTAAAATTAGTAAGATGAGAAGGTAAGGTGTTATGGCCTCTTTCTCCATTAGGAGAAAAAATGCAAAACATATATTGTGTAAAAACATTTTTTTTTAATTATCACATTGTCCTTCCTGCTATTTGTCTAGATTTTTAGTCCAGAGGGCTCCATTTGAGACCGCAAATGATCAAACTCCAGTTTTGGAGTTCCAAGCATTTCATGTTAATTTTTGTGTCTGCATAGAGGTTTTTTTGGTGATATGCACAGGGAGCTATGCAACTGCAGTATTTCACTCCCACCCTTATTCAATTCCCTCCTTTGTGCGGCAGTCTCAGTGTATTCAGCAGGTTGTACGCCAGCAGATGAAACAGATGTTTAGGCCATACTGGAATGGAGCGGCATGCTGCATCAGGACCTGGATATTCCTCTTGACATCTGGATGCTGCTGGGCTGGGAAGCCTGCCTTAGGCCAGGAGGCTGTAGGAGCCTTGTGGCAGTAAACATAGGGTCCTTGCTGCTCTTTAAGCGATTAGTGCACTGAAGCAGCAATAATGCTGAATTATCGCTTGGTTGCGTTCTTCTAAGGAATCTTGGGACAAAGGGATAGTCAAGGAGGAGTATTTAGAGTAAAGTCATGTTCAGAAAGACAAGACTAATTGCCATGTAGTAAAAACCTTTCTTTCAACTAATTTAATAGTAAAATTGTTATGAATACTTTAGGAAACTTTTTACAAAGCAGTAAACAAATAGCTTACAGAAAACCCTCCCTTTCTCATTTAAAATATTGAGATGAAAAAAGACAATTTCAGCTACTTTCCAATTTCATGGTCTGGTCAAATTGTATGGAACAGGCAACAGAATGTGACTGAAGACATGAAATTGAACGTATACTAATGTTCATGCCTACTAGAGACAAAAATGTGAACTGCTAATAGCTGCAGGGAAGAATATTAGGTATGGAAGCTGTCTGACTTATGCATTGATTCTTTATAGTTTCACTTTATCAAGTTGAAAATTGTGCTGTATGTGCTGCTACAGCCTAAATTGTCTGTTGCAGCACTTTCCTTTACGACGTGTGTTATTTAAACACAATAGACATGGTATATTGCATGGAAATAGATGTTTAATGTTTTGTGATTACAAACCATTGGACAAAATAGCATTTAGCATGGATTCCCCTCCCTCCTCCCCCAATAAATTTTCGTTGTTAAGACCAATGTGTTTAAATGAGAGCCCTCCCAAACAGATTACAGCTTTTTGGAGAGTGTGAGGTAATATTTTGAAGACGACCAGTTTGTTGCTCTCATTTAACCTCCAGTATTCTAAAGGGGTTATATTTAATTAATACTGGCTAAAGGCCTGACCTGAGAGGCAACCAAAAGTGATTGAACTGCATTTTCAGATCCAGGCTGTAATCTGTTGGGAGAGGAATAATAATAATAATAAAAAAAAAAAAAAAATTAGAAAGCACCATTTACTGAAATTCTTTCTAACTAAGCTGTATTTCAATGGGCCATTTAATGCTCAGATGGACAAAGGTATTACTTCAGTCATTGAATTGTATCAAACCCTTTCTCAGAGGCCCAGTTTAAAAACTCTACAGGAAAAGTGGCTTAGCATCATATTCTCAGCAGACCAACAGTCAGTCTGTTTGGAAAGGGAAAGAAAAAAAAAAAAAAGAGTGAAATGAGGTGAGACACAACCGCCAAGTCAGTGAGGATTTTTGCCTCTCCCTGCAGTCAGTGGCTTCACAAGGGAATTGCTCTTCAGAAAGTGAGAGCTCCATATTTGCTACAGAACGCTTTCAATTTATTTATCTTGGGTTTTTTTTGTTAGTTTTTTTTTTTGCTTTGTTTTGTTTTTTGTTTTTTTTTTTTAGTAGCTGTTACTCTGTTCCCTGGTCAGCTTTCGGCCTGCTCTTTGTTCATTTCTGACGTGGCAAAAATACGGTTTTCTCTCTGGGGGACTTAGGAGCAGTACCTATACTTTACAGGGTTAGATTTTTGACTCAGTCACATTGGAAGAAATAGGAAGTGTCATTTAAATATCATAGATACTGACACTTGTTGCTGAGTAGTTATTTTATTTCAATTGAGCCAACATTACGTATATTCTATGGTGAAATAAGATACTTAATGTAATGTCTGAATGTTAATTGTATAAAAATTTTAGGATACATTTTTTAATTCATATTTTTTGCAGAGAGGAAAGTTTTCTTTCACAGTTTTGGTACTATCATTAAAAACTCCCAGCAGCCTCATAGGATGATGGGATGACATTATATCTTGGAAACTTGTAAAGGTGCTGTAAAACTAATAAACCAACGATTTTACTTCCTAAGCGGAAACAAATACAATACTACAGAGGCAACTGCCCGGTGCCAAATTATATACATTGTCTTAGCTACTTGCAGTGATAGATATTTTATTTGAGCTGTAAGCATTCTTTCTTGGCTTTGCCCACAGCTTTACAGTAAACAGGTTGTGAACAGGCAGTTGCTGAGAGATTGTATTTAATTGTCATAATTCAATTAAATCAAAGCCATTTGATTTCTAAGGGGCATGATCTCAGGAACAATGCCTAAGTGAGAGTTGCTTGCATTTCGGCAGCAAAGCAGAGTGAGCTGTTTCGATGGCCATTTCTACTTCATTATGTCAAAGTATGACGAGGTCAAACCAATGAGAAATATTTGCAAACGAAACAGAAATGATGTTAAGAGCACCTTAATGCACATGTGCCTGAAGGCAAGTTAGTTCTTTATTGCATGGGTGCATGCGTTTTAACTCTCTAGCATTTCTCCAAATTTACATGACTGTAACTTGAGAGAGACTTTGGGATTGGATGTCTGTGCTGTCAAGCCATGATGATAAACAGGTGGGGATAGGGAAAAGTGAGTGTCTTTAAACGTGGATCTTGCTGCAGGTATCTTCTCATTCCACTTTCTTCCCCCCTGCCCCCCCAAGCCCTGCCTCCTCCCAGAACATCAGCATGAGCCTTGAGGCCAGAATTTATTCTCTGTAAATCCTTTATTTAAAAATAAGCAATGTTAATAACATTTAAAGAAAAATTAGTCAAATGCTAATTTCATCTTCAGTATACATTTCCCACTACATTAAAAATTTAAGCAGATATTTAATAGCTGGCAATACTTATTCAGGCTCTTCCAATACAAGTCCATACCATGATGAGTAAAACCAAACAAAATACTAGTGCAGGAACCAAAGTATGCAAGAATAAGTCAAGAACAAAAAGTTCTATCATTTCTTCAGAATACATGCCAATGCGATCATTTAGCCCATTCATATTTTGAGCAGGACCTATTATATATGCTGTTGGACTCTTCTCTATCAAGTAATGAAAATTTGCTTCTCCAAAAGGTGAGGGAAGAAATGAAAATCTATGAAGAATAGATACGGTTTTGCTAACTAGTTTCCCCAGCAGAAGTCTGGGACTTTGTTACTGACTTATTTAACAGATCCTCTTAACATCTGTCCAGCAGACTGTGGACTTTATTAGTAGACAAGAGACCCACCAGATTTAGAGCCTGCTGGGTGCGTCTTCATCTTCACAGCTGTGGATTAACTCAGACTTTCCAGAAGAGGACAACCATATGGGATAATTGGTGTCACTGGGTAGCTAAAAAAATATGAAGAAACAAATGTCGTCCAAACACAATTCACTGTTTTTACAGCCACAATTACTAGTCTGTTTAAGAAATAAGAAAGGCAGCATTACGCTAAAAAAAGAAAATCTATTCATATCTGTGTGGGAACCTAATCAGGCTCTTGTTTCCAATGACGATGGCTCCACAGTCGCACCAGGTCTGCGACAAGAATGCTCCTTTTGTGTGCCGATAATGTGGAAGCGATAAAATTTCCTATAAGAGACATATGTGTTTACATCATGAGATGTGTTATTTGACAAAACGCTTTGTTCTCTGCATATTTTCCACGCAGAGTTTCATGCTGGGTTGTTTTGCTGGAAAGCTTTGATTAGCTAGAATTAGTTGCTGAAGTAAAATAGACACTTTTGTTTTATGAGTCCTCTTGCTGAGCTGTAAATTATAGTAAAACATATAAGGAGTGACAGAAAGAAGTGCTGATTTGAACCTCTGACCCATGATCGGCATAAAAACATAAGATAACTCTTTCAAAGGACTACTGAGAGCCATAAATATTCCATGGTCCACTTAAAGTTAGGCCCTTTTAACAAAATAAAGCTGTTATTTTGCATAAGGGGATCTTGACTCTGCAGTACTAGAACAATACAAGCTGCAGTATCTAAAATGTGTAGAGATTCTTTTATTTTCAGTATGGGTTGGCCATTATCTGCAGCAGGGCAGTAGAAGCGATGAGAGTGATTTTTCTTTTTCTGAACCAGTACAATGAATCTGTGGTCAGTAAAAGGAGTTGGAACCAGTGGACACTCAGTGGTGAAATTAGGTATCTTACTTTGCAGCTTGAGAGAGAAGCAAAACAGGCATATGTATCTCCTAAGGAGACAGGAATTGAATGAGATTTAAGGCCACATAAAAATTTCCCTTGGCATTACATAGGCTAGCAACTGACAGACGCTGTGTTAGTAGTTCAAAAAACCCTGAAATCAATGAATATGAATAACTGGTAAAATCTTTATTTTAGCTGAGAAAGATTTTTTTTTCAGAAGATGCACACCTGAACACATAGGGAAAACTGAAATCTTCTAACTCCATCTGTGACTGCGAAAGCATTATTTGTATTTTCACGAATACAGTTAGTTTGTTTGCACATATTGGGCTGTAATAAATCTGAGAGCACATTAGCCAGCAAGTGCATAAATAACCACTGCAACAATCTTTGTTATTATGACATTAGTTATGATAATTCATTAGCTGCCTGTTTGTGTTACACCTTAATGCCTTTTTGCGAAGGTATTTGGTGTGTTCTTATAGGAAGTAGAGGCTATTCACACTCTGTAACAATGAGCAGGCTCTGCTGTAGGGTGATATATGGGTGTTTAAAATCAGAATGTTATGTCCACTATGGATAGGTTAGGCATGTACAAACAGGGGAAAGAAAGGAATGACGCTGTTAAAAGGAAACCATGTACATATATGATGACACTTGGATTCTGAAGAGAAAAAGGAGTCTTTGTGGCATATTGTTACTTAGTATTTATCATATGTCTAAATTAAACACTTTTGCTCAAATTGTTACTCCATCTTCCTATAGCTGTACCTCATCTATGCCATTTCAGATATACCCATGTAAAGCCAAATAGTTCTCAGTTATTTAGCATAAAAGTGTGAGTTAAGTTGATGGTGCATAATTGATGGTTCTTAAATAGTAAGCTACTATTATCCATGTGGTGGCACACATGAGAGGAGGGTCTGGCCCACAGTACTAGTAACTCACCTTATTTTGATTTGTTAACATTTTTCTTAAAACAAACTCAGAAAATGCTACCGAGACATCCAAATTTCACAAAAACAAACATATAAAATACACTTTTTTAACAGGTAACACCTGCACAAATATATTGTAAAACAAAAGAAAATATACACTTTTAGCCTAAAATACTCTATCTGTTAATTTGAAAGGATCTTGTTTTCATCAGCAAAAACTTTGATTTTTCCAAGTTTTAGATTTTTAAATTCAAATAATGGTTGCTTTCCTATGTATTTCCTTTAACAATTTTATATGCACCTTCTCTTTCTCCTCCTCCTCCTTTTCCTTTTGTGTGGAGAGCACTCCTAGGACACAGATGCTGAGCTCTGGACGGTGTTTTTCTGGTGATGGCATCTGGCTTCTTGGCAAACTCCACAGGCAGTAGCTGCCTTCGAGTTGCCCCTGGGTTTGTCACATGAATAAGCTGCTGATGAGTTACTTAGGCTGTCTTGGGTTCTGCATGTCGTTTTCTGTTAACCTACCTCTCACTCTAAGGATCTGCATTAAATATCACAAAATATCTTAAAAATACATGAGCCAATAACCCCGTTTCTTACCTTGGTGCTTGAGTAGTGTTAGTCACTGAACATATTTGGTGTAAAAGAGATCCCAATATAAAAAATGACTTTTATATACAAAAATAGGAAGGAATAAGTACAATTAATGTTACTTTAGAAACGGTTCTTGCACTTAGATTAAGACATGTTCAAAATTTTTGATTAGGGTATTTATGCTTCTGCACCACTTTTTGAAAAGGTTGCCTTGCCTGAACTGCTGAAGGCTATACCAGTGACATCGAGCTCAGGTCAGCACTTAACCTTTATTTCCATAGTTATTATTTATGACACCCAAAATATGGGTTTGAGCAGTAACCCTTTATTCCTCCAAACCAAAGGAAAACTTTTTCAGAGACTCTATTTCCTTTGATCTCTTTGACATCAAGCTTATTTTAAGCACCTCTGCACCAATAATAAAAAATAAGCAGTCCCACTGAAGGTGGGATTTTTTATTTTGGGTAGCTTCTTTTCAGAAATGCATGCTGGAAATAGTAAAGATGTTGCTGGCTCTGGTGAGCTTGTAAAAACCCTTTGTGATCAGACAGTTCTAAGTATTATTATTGCATGTTATATACTCGGAAGAAAAATTCTGGAATTACAGCTTTGCAACACTGCGTACTAAATATACTATGGAAAAAAATAACTGCATTACCTCTTGTAGTGCAGGATTTCAACAGCACTTGCAGTCACTCCTTAGAGTTTTTCATCTTTAGAAACTAAATTACTCATTGTCTAAATAGCTGAACTTTCATCTCTATAAATAAGATATTTCAGCTTTGCACAATTCCTTTAAAATGCTGACAAATAAGGATTCTCACTTGATTCTCAGTAGTTTTATTGTTCAGTTTCATTTACTGTAGCAAATGTATTTGTTGAAGATGTAACACAGGACTTGCATTTTTAGTAATGGAAGACTTTACAATTAATCAAGGTCCATAAAATTTAGCATTTGTTTCGGAACAAAAAAAAAATAAAAATTTCTAGCAGCATTGGAGAAATATCGTACAAATACAGAAAAAGCAGAATGTTTTTTCATTTTGGTCTAAGTCTTTTAGTAAAACAAAATAAATGGGTAAATGTTTCTAGAACAGATCCCTTCTTTCTCCTTGAATCAAGTCACCTTCTACTGAATTTCCTGTGGGCCATCTTCCAAGTGCATCCATTGCAATTCATTGTGCTAGGCCAGGCCTGATCACCTGCACTTATCTGCTATGCTGACTATTGCAACTGCTCTCTTTCTTATCTCCATATTTCACGTTTGGCTTTGATGTAGTTTCTTCAGAATTCTGCTGCAAAGAATAACATCTGAATTATATCCCCGCTGCTGTGACCAAATTCTCCCTCACCCACACAGTCAGTTGAAATGTTTCTAGCCCTTGCCTTTTTGTTCTCGTATATACAAGTGCAACTGCTCTCCCCACTTCCTCCCTGAGCTCATATATCTAAAGAAACCTCCTCTCTCCCATGCAGCAGTTGATCACTTTCTCTTTATTGAAATATCTTCTCTAAACAAACTTTTTCCATAAGGCCCGTCATTGACAAGCCACTGGTAAGAAGGTTATGATTATCATAATTCTGTGTTGGGTGGTAAAACAGCCTGTCACGAAGTTTACAAGTTGTTGTCAGTACAAATCTCCCTTAACTGTGTTGATTTAAGGCCCATTCTATTTTTCTCACCACGTGTTACTTCTGTAACATTCAATGCTCAAAATTCTTCACCTTTTTTCATTTGCTTAGACACAGATGCTGCAGCCTAAGCAGAGCACGTGTCTAGGAGTGTCACAGGTCTACATGCAAGTGAAAAGTCATATGGGAAAGGGACCTGAGCTAATAAATGAGTTTTGATTATTGAAAAAAACAGTTGAAAAACAATTGAAAAAAATTTGAAACCTGCAAGAGGGAGGTGTAAGCCTAAGATCTTTGTCTTCTGGCAAGGCATGAATGAACACTGGCAGCAAATGCAGTTATCCTTGTGTATCGTGAAAATATCTCACAACAGCATTGTGAAACTTAGATGGCGTTAAGAAAGGTTTTGACATTTGGATCAGTCAAGATGCTCAATTATTAGTTCATAGTTTTTTGGCAAATTTAAAATTGTGGGTGATACTTTTCATAAACAGAGTGAAATGGAAATAATTCATCAAATGCCATAGGCAATTTCTGAAGAAGAAAATACCACCACCACCACCACCATCCAGATTATTATTTTTGTCAGTTATTCAATTCTTCTTGAATGGTAGCTCTAAGCTATAGCAAAGGCTTAGTATGAATTCTGCTTTTTCCAGGTGAAAAATCAGAATGTACTTGTGCTGTGCTGTACACATGCTGAGTACAGTGCTTTCCCACTCTTCTGTAATTTTTTTTAAGGTAAATGAACATCATTCAGACTCATAGTGACCTCCGACTTTCATAAATTCCCTTCAGGTTTTTAGTTGATTACAGCTGGAATAGAGTTTCAGTAACAAGTGCTTAAGTCTGTAGGCCTGTAAGTTCATAGGTGCCTAAATGTGAGACTTCACTTGCCTTTGCCTTAAGTGAGACATGCAGCATTTCAAAGTCCTGCACTTCAGTGTCAGCTCATGACATTAGAAGAAACCTTGTTCTGAAAACTGTAAAACTACATACTTGCTCATGTACCTCAAGTAAGCCGGTTTTCAAAATTGTTAACTATGCAGGAGCACTCAGTAACTCAAAATCAGCACTGCTTATATTAGATGCCAGGAACTGGACTGTAAGAATATTAGTGACCTTGAAAAAATAAAAATAAAACCCAGGCTATATATTTTTAAGACTTCTTAAAAGAATCGTGAATTCTTGATGGTTTTGAATATCTAATTTGTAATCTTCTGTAGCCTTCTGAGTCAGCGGTTGACATAAGGGTTATGAAATGCTCTTCTATTTATGTGCTAGGCATACATTGAAAAGAAGATATGTTTCAGTGTTTGAGGCAGGTTAATTTTATTAGATGCTACTCAATAGTTGGTAGCTTAGCGTTTCAATAGAAAAAATTCTATTGAAACTTTTTCTTTTGAGCATTAAAATCTAGCAATAAACATTCATCCGATGTTTGGGGGTTTTTCCGCTCCTTAGCCTTGCAAATAAAAGCTTCACAACCTGACCATCTCAATGTGAGATCCTGAATTGCCGTTTCAAGCCACAACAGCAGTATTTGCAAAAATATCGATTTTATCCCTGCAATGGTAGCATGCACATATTTTTCCAGACTGGCTACCTCCCCATACAAACTGGTATTTAAAAGAAGTTATACAGCTTCCCAGTGCACACGGCAGTGTTGCTAGCACTAGTGCGAGTTCTTGCAAGATTTGCACTCGTTTATGGAACAGCTTTGCTTTTAAGTCTAAGCAAACCAGAAAGCTAATTACTGTTACTTATTTTTACATTTGCTTTTATGGTGTAAAACAAGTGTATAGAAATGACAGCCTAAAGCTGGTACTATGACCATGGAGTAACCCAGTGATGAATGACACACACACATAAATAACAAAATTTCTTTTATTCTGTGTGTCCTTTTAGAAACATTTCTTCCTCACACTACTTGCAGTACAGCCAATACAGCCCTCAACACACTGGGAGGGGAGTGGTGTATAATTCTAATTTTATTCTGCTTTTAATGTTTGCATTTCCAAAATCAAACCGTTTCCTAGATAGTCACTATAACAGCCACTTTTCTTGTTGCTATTTCTGTGACACTTAAAGTGCTGTGGATGTTTCAGTTGCCAGTCCTGCTGGGACTCCTGAGTCAGGAGTACCAGGTCACCAATGAGCCCTCCTCCGACCAGTTTCATGCATCTCTCTGTTCGTGTTGATCTTGAGAGATCTGGCCAAGATACAGCTACACTGTGAGCTGCAGCTTTTTTTAGAGATGATAAACGCACTTTTGCTTATTTGTCATGACTAACTGGTCTACAAGCTCCATTTGCTGTGCGTGCCCCATGTCTGTGCCCAGGTGCTGGCAGCGGGGGCGGGGAGCTGCAGGGGGGGCGATGGCTGTGAGGAGAGGCAGCCAGGGGCTGCCCTGTCCTGGGCCCAGCCGGTTCCTCAACGGCCCTGCCACAGGCCACCACAGAGCCTGACAGCTAAGCTGGTGGCACCACTGGGAAACTGTTCTCCAGAAGGCGAGAACCGCCCCCCCNATCCTGTTGAGGAGGGGGAAGCAGAGAGCAGCTGGGGGGGTGGCTGTCAACCAGCCAGGGTCAACCCACTGCCCTATGCTGCTTGCCATCATTGGCTATTGACTTTTGGCCTCTATGAAAGACTAAATTTTGTAGAAAGAATAACTCATACTCCACCTTTTTTGCCCTGAACTTGAGAAGGGAGAAGGAAATTCTTTTGAACTTTAGCTGACAAGCCTGGATTTGTTTTTACATAGATTACCTTTCCTGTGGAAATACTTCCACTTTCCTGTGGAATACTCACTACGTTAACTAGTAAAGTTTTCATCTAGTTTTAGTAAAATCTATGTCATCTCCTCCAGATTGTTGGAGTAGATGTTAAATAGGTCCCTAATTAAAAAAAAAAAAAAAGCAAGCATACACTGACCTGAAGAACATGCTAAAAGGGATACGATCCCAGTAGTAGGGAAAAAAATTCCCACGTGCTGTTGTATCCAAAGCTTCATTTTCATTCTCCAGGACGCCACTGAAAGCTGGAAATTTTTTCTGTTTTCAATTTTTCTAGTTTTCTAGTACAGGAAGAAATAGTACATTAGCCAAAATATTTAAACACCATTGATTTCAAAATATTAATCTGTTATACTTTTGTAGCCTCTGTGTGGTTTTGAAAAGGGATGGCAGGAAACAAACAAACAAGAGTTTTCATTTGTCACCCAGAATTCTGACTCTGCCCCTCTTTCACGCATTTGTCTAGCCACTGAGTCACTGAGCCTACAGTATTGTGTAACTTTCATTTCTGTGGAGGCTTGTTATATTAGAAAAATTGTTCCAAAGAAAGCAACAATTATGACATAAGCACATCTGGCTCTTGGAAATTATTCTTTATTAAGCTTTCATTTAATTACATGTGCTGAAAGGTCTGCTTTTGATTACTGTAATTTTTTTTATTTGTCCATCTGAATGATAGTAATGTTGGAAATTACATACAAACCACCTGGCTTTTTTCTCACTAATAAGGCAAAGCTTATATAGATTTATGTGTAGAAGAGGGATTAGGATCTTCCCTGTTTATGGTAGAAGAATTATTGCTGATGCTAATTCAAGGTGAGAGTTTAAATTTGGTCACTGGAAGGAAATTAAACCTATTTGTTTTTGTTCAGTAAACACTTTAGATTGGTAGGAATAGTTTATTTTAATTCACAAGTCTTCTATTATGTTTCAGTTAAACTTTTTGAAAAGTTCCATGAGGGTGTTTATGTATTTTCATCACTATTTACAGGAATTGTTAAGGCCTACATTCCTTATTAGCATTTATAGGAGTTATAACAATAACTGTACACTGAGATGGAGACACACCCTGTTGCCTATTTAACTTTCATTGCTATCTGAAGAAGATTCACCATTGCCTTTTGGTAGCAGACACTTCCAGTGTCAGCTCCCAATAAGGGTTCTGGAGTTGGTGGGTAATTTCTGGGTAAGAACAGAAAGACTTGAAGCACTGTTGTTTCTGACAGGGATTTATACCCCCTTTTCATAACAAGCCTTATAATTTTTCCAATTTCATTTTTAATATTCAGGCACAGCTAACATTTTGCTCATTACCATGACCATCATTAGCAAGAGGGGGAAAAAAATTAGCTAAAAGTCAAATTAATAAAAAAGATATTGGTGTGTGGGAGTTAGTTTTCAAGTCTTTTTTTTTTTTCCTTTTTGAAAATAGTAAGAAGGGAAAAGCCCCAAACAAGAAAGTGTTAAAAAAAATCTGTAATTCCTTTAATAGAAGAAACAACAGAGCAATAAAAGTTATGTACATTTATCACTTCTTTTTAAAGGAATTTCGCAGGAGTACATTGTATATCTTCTTGTCTTCCAGCAACTGTATGCAGCTCAGCTGGCAAGCATGCAAGTTTCTCCTGGAGCCAAAATGCCATCTACTCCACAGCCACCAAATACGACAGGGGCACTCTCACCCACTGGGATGAAAAATGAGAAGAGAGGGACCAGCCCGGTAACCCAAGTTAAGGTATTTTTCAGTAAAAAAAAAAAAAGTCAGTGTCTGAAAAGGGCAGTGAAATTAAATGGTCTATTTAATTGTTTTACAGTTGGAAGTTGAACCACATCAGAGTCCTTCAATATTCAAATAAAATGTTCAGGTTTCGTGCTGCATTATCAGTATAGAGAAGGGAAGAGAAAGCATTCACTTCTTGCTTCCAAAAATACCAGGCGTCCCTCTTCCTATGACAGGCAGCACAACAGATTCATCAGTAAAATGTGATATTTTCAAAATTTCAGTTTGTATTCTAGTAATGTGCCTAAGTGGCGTCCATTTCATGACTTGTTTCACATTGAACTTTTGAGTATCTTAAAATATGGTGCTAGTTTATATGGTTAAGTAATAGAGAGAGACTGTAGATCTTCTAATTATTTTACAAATCTCTAGCTGTACTTATTCTACAATTTTGGAAAAAGCCTCACGTAAAAATAAGATGTAAGTCAGGACTCCCGGGAAAACACTGTGGATTGATTTGACTTTTGCTGATTTCACGCAGCTGCTGACAGCCGGGCTGCTCCTTGTTGGTTTTGTGCCATTGCTGAATGCTTGTGCCTGCTTATTCTCACTTGCTTGGAATCAGGCAGCTACAACATGGCATTTGCCAGCAGCTTGAAATGAACATTGTGCACCCCTTGACATTGGTGGTGCAGCTAGTACCTTTGGGTGGAACTGGCTGGCTTTTATTGCTGTGTTCTCCTGTGGTTGTACCGAATTTCATGCGACTAAATATGCTGAGAAAGTTTACTTCAAACTGTAAAAAAAACACCAACATTCAGATGTTTTACCAATTTGAATGATAGCGCTATAAATGCAGAACTATTAAAACAGATCTAAAGAAGACATATTGTGACTTTGGGGAGAGAGAGAGAGAGATTTCATCTCTTTGCTAGCTGCTAACACCTTACAGGCACACAGTCCTTAGTCTCAAATTGGCCAGGGAAGATTTTACTCACTTGAGGTGAGGGTTTATTTTTTTTGTATTTTTTGACATGAGAGTAAAATATCATGCGTTTTTTCATTATCATCAGTCATCGTGGTAAAGTGTGGGTGAGTAGATGTTTCTGCCTGGGCTGATAAATTTCCATGACATTTTTTTGCTAGGCTGAGAGTACTAATAAATAAAAACTATTCCATTATGGCCATATCTAACATTTATTTAGCAAAGCGTTCACTTTACTTAACTGTAGATGTGTATTAGTCTAATATTTTACCTCTTGTAATCCAATGCCAGGCTTGAGAGCAGTCAGTGAAATTTACCACATATGCAGAGTTTGTTATGGTCAATACAGAAGCCATCAAAAGCAAAGCCCAACTGTTTCAGCAAAGTTACTGTAGTATAGTGATACCTAACACCAGTGATTTATGGTGTTGAGAATATACTACTGACTACTTTAATGTGAAAAAGTAATTTCATAAGTGAGTGAGCCAAATGGATCTACACCAAACCAAACCTTTACTATATGAGTAAAATTTTCCCTGGTTAAATTCAAGCACATATCTCCTTGAATCAAGGCCAATACCATTCCAGCTTTGTGGCCAGCTGAGTCCTATTACAGAATTGACCACATGCAAATTCTTGGGGGTTTCCCTACATAATTTAACTTGAATGGACTGAAATAAATACATGTTAATAAAAAAAGAAGCCTTTTTATTCTTATTTTTATTAAGCACACTATTGCATTGAAAATATTAAAGATAAACTGCAAGTGCTTCATGTGGATAAATACCAATGGCCAATGAAGAAATTAATTATTAGTATAAAAGCACTCTAATAAACTGGTACCTATATGCTTTCTTTGCAAATTGTTAGCTTTATAAGACATGGAAGTTGTGATGGTCATGGATTGCTTAACAAATCCTCTGTATTTTCTCTGTTTTTAAACAGTTGTTTGTATATACTACATGCATTATTTATAGAACTAATGGAATTCTTTTACAGGAGTCAGATCTTTCAAAAAGTAATGATAGGGTTTTTTATGTCAGTGACCAGAATATTTTCCAGCTTTTCGGTTGCCTCGCAGAAATGAGAATGCTGCCTATGAAGTACAAACAAACAGGTTCTGGCAGTGTTTAGAGTTTTTTTCACACGATCGTATCAGTACTAGGCAGAAAATTATTTAGAAATTGAACATGGTAGCATAGATTCGTATGTGTACATGCTCTCAGTACCTAGTCTGGCAAACTTCATAGTCTGAAAGGGGCTCTGAACTCTCACAGAAATTTATTGCAGCCACTTTGTATCTGTGCAAGGAAACAGCTTGCATGTAAACATGGTCACAAAGCACAGGAACGGACTGTGCCCCTTATACCTTTGTGTTTCTGCTTTCACTTGGACTCTGAACAGGTGTGGGCATTTGTGCACACTGCAAGGTCAAGAAGTATAAAAATGTCATGCAGTTTTATGTAAACAGTTTAAAACTGGAAATATGATGGCATTATAAATACCTGTTTGTTACATTTTCTTGTTTGATGCGTTGTGTATGATCAGATGTACTTTGCCAAATCACCATTTGACAGTAAAGAGAATGGAAAAGATGAGATAATGTAGTATATTATTGTATTCTGACATAAGCTTTGAAGTGATCAGTGCAGTGTTTTAAAATATGGACGATATTCTCTTATATCCAGCATAATTCTGCTTTGGGCATATTTTAAATGAGAGATCTGTCTTACTGGGCTCTTTAATTACAGAAAATCACTGTTTCACAAATTTCTAAATGCTCTGTCTTGCTTAACATATTGAGCAAAAGGAAAGAGCTCAAAGAATGGGAAGAAGGTTACATTGTGAATATATACACCGATCAAAGAAATTAATTGCTTGCATGAGTCTTCTAAAAGTTAAGATCTTTCTTAGATGGACTTATTCTGCTATAGTACTGAAACAAGATATGCGTCAGAGAGAATTTCCTCTGTAATTGCATATGAAAAGTATCACAAGATACAAAAGTACTGATACTAGATTTACATATCCTTAAAAATATTCCTTGTCTTTATGCAAAGAAACATACAGATACACTAAAGGTTGAATGCAGCAGAAATAACTACAGAATACAGAAATAATTACAGAAGTATCAAACAAGAAGCAGAGTAGCACGTATGTGAAAAAAAATCTTGATTTTATGTAAATTGTTAAAAAATAATGGCACATTTGAATAATAAAATATTGTAAAATACACAAAATCAAATAGTAGAAAATAAAATATATTTTAAAATGCATATAGTATGCATTCATTACTGTAGCAAGTCAAGGAATTTGAATTCAGTGAAATTCTTATCTTCTATTGTGGGGCGACAGCATAGATTATTTTACTAAACAAAACGTGCACTCAAAATAAGATGCATGGAATGCATAAGTTAGCAGCAGCATTAAATGTGGGCCAAAGAACTGTCAGGGTTTCCAAATGATTCTTTCATAGAAGTATTTCTGATTCCTTAGTTTCTAATACATTTAAAAATAAGGTACATAACTTATTTTTATAGTGCCAGGAACTTTTCAAATAGAACCAATGCAAAAGCATTACTGAGCTGCTGGAAATTTTAAATAATTCTTTGTAAATGCCCTAGGTTAATTTAGATCTCTGAAAACACATTAGGAAATTAAGCCGTAATGTGAGCTAATTCAAATTTTAATTTGGCAAAAAGAACGATCCAGCCACATAGTTAATGTAAATAGAAGCATAACACAGAGAAATTAATGAGGTTTCCTTTCGTTGAATCTTAAAGGAGGCAGATAATTAGCTTCTTTTGTTATTATTGCTGGAGAATGTGGTATTGTCTTCGAGGTGTAAAGTAACTGCTGCTTGCAAAATGATGTGTTCATTTGTCTTTTCCTAATAATTATTTACATTAAACTCTTGTAGGATGAAGCAGCCCAGCCACTGAATCTTTCAGCTCGACCCAAAACAGCTGAACCTGTCAAATCCCCAACATCTCCAACACAGAACCTCTTCCCAGCTAGTAAAAGCAGTCCAGTGACAGTGACAAACAAGAGTGGCATCCCCAGCCCGCTCGGTGGATCTCTAGGAAGAGGATCCTCTTTAGGTAACTAATCTGTCCTGCGGAAAGGAGAATACTGGCAAGTTTTCTACATGAAATCTCAGCTTGAGCACACTTCTGAATTAAATAGATATTTGGGGCTACATTTCTGATTAAAATGGAAAAAAACTTGCAGGAAAGATTTTCAAAGAACTCTTGAATGCCAAGTTTTTACAAGAGCAACCAAAATGATGCAGCAGTGATATGCATCTACAAGAAATATGGCAAATAAATACATAATGTAAGAAATATATATACATACAAACATGTACACATCAGTAAATAAAGATGTATATATATAAAATGTGTAAGAGGTTTGTATGAATATCTTCATCAATCAGGCATATGCATGCAAAGTTAATTTCTGAATTTTGACCTCTGGATTAAACAAACAAAAAATTATCTTTGCATGCACATACAGCCTGAGCAGATACTAGACATACACACATAATGGCTCATGTAATTAGTGTACATGGACTGCAACAGTGTAACACACCTTAAAATAAACAAGTTTTCAAGCAGTAGGTCGAACCAGGGTCAGGGAACATTCAGGATCTCTGGATTCCAGTAAACCAGAAGGCAGGCAAGAAGGTAACTCCGAATGTGTTTTTCACCTATTTAGCCCAAATATACTGTTAGTTTTACCCAGAACAGCATTCGAAAAGAAATCTAATCCTCTGCATTCTGGGTATTAAGTTCATCTTACCAAGACCATATGCTGAATATTTTGTTTTTTTAACAAAGACAGAAAGGCTTCAGTCCAGCCAGTTTATTTTATTATTTGTTCTTGTTATTATTTGTTCATGTTTTTATTATTTGTTCACCCATCTGTGAGGATTTTGTTAATTCATATGGTTGAAAATAGGGAACTTTTGACCTGTGTTCAAGATTCTTTAATTAAGAAATAAAGCTTATTAAGGTTTGAAAAAAAATTGATCTGAATACTATTTCTGAAGACTACCTTAGCCAGTCAAGAAACAGAATCGAGAGCTGCAAAATGTAGATGATCATCCCTAAAGTTCAAATAGTAAATTTTAACAGCAACTAAATACTTAGTACAGACCACTTATTCACAATCTCTAGCTCAAGTGTACTTGTAAAATATATAGAAACACTTGTGAATAATGAACAGATATGTTAAATACATACATTAAATATATAAAAATTATGATTTGTTCCATTCTCAAAACACTTGGGAACATCATGATCTCTGAAAGATGCTTTCTGCAGCTAGCTAGATATCCTACCTGTAAATTTATTCCCAGGTATAACTGCACTATCTAACATTAGAAAGTCGTGTATCAGTTTGAAGTCATAGACCGTTCCAGAGAAACAGCTACAGGACATATACCTAAGGTGTGAATATTTTTCATGTAAAGTCATAAAAACTTAATTCCTCTCAATCCTTAAATATAAAAGAAGCCAGGGAAACATTGTCAAAAATCAGCAAGCAACGGAGGAGCTTTTGCTCCATTTTTACAATAAATTTAGGTGATTGGGAGTCTAAGTCTCATTAAAAGTCATGCAAATATGGTTCCCAACTTACTTAGGCCCCAGAATGGAACTTGATTACTGAATCAATTTAGAGCATTGGAAATTTTACCCAGCAAGAACAATGGTTGTTCTCTAATATGTTACTTATATATTGGAGAGGGGTGCTTCATTCAGACAGAAAACATCACAGTTCCATCTAAAACATCACAGTTTGCATCTCTTCTCATCTAGACCACAGTATTAAAGCAACTGTTCGGTTCCCAGGATAAAGCATGAGAAACCTTTAACCTTAACCTTTTTTATTTTAAAAGAGTTCAGGGTCCTGCAAGGTTGAATTTCCTATATTTTACTCAACTGAATTTCAATGAAGTCAAACGAATATGAACATTGTCTTTGAAGGAGAATTCCAAGTTAGCCTGTTTGGGTTTTTGTTGTTGTTGTTGTTGGGGTTTTTAGTTGTTTATTTGTATTATAGTGGACTATTAGTAAGTACAAAAATCTAAGAAATTCAGAGCTTTTGTAAAAGGCATTTGCCTGTCAGGCAGATGCACAGGTCATTCACAAACTTTGTTTGCTCAAAATTTCCTTGCTAGAATGTATATACACAAATCTATCCATGTGCAGTATGGAGGATACTCCCATGGAGGAATAAGTGAATAAAGTTAAAGCTTCATCACAGTAACACAAAACAACCAGTCACCAAATAATTGCTGTCTCTTGGTCTCAAATTAGAAACTGTATCTGGGGTACTCATCTTTACCTCTAGCATGCATTTTAAGATGCAACAGAAATATTTTGTGTGAGTTTGATGCATGTTTAAAAGTTTCTCTTTCTGTCCAGAGTGATAGAAAGAAAACTATTTTTTTCCTGTGCTCATTTAGTGCTTTATACTCAAGTTAAGGTGATAACAAGCTCTGTCTCCCAAAAGTAACTGTGAGTATTCTTTCTGAAAATGAAAGCTAAATGTCTGGAGTGATGGTTCACTCAATAAAGAAATTCTAAACATTGACATAGACTTTCATGGCCAAGTAAGCAAGATTTCTTTCTCCATCTTTGTTCATTTTATTAATTATTATTAATACTTCAAAGGCTTCCCTTTCCCTTAAGCTTCAGAATACTGTTGTCTTAAACACATATTTAACTTGTCCATGAGTCCATGAGTATGCTCAGATGCCTCCATATCAGGCTATGCCAAGACTTCAGGGGTTTTATTTATAACAGCAAAAGAAGTGCACAGGCTTATCAATCACTTCTGTAGATTAATTCAGCCTTCAAACAGACAACAACTGCCACTCCTCCTCCTTTTGCAGTTGTTAGTTGGGTGCAGCTCTAACAGTAGGGGAGCTGAGTGCTTACCTCAGATTCTGATTTGGATAATTACCTAAATAGAGTGTGTTCTTTGTTTATAGATATCCTTTCCAGTCTTAATTCACCTGCCCTATTTGGGGACCAGGACACAGTAATGAAAGCCATTCAGGAGGCTCGAAAAATGAGAGAGCAGATCCAGAGGGAGCAGCAGCAGCAACAGCAGCCGCATGGCGTTGATGGAAAATTGCCCTCCATGAATAACATGGGTCTAAACAACTGCAGGAATGAAAAGGTAATATCTCCCATTGCTACTAAGTCTGTCATTCATTCTTCTTTTCCCTGCAAACAGCTTCCTATTTTTATATAAAATTTCTTTTTAGAGCTTTTAGCCATCTATGATTTCATGTTAAACACACCTTGTCACTTCACTGTGCTGTGCTCTAAACTCCTCTACGTTTACATGACAGCACTGAAAAAAACAGTCCTGTGCATTCATGTGCTTAAGCTGCAAGCATTCATATAACAATGTAGAAAATGAATTGGTTGAAGCTACTGTTGTTTGTGGTCACTAGATTTTAAATTGTGCTTTTGAGAATGACTGGATTGATAAATATGGCAAAAAGGCCACTTATGTACTAGTATGGTCAAGTATTACAATGCTATTGAATGCATCTGAGTGTGCTTGAATTTGTGACTCAGATACAACAAAGTATTTAGGCTCAAAACAGTGCTTTTGGCTCTTATTTTCAATGGGAAATTAGAGATGAAAGTTCTTTGTTGAATCTTGGCCTTTTCCAAACACTAAGATGAAATGGGGTGTTACAATAAAACAGTACATGAGAGATGTGGTGAGAGAATGTGACCAGCGTTGGACTGAGCAGGACATCAGGCGGTTTAAAAAACAGCGAGCTGGGATCATATCTGAAAGGTGAGGAACAGTTTCTACCACACACACTTTAAAGACTGCTCAGAGGACAAAGAAATCCCTTGGAAAATTCTTTGTGTCTGTGTTGACCTGCTCTGTGGCATTTCCAAGGTCTACAAGATGTGCTCCAGGAGCAGGTCTCTGTATGTATAACAGAGCCACTGAATGCTGAATCAGGTAATTGGTTGAGCTATAAGGCAGCCCTTTGGATGGAGAATGTTTCTCTGTTAGCTTCCCTAGCGGTGGCTTATGCTGCAAAAAACACAGCATACAAGTTATTTTTCACCACTGACACAAAATCAGTTATATACCACAATGCTTATTCTAGTTAACTAGAAAAGGAAAATAATATCCCAGTAATCACTGTGACATCAGCAAATAGGAACACTTATGATGCAATTTAGTAAGGAATGAAAAGAAAACGGACACATTCATTAGCCTATAAAGCAACTAGTGTTTCAGACTATTTGCTGGGAAAAAAAATAATTGAAAACCAGGTAGTTTTCAATGCCTATAATTCATTAATGAAAAGTCTGTGATATACCTGTATATTAGAGGGTAGGTTCTTTGTATCTTGGGGCGGAGAGGGAAGATTATATTATACTCCAAAGACTAACAGGAATTTTTAGTCCAGGTTGAGTATAAGACTCAGCAGAATACTAACTATATCTTAAACTGTGAATCTGATGGTACTATCATCTTTTCTCAACCCACAAGGGAATACTCGGTGAGTAAGTGGATTGTAGCAAGGCATGGAAAGGCAATGAAATGTTGTAAACAGGCCCACCAAACACTGATACATACCTTCCAATCTACATTTTATATTTTTGCTTGATAGGTTCTTTACAGTACTCAAAATAAGAGAAAAGATCAGTGTCTATTAAAAAGATTTGTTAAGCTGTTACCACACAGGATTAACAATGCTTTTCCAAGTCAAATTCAGAGGCTTATAAATATTTATTTCTGCTAGTGTTAGTTTAAATGTCAGTATTGAAAACTCATTTAATTCAGATTGATACTATGAAAAAATACAGAAATTAATAACTGTTCAAGCAGGCCATATTCAGGCAACACTCTAATTGTAAAGTCAATGTTTCTCTTAACTAAGAGGTAGGGTACTACAGACCAAGTTATAAAAATAAAATAAATGTCACACCTATGATAGGTATTAAGAGTTTATAAAATTATGCTTATTTTAAAATATTTTTTGTGAGTTTCAGTGGCTTGACATTTAAAAATATCTAATACGCTATAAGGGCTATTAAAAGAATTCTTAACATTTGATTTGACTTTGACAAGTATAAAAATGGCATCCACTCAGTTATCAGATCTGCTCCCTGAGTATTTTCAGTACCATGTTTACGTCTTGTATTCGGTATAACAAGTTTCTATTTCATCTTTCACTTTTTAAAGCAGATTCAGTAAATATTTCAGTGAATAATCTGAAATGTCTTTTTTGTGCTGGTTACTAGCAATACACAGATTGATATACAGCTTCCAGATTGAGGTTGTACATCAGGCAGGCAGAGGAAAAAAATTTTTTTTACTTGCAAATATAGTAGAGTCAATTGGAACGCTTTAACAAATATAAACAACATCATTCTCAAATGCCGTCTTTTATGGGGAGACTGTTCATGGTAGCACTTGCAACTTTTAAAACCTAAGAATAAAACAGGAGCAAGGAAATCAGTTGTTAAATCTCTCAGTGCCCTTATATAATCCTGCTGGGTTTATTTATTGTAGCATGTACTATAGAGTGAACTATTAAGGCAGGAAAAAGTTGTAATATGTACTCTGGTTTTACCTTTGGTATGCTATCTATTATCCTTGCTCTGTAGGTGCAAGAAGAGGCAGGGTTTACAAAAGAATAGGATATAAATCAGTCATTTAAAATGATGATATATCCCCACTCTCTATCCTAAAGAAAAGAATTAAGGCAGCCATGAATACTAAGGTAATGTATTTATATTTTACAGCAAGTATAAAATACATTAAAGCCAGAAGCATCCTTTGCACAAACAGAATTCTGGAATACTCTCCCCCTTTACCCTCTGCCTTTCAATTTTTACGTTATGATATATTTCTTTTACTCTAAAAATGATGGGCAGGATGATCAAAATGCGGGGGGGAAGGGATGATAGATCACTTCAATTAGAAAAACATAATTTTGAAATAATTGTATGCCAAGAAGATTGTATATAGTTTCTGTCATAATCCAAGTGAAGCTTTGATAACTTCAAATTAATTGCAACTTAGTTGCAATTTTGGATTGGTTTCTTTTGAAGAATCAGGACCCTATGTTTTCAGGACCAAATTTTCAGAAATTGGCTTCAGGTAATTAGACTTGTATAAATGAATAGCTAGAAGCCGGCACCAGAAAAAGATGACAAATTAATTGCCTGCAGCTGGTTTAAAAAAAGCTATTGAGTTCTGGTCAGTTACTGGTCTTCAAGTTCAGATAGCTGGTAATAGTTTGTTGTGCAAATGATTGCGCTTACAAAATTATGTACATAGCTTCAAAGCCTGGGCTTAGGCCTCTTTGAAAATGTGTCATTTAAATCTCAGAAAGCTTTGTATTTGGTTAGAGACACAGAATTGAAAATTGCCTCTGTTCATATTCTGCTGTTCAAAAAAATCTCCTACAAAGCTTTAAAAGTGCTCACAGAGATTCACTCATCAGAAAGACCAAAACAAAAACATACAGCACTCTGGCACGGTCAAACTTTGTCATTTACTAAAGCTTTAAGGTTAGGCTGTATGTCCGAGATGATGCCATTCTTTGGACATCTACAGTTACAGAGTCATTTAAGTTTATGTACTGTTGTGGGTTAGGGTAGGCAGGTAAGCACCGTGCAGCCGCTCACTCCCTCCCCTCCAGTGGGATGGGTATCAGAAGGGTAAAAGTGAGAAAACTCCTGGGTTAAGATAGTTTAAGCAAAAGCTGTGTGCACAAGCAAAGCAAAATACAGAATTTATTCACTACTTCCTATTGGCAGGCAGATGTTTAGCCTTTTCCAGGAAAGCAGGGCTTCAGCACATGTAGCAGTTAGTTGGGAAGACAAATGCCAAAACTCTGAATGTCTCCCTTTCCTCCTTCTCCCTCCCCAGCTTTTCTTACTGAGCATGATGTCGTATGGTGTGGAATATCCCTTTGGCCAGTTTGGGTCAGCTGGCCTGGCTGTGCCCCCTTTCGTGTACCCCCAGCCTGCTTGCTGGTGGGCCAGCATAAGAAACAGAAAAGGCCTTGATGCTGTAGAAGCACTGTTCAGGAATAGCTAAAAACATCCCGGTGTTATCAGCACTGTTTTGGCCACAAATCCAAAACACAGCACCATGCAAACTAAAATTAACTCTATCTGAGGCAAAACCAGTACAGTGCATGCAAAGCCAAAAGTCATCAGAGCAGAGTTGACTTTTTCTGCTCCACCTGGTGCTGATCAGGTGTAATCTGGCTGAGGAAAGAGAAGACATAACCGTGTCAGTGGTTTCCCAGATTAAAAAGAAACAGGGGGGAAGGGGAGAGAATTAGGAAAATCCAGGAAATAGACTACAGATCTCTTGCCATGTGATATAAGTAAAAGTAAAATCATACAAAAATTGGTTTCGTTTAGAGGATATGACTTTTTTCCAGTCAAGCCACGTTTACCTTCAACAAAAGAGTATTTAAATGAAATTTGCATTGCTAGAGCTACTTGTACTTATTTTAGTATTTTGAGGTAGTGTGATTGCCTAGATGATTTGCTTTGATTTAAGGCATTAAATGAACCTGAAAATGCTATATAATTCATAAGATAACTGACATTATTTTTAAAAGGACCAGATCCTATCTTCTTTGTGCATAAAGCATGAAAACACTGACAAAAACACTTCAAAAAATCTTTGTAGAAAAAATATAGGCAGAAATGTGTTAATTTCATTGGAGAAAAATATATGAAGTCAAGGCAGAACACCCAATTAATAATCACAACATATTTGCTAGACCCAAGGATATACCCCCGCTTGCTCATTTACTTACCCATGAAGCATATTCATTGAGATCTGAGAGGAAGCAGAATTTAGTATAACATTTTTATGTTTATATTCCGTTCCCACTCTTTTGTAGATTTTCAGGCAACTGTGTACTTGCAGTAGGAAACCAGAATTAGACCCCAAAATAAATGACATGAGTCATCGCCTACTTCCTGGGAATTATGGTACTTTATCACCTCTTATAACGAGTCTTTTATTCCTTTCTTATTTCTAAGTCAAAGTTGTACTAGTTGAATCCACATCATTTGTCCTAATATAGACCACAGTTTGTATGCAAAATGTGTACATTCTTAAAAACATATATTATTTACCCTTGGAGATGTTACAGTCTATTGATTAAATCCATATTTAGGCACTTGGATTTGACTTGATAAGCCATAACGACCCCTTTGGAGGTGTTATGGTCTGCTGTATTTAGGGACTGTTAAATACGCGGATTATTGACACAATAGAGTGTAACAACTCCTCTGGAGCTGTTACGCTTCATCATTTATACGAAGCTACTGCACATGCGTACAAACTTTGCCTGATAAAAACACTTCAGGAAGTCTTTGTACGAAAAGTTACTAGTCATGCATAATCTCCTTTTGACTGCCTACAGCCCCGCAATGACTCCATCATTGTATTGCCTTTTTCTAAATGCAAACAGTACTGGATTATGTTGCCAACAGTTTTTTACCAGCTTTTTTCTCCCCAGACATTCAGTATTAGAGACAGAGAAACTGCAGAGGCAGGAGTCACACTATCTTTTCTGCAAGTGCAGGGTACTTCTCAGACAATCGCCAAAAGAAACACATTGTTATTAGCATCCTTGTTATTAGTTATTTCTGAACTCGGTTTGAAAAAAAAAAGCACATAGTTAAGAAGATACTTACCAGCGCATCCTGCATTCAATTACCTTTTCTCCTTTTACCGAAAGTAGTCATGAACCCACTTAAATTGAGAACGTGAATAAATTGGTCATAAGGGTCTTACGGATTGTTATAAATCTTTAGGAATAAGTGGTTTAGATTTGCAGGGACTGATCTATTCTCATTTCCTTTTACCTTTTAAGAAAAACTTCTTATATTTTTTTTTCTTTTAGTTTCTTACAGAAGAGTATTTGTAACTAGTAAATAAAAGGTCAATGCTTATATTTCTGTCTGTTGGGAGACATAACAGAAACTGTAAGCATTTTCAATTTGATCCTTATTTCTGTTGGCTAAATCTTAGTTTTACTTGTAATTAAAGGGCAAATACCTCATAATTAGGCCAAAAAAGGGATAGCAATGTCAACAGCAAATGACTACAACAACAAATGACAAATGACAGTTTTGCAAAGTTGTTACTTTTATTGTGGTATTGTCTCAATAGTCATTGTACAAAGTTCCGTTCTCACTGCAGCTTAAGGAAGGTCCCGCCTCATATAGCTTACACTTAGGCATGATTTAACTTCAGTTTAAATAAATATATTTAGATTCCATAATAGAAAATCTGGAACTGTAGAGAGAGAAAAAAGACACTGATTTACTTAAGGAGCTGTTAGTGTGGTCTCACTTTCTTGCAAGAATATAGGCAATTTATTCAACTCAGTGGGAGTGTATTCCATCTGTCTAATGAAGAATCTGATTTCCACAAAGAGACACTGCAACTGGGAAACTGTTTTTCCTGAATACGTCATTCTGCTCAGTCGACAAACCTTTCCCTGGGGAGTTTCTGAGACGCAGAAGGACACGTTGCATAGAGACAACCTCTTTACAGTTCCATCGTTTTATAACAGATAAATGACTTGTCTAAGTTAAATGCCCCAGAATAGGGAAAAGTTTCAAACACAAATCCCAGCAGTCCTCATAATTCTTACAAAAAAAATGTCCTTTATACTTTACTGTGATTTTGGCCAATTTAGTAATCAGATTGTGACTGTACCTAATATATGTAAGCAATGATTTTTTTTATACTGGGTGTTCAAAGTTAACTTCCTAAATCCATATTTGGGCACCAATATTTTATTCTAAAAAAAACCCTTTATTTAAAAAGAAAAAAAAAAGAAAGGAATATAAAAATATGTGTTCCAAAATTTTTTGAAATTATAATAATTTTGCAATTTCCTTTCTAGGTTTAGGGTTTATCCTAGCTACATGAAAAATGTGCCTTCATTTTATATCAACTGTAATATTTCCCTAATAATTTTGAAAGAAAAATAGTGACTCAAGTAAAAATTTTCTAAACTAGCTGCAATGCAGGAGCCTAAGTCTCACTAAACTAGCTCTGTAAATTTTACCCCAAGGCAGACAAGCAGATTTGTGACTGCGTATACGGTAGCAGTCTATTTTCAGTGAAATTCAGCAGTTTTATATCCTTCTCCAGCACTTTTTACAATAATTTGGACAATTCAGAATTTCAGCTGATGTAATACTGCCCCCTTTTACTAGAACTGGAAAACATGCTGGACTTCAAACATTTAGTTTTGTAGCTGGAGAAATTCTGTTCATTTATGCTGTTGCTTCCAATATTTGAAATTGCATGACTGGATAAGATAAAGCATGAAATCAATATAAGCTTATAACACTGAACGGGGGCAAAAAAGTAATGATCCCAAGCAACATTTTTGCAGGGTGTACTGTGTGTGTTATGACTGGACTTCCTAGGCAGCATATCACACCAGGGAATTCCCTGCTACTTTTTCAAGAAGTTCAAGGGGTTGATGATTTTTTGCTTTTGTATGAATTTCATTGTCATATGTGCTTGCACTGGTTTTCTAAATCAACGTATTTATAGGACAGCATTAGGGCAGTATTGTCTTTTTTTGGTTTTCTTTCTTTTTTCTTTCTATTGTGAGGTCTGATCAGGAATGAGATACATCTTTGAACACCTGAATGATTTTAATATAGCTCAGACACAGAGAAGTGTTGCAGTGAATTTATCTTTACAATTAGAACTTTAAAATGTAATTTAAAATTAAATTCAAAGCAAAGCATCTTAGAAAAAAAGAAATTAATCCGTGGGTCTCCAGCCATATCTTTTATAATGGAAACATTTCTCTCTAAACAAACAAGGAAAAAAAAATCTCTCAATATAACCCTGAAGCCTGTACTACTTCACTAGCTTTTGTAGATATCATAGGAAATAAAATCAGGCTTAGAAATTGTACACCTACTTAAAGAAATGTTTTATCTGACCTCTATGTATTTAGTGAGGAAGGTGATGGAAGTTGTAACTGCACATGCACAGAGGGGTCAATGCAGCCGTAACACTGGTACTCATGTTATAAGAGTTATGGGAGGAAAATACCATTGCTAACATTAGCCTTTGTAGAACATAGCTCCATTATCAAGGCCAGGTTTATAATGGGAACCAGGTGCAGAAGGCTGTGGGTATGAAATCTTGTCAAGTCTGTTCTTCAAACTCAAAAGATAGAAATATTAAAGCTGCTCATGAAACGTTAACTTTCTGTCTGTACATAACATACGATTCAGCTTCTAATTGATCACATGCTATTGCTCAAATACTACTATTTACACCTAAGTATTCATACTCATGCCAATATCCCTGCTAATATTTTTTTCAGATTTACTTTGTATGCTACGTGTAGAAAGACATAAAAATAATGTATTTGAAATTTACACATTAAAAATACATCTTCACTGAAACTGTGGAACTGACAGTGAAAAGACAAAAAGAAACAGTGCAAAATCTCTGGCATATGTAGGTCATCTAAATTTACAGATAAGTTAGCTTTGGTGCCAGCTTACTATGGATCCAGTTTTGCACCTATGGAAGAATTTGCTGTGCAGACCTTTGTTTTTAAGCTTTTAGCTCAAATTTCTTACTTTCCAAAACTGTCTTGATAAAGGTGGTAGTTTGTGTATTTCTGTTCCAGTATATTAGATTTGCAGTTAGATGCTTAGTCCCTCAAACTATGTAATTATGATTAAATTATCAAAATCAATTAATTAAGTGAAAAATATGCAATCTTTGCAAAATATAAAACATGGAAACTTTATTGGACCGTAAATTTTAAAAAAGTTTGACCAGTCCAATAATGATGCACATATATAAGAAATTAAAAGAAAATGCGCCTAAACATAAAGAACCCATATGAAACATTATTATTTGAATAACTGTATACACACAGATATATACAGGTATGTACGTGTGCATATATACACACACTGTATAGTGAAGGAAATTCCCATATTAGGTGAAGTTTTAAAGTTTTTCATGTTTCCAGTTCAATCACAAGAGCACTAGGCCATAAAATATTATTTTCAGGAAAGAAACCAGCATGCTCTTTTGATATTAATAGCTATTTTTGTATTTGAATATTGGCTACTAGAGTTTTTGCCACTACCTAAGCTTAATAGTATGCTTGTATTGTCACTGAACACAACTATGTTTTTTTTAGTTCTGTTGTCAGGACTACTTGAAGGGGTTGCCTAGCTGCAGGTTTTAGACCTCATGGTAATTAATAATAATAATAATAATAATAATAATAATAATAATAATAATAATCGGATTTGGCCCCTTTCTTCTATTGCCTTTCCAGCTCAAGAAAAAATGTCTAATACACAACTTTTTCACTCGCATGGGGTATTTCCTGTGAAAAGGATAAAAGCTTTACCCTGTTTTGGTCTTCTCCCTTAAATCTTGGAGCAACAAAAAATCCCAAAGGAACAGAATTATGTTAAAATGGGTCCCGAGGGTGAATGTTGAAAAATTTGCACAAACCAACGATAATTTTTCCCAAAGGATGATGTTCTGCCATAAAGGATAGTGTCTTTGTGATGACAGTAACAGCATAATGATTGTATCTTCTTATGTATGATACATTTCTTAAGCTACTCAGGAGACTTTACAGATGAAAACTGAAATGTTTTCCATGTTTTTATTACGCTTCTCCACAAAACAATAAAGATAGGTTAAAAAATATTGTTCGAACATAAATTTGCTCGGACAGGAATATATTCATTGATTTAAATTGTGGGTCAGAACGGCAGCTGAACAATCCTATCATATCGCTTCTTCAATTGTCCTGAGAACTAAAGAATATATTTGCATGTTATTTCACACTTAGATACAAGCAGAGACATCCACAAAAGTTACTGCCATGTATTTCTAAGCTCTGTGTATTCCTCTAAGTAAATTCACAACACCTAATGCATTCCCAATACAACTCTCTTAACTGCAGTAGATTAAGTACAGCAAGGATAAACTGGGATTACTTTCTCTGATATGTCATTACTTTCTAAAATTAAAAATGTCTCCTGTTTCTCAGGTATCATTAGGCTGCATCAATAGGTATGATAAATTGAAATACACTCCCTGTTGTTGAAGGATATTTACTTAGCTGCCTGTTTGTGGGATTATACGCTGCTTTGTGCTGGCTTAACTGTTTTGCTTCAAACAAAAGAATAAGCATGCTAGCAGGTAAAATTGTCTTCTTTTATCTCATTAAAAGACTTGAGCAAATAATGCAAAAACGGTATTTGCAAATGTTTGTTTGAAATCTGAGTAATGGAGTTTGACCATGCTTATTCCTTCCTTTGTTTTCTTTTCACAAATATTCATACAAACGGATTTTTATTTCTGTGGGTGTATCTGCACATGAACATTGGACATTTGTGCACAATTAGGCGTTTGCTGTTTATGCCCAAATCGCTCACCCCCTGTTCATAAAAAACGGAGGCTTTGATGCAGCACCCACTTCAAACTCCACGCTGACCAAACGAGGAATGCAGTATCAGGGAGCTCGTCTAGCCCCTGATACAGTGTCAATGCTAATTATAGATCTTTACAGCAACTCTGTGAACTCTGCAGCAATTTAATCTAGGGGTCCTGCAGGCCTTGCTGCACTATGCCTTACCACTGCCATCTTTTTCCTGCCAACGGTATGCCAGACGCAGGTTCATCGTTTTTTCTGTGGCGTTGAAGCTAATGGATGCAGGATTTGACGGATAGAATTAAAGGGTTTCCACTACCTCGAAGGTCTTTTGGCTGAGGGAATTCCCAGTTGTTTTTTTCAGGTAGTTTAAGGCAATGTTGCAATACTTACTGAGTTGAAAACAATGTAATTTGTCTTAGGTGACCAACTACAGCATAAATCACTGGCAGCAAACTATTGAGCATTTAAGCGCATAGTTCATGCATAACTCAGAAGTTAGATTGTTAGAACATTTACAAGTTACTCATACATGTATAGAAATCGCTGATCCTCCAGGGGTAGTTTGAAAAGATAGGAAAGACTATATTTGTTGGATAAATTGTTCACTGCACATAGCTTGTCCATCTGTAGCCACATAATACTAACACCATAAACAGGTCTATCTCTATTGGAAATGTGTAACAGGGTAATAAATGATATTCAACATCAGATTACTCGTACTAAAATCATGTTCAAGTCATAGTAAGCTGTTATAACACTACTTAAAACCTAAAGTATTCCTAACCCACAAGCTGAAATTGCCCGGCTTACATCCTGAAAATCTACAAACATTAATTTCCCAGTATTTCACTTTTATGCCTGTGGCCTCTAACATGTTGCAAATGCTTCTATAAGAAAGGCTGGGAAAACATATCAAATTTCTGGTCTCTTCCACTTGCTGACATTCATTAACTGAGGGAGAACACTGAGACAAGGTTTTGGAAAGATCTCCTCTTCACCTCCACCTGTTCCAAAGCAATTTATTAAACAGCCAGTGAGAGAAGTGGACACTTGTGGTTTAATGTCAGACCTGTGTTGATCAGTAGCTGGGTGCACGCCTTCACTGTTATCTTGCCAAAGACTTCCCGAGATAGCAGGCAATGGAGGCATTCTTATCTCACTGCCATTTTCTTTGCGCCCTTGAGTTAAATTGCTAGGTGACAATTTCATTATATGGCTCCTCTTCAGATGAACTATCTTTCTATATACATGCAGATTCTCGCTTAGTGCATCCTACTTTTACGTGTCTCGCTTAGTGCATCCTACTTTTACGTGCTTGTTCCCTTCTGTTTTTAAAGCACAGGAACACTCTTTGCTGTATTTTGGATGCCAGTATGAACAGAAGCCATCACTGGGAGGATGTGCATTAGAACTGTACTCAAAGCGAGCCACTGACACATCATGTACTGTAAAACTTCTTGGTCCGTCAAGGGTTCAGCAGGTTGCCAAAACATATTCAGTTGCCAGCTCCTTGCCAGAATTCTGTTCTTTGGCTGACGCTACTCAAGGTCTTTGAATACTCATGAATAAGATTAGGTTGTCTGGCTGCACTCTTCCTCCCAAGGGAGTCCCCTTTATCAAGGGATTACCTGCATGACCTTTGCATAACTCCTGTGTTTTATTCTTCAATATCACACTGCAGATCACACTACATCATGACAAATGTCTTATTGATGAAGTGCATGTTGAATCTTTGTTTCCTTTAAGAAATACCCCAAATCTTATAAATACAATAAAGTTATTTTCCTGCAAAGTTTTGCTCCCACCCTCTTTCACCCGAGGTTTATTTTTTCTCTTTCTTTGCAGGGAACAGACTGAGTTAATATTCACAGTTATAGACTGACAATATATAGATTGGGGTATCTATCAGTCCTCTGCACTAAATAGCATGCTCTGCTATGTAGAATTTCCATTTCATTCAGTGCAAAAGCCATCTGTAGTTTATCAGTATGTACTCACTACCATGAACAGGCAAAAGCAATGAACTTCAGTATGGGAAATCTATAGTGAATGTGTGAATTATCCTATACGGGAAGAAGATGACGTATACTATTGGCTTGGTTTACCAAGTGATTTCCCTTTATCCTCATCCATGCCATGTTACTGTAGCTACCTGGGAATATGTGTTATGAGAACATAAAGAATCCAGTTAAAAGGGGAAAAAAGCACCAAATATCCTGTTCATGACCCCATTTAAGTTCTTCTAATGTAAAGCATTTGCGGTGTTGAGGATGGCTTTCAGCACGTTTGCCTCTCTGAATCGGGACCCACATTCCTTATTCACCCTTCAACTGTTCTGAGATTCCACTCCTGCAGTATTAGGAATGCTCCTAATGTGGTGCAGACTATAGTTTAGGTAGTGGAAGTCTCTATCATTCTCTTATCATGAGAGAGAGGGAAATTTTCCTCCAGTGCTTGCAATGATCTGCTAGCTCGGGTCTTTTTGTCTCAGTTTTGTTTTGTCCTAGTTTTGTTTTGTCCTTGCTGCTGCTCTTCCCTGCTGCTTATCCCCTTTTGCTGGGACTCTTGTAAGGTCTCATGAAAACAACATCCTCATATTGCTGGTGTGTGTCACATCTTAATTAATTAATAGAATAGCACACAATTTCCACAGTAGAATTCCCACTGACACCTTACATGGTGAAAAGCGAATACTATTTCACATATTTTTTGCAATATAGTGGGTATGCTCATTACACAACTGCATTCTTGTTGCTAAATCTGTCTTGGATTTCAGTTCACAACTAGGCTAAACACTGAACATTTTCCATAAGCAAAATACACAATTTATCATGTTTTTGATTGCTTGAAGGTAGCAAAGGAATAGAGATAAAATGGAAAACTGCATTATAAGTCAATCACATATTTTTTTTCTTTAATATTTCTATTTTATTAGTAACCAAAGAACTCATTTAGGATCAGACCCTTTTAGGCTGTGCTTTGAACCGAACCAAAGCAGGTATAGTTCCTGAGATGAAGATCTTTAATAGATTTGAAAGGCAAGAGCTACCTAGGTTTCACAGGCTACCCCTCCAGTGCAAAGAGGTTCTCAGCAACCTGGGCTGAAGCTCACTGCCCCCTCAAGGGCAGAACTATTTGAGCAACTCTACTGTAAAAGCGGCAAAATATGGCCTTGAAAACAAAATGTCCTCCCTCCCCTTTTTTTAAACTGGACTATTTTACTGTTTGAATTTTCAGCATGATCCCATAAATAGCTGAATCAGAAGATTTAAAGGATTGTGGACTGTTTGTGTCGGGTACCAGTAGGATGGAGAGTGAGGGATGAGACAGAGCTTCACTGCTGCATACAGTGTCCGTGAAACTGCACTTTGAATATAACGCATTGTAAGAAATAAGAGTAAGGGAGAGCACAGATAGGAATATGAAGATCCTATAGTTTGAATGGTGGATATACAACCAGATAGCTCCAGAGTATATAGTTCTGTCCTTCCTTTTGGCATCAACTCTTTCAGTTCTCCCAATATATAATCATTTGAAATTCCTCTTATGTCTCTGTTTCTAAACCCTAAGAAGCAGCAAACCTGAGCCTTGCTGTTTGCATTCTTCTGATATCAAAGACTCCTATCCCACTGGGGCCCTTAGCCATAGGAGAGGTTTGAGGGGGGGGAAGAGATGTTTTTCCTCCTTCTTAGCTGCTCCACCAGACTGGAGGGTGGGGAGGGGAGAGGGAGCAGACAGTAGAATTTAATGTTCAAAATGGAGGCTGGCATGTGACTGGTGCCTGAGCTTCAGCATACTGCTGCTTATCACTGCTTCTCTTAGCTGATGTGGCAGCAGCGTTGGAACTGGATGGAGGTCAGTACCTGATGATGCAGATTATCCATCCTCTCAGGGAGTCAGGGAGAGCCTTGGTCAGCCTCCTTTTGCAGAAGTCCACACCCTAGAGATATCTCATCCCATACAGCAAGCAGTAGAAGGATATTTTTCTTTGTGTTTAAAATCTGCATTACAGACTTACAGGAAGTATTTATTTATTCTTCAAATTAGCTGAGCAGGAGAATTAGATAAACAGAGATGGATTTAGAGATCAGCACAATGCAGCAAGATTAAAAAACCCTTTCCATCTGAATTAATGAATTTCAGACTGCTTTTCATAAACTAGTTTTTCAGAAGTCATCTGTGAAGCCTTGTATAAAGAATTTTTAAAGGTAACTTAATGGGATGGAGAAAAGGTTTAAAATTATCTACTGGGGCTGTTGCAGGAGATATTAAATATTGATTTATCTTGGAGTAAGAATCATACTAAAGAGTGAGGCTTGTAGTCAGATCAATTTATCTGGAATACAAACTGTATGGCCATATTTAGTACAATGTCAACATGAATCTTAAACAAGTAGATGTGAAAGGTTGAGCATTTAATCTAAATCAATTGGCTCTCCAAATCTTCAATTAAAAAAAAAAAACCTTAACAGTTCAAACTGAACTGCTCCTAAATGTTCCAGGCGGTTTATCACAGAATCACAGAATAATATTAAAAAGTGCTTCATTTAGTCAGTCATACTATGTCATAACGCTCTCCTGTGCATCTTGTTGCAACTGGGAACAAAAGTCCACAGTCCAAGGCTTTTCCAAATCTTAAGTTTTTAATACTTCAAACTCTCTTGAAAACCCAATGTAAATCGTTCAAGGAATCTGGCAAATAACACTGTAAGCAATTTTCTGCTACTTGCCACTGCTACTGCACTGCCAAGCTTTTGGTCATAATATAAAAGTTGGCTCAGATTGTACTTAACCAACTAAAACTGATTATGTTCCCTTTTCAGACATAAATAGATACCAGCATGCCAGCTAGTGGTACTGGCTAAAATATTTTTCAGTATGTATAAGTGCTCATAGGTCTCCAGTAGGAAATCCTTTATCCAAGTGTGACATCAAAGCAATAGGTCTCAGATAATGTAGGTGTTACATTTGCTTTTGTTTGTGCTCTTTTCTTTAAACATATTCATTAGACAAGAGCAGAGCCTTTAATGTTCCATGACTGAAAAATCCATCAAATAGATTTACGGCAGAGGCAGTGTGGCATAACAACCAGCGGACTGGCCTAATGTTCAGAAGTCCTGGGTTCAGTTCTCAGCTTAATCATTGACTTTCTGGGTAACCAGAAGATAATAATTTCCCCTTGCTGTGCCTGGAGATACCGTTACCAACCTCCTTTTTAAAATGATTTGGGTGCTACTAATGCGCAGTGGTAGGTATTATGATTGTCTACATATATAACAGTAAAAAGCTCCAAAATACTGCTTGCTTCCCCAGGACATTATTATTCTCTTTCCTGTAAGATGCAGCTAGAAAATATGACCGCAGTTATAAAGTATACAAGTATACAAAGGAGTAAGGAAGGTATGGGACAGGAAATTCCCTCTTACTCACAGATTGTATTTGTCCACAGAGCAGCAAAAATCTTTCGCTGGAATGAGGTGCTGGAATGTTCCTTCAGTGAATCGCATGAACTTTTCCATGTATGTCATCTAGAGTGGGTGAAAGAGGATAGGGGAAAAGAGAGAAAAAGCTCATTTTAAATGCAGAGAGATGTAGTAGGACCCAGTCTATGCTTATGCTGAAAACGAGGTCAAAAATAGGTCTTAAGTGGGTTGTAAGTGGCTAATATGTTCTGTGGGTGAAACCACTACTTTTGAAACTCCCATTCAAGATTGGTTGTTAAGGTATAAAAGCATTTTCTAAACTGTCATTGTTGCATTGAGCTGAAGAGTACTTTAATGGATATCTTATGTCAGAAACTTGAAACAAGCTTTTCATGATAAAAACAAAACAACGTTTATAAAATCATTCTACTTCAAATGAAAAGCTAGAGAATGGATTTTTGCCAGTAGCGTTAGCTATAGATGACTAGCAGTTTTGTCTTTGTATATTGCAGCAGTAAAACCACATAATTTTTTCAGCCCATAGGTATTCATTTTGCATTTAAGATGTTTTCAGGTGTAAGGGTTCCTGGGTTCTGCATGACAAAAATGTATAGCCTTCAGTCACCCTTTTAAAGTACTCTTGCATTATTTTGATTCATACTTCCTGCACGGAAGAGTACTCCTTCTGAGAGATGTAAATATCCCCCAGTTTCCAGGAAGTATGTATTTGCCTGCATTTGCATGTCAGATCTAGCAAATGGAACCTTTATCCCACTTTATCAGTTGCTTTTTTTTGTTTGTTTTGATAAATTCATAGTGTTCATAAATCCACTTTGGGCTGCTTTTTCCTTGAGTACAAATTTTAAAAACATAAATTATGAGTGACTTAGTTCTGATTGTGTTAGAAAGATAAGTAAGTAAATATAGCAATTTCACTGATAGGGAGTTGTTCCTTTGCCTTCAGCTAGGACATCGTTAATGCAAGGTCTTGACCACTTGCATAAATCTTTACAGGACCATGTTCTTGGCTTTCTATTGTTTTATTCCTAAACAAGAATAATTATTTTTTATACCAGAAGGCTTTCAACCTACCTGTCTCAAAGGGAAAAAGGAGTAATCAATAAGAAGGAGAAAACATCTTTTTCAGCCTGGAAAGAAGGTGTTTAATTTTTATTTTTAGATTCAGTGTGAACATATGAGAACTATACACTTTGGCCCTGATTTGGTGAAGTGCATTAGTCTATTCTTAATATAAGTATATAGGTATTCCTGTGAAGTTAAGTAGTGACTGTCCATGTCCTTGAGGTCTCTGATGGGCTGGAGTGAAAGTACTCAGCACCTTACAAGATTAAGGCCTATACAAGGCTGCAAGAATTTGCAACTCACTGTTTTGTTTGGGTTTTTTTTCCTGTTGAATGAAGATTAAAGACAGACAGGAGCTAGTTGAGGGGTACATCTATATTATCACAGGCATTACATACATCATACTTGATATTGTAATCATGCAAACAGTAATCTTGCCTTTCTGACATAAACAGTAAGCAGCACATTTTCCTGAGGCTGAAATAATCAGAGAAAAACATGGCAGTGATGGTGGTACAAGAGGCAAAACACTGCATAATGATGTTATTATCATTGTTCCATTGTCACCCATCCTTATTATTTAGTGATAGGTTTCTTTTCTCTCTGAACATAACAAAAAAGGCCTGAGCATAAACAGAGTAATATATAAGCGGCAATCATAAAATGCAACCTTGAAAAAGTATACTTAAAATGCTACAAAATAAATAAATAAAAAATCAGATTGATAAATACAGAAAAAGCCTACTTAATCTATATTTGCATGGTATGCAATTATATATTTACATCCAGCACAAGGCAAAGCATATACTTGAAGACAGTAACATTTGGTAGGATTTTGTTAACTGCCTTGATTGCATTTCTAATTCTAAATATGAATATGAACGTTTAAGCCCAAGTGTCTTTTGCATCACCAATTTAAACTACTTCAGGTATCTTCTTGAAAATAGGATGGAACAGCCATGTCTAGAGGCCTGTGTTACTTATAAACAAAAGGGGTAGGTACTCCCAGTGACTCATTCAGAGTATCTGGGTTAGATATCTGTACTTCCAAAGTCCCAGAGGATTTACCCTAATGGAGCTACTGGAATCTATACTTATAATATACAACACTATTCATGTTCAAAGATTGTTGTAATAAAATGCAAAAAACTCATATTAGGATTTTCCCTGAAGTTTAGTTCTTTAATTGTAAAAATAGTTGAAAATAGAGTATTTTGAATATTTGCCGTTAAACTTTATAATTGCTACCCACGTGTAGAATAGGAAAAGTACATTTATTGCTATTTGATAACTGATTAATGCATCATGTAGTCCATTTTTATCACAGTTTTTACAATATTGTTTGATCACGTCACAAAATCTGACACGTGCCTATCATAAGGCACAGCTGAAATGATGGAATGAAAGTATCTATGAGACCATCATCTGTCTTTCTCTTAGCTTTTATAGGTTTAAAATCAAACATATATATGCATCTGTTTGCATGCACTTACATTTCCATATTGTTCATAAAAGAACATCATATTGCTTCTCAAGATGTTTGACCAGTGGCATGTGTGTATGTCTGTGTGTGTGTTCCTCATTTTTTTAAGACCTCTCTTTTCCCATCTTTGTGTGGAGGGCAGCTGAATTTGCTCTGTGCTGTTGAGGTTTGCAGAACACCGCAATGAAATTGAAATTGGTGACTTCTTTTCTGCCTTTTTTTTTCCATTCCAAAAAAATTTTTGTGCTAAACCTAGAACAGTTTTGCTGGTTGTTATACTGCTGTGGCTTCTTGCTAAAGCTGTGTTTTCAGCCTGGAATATATTACTAGATGATTAAGAGAAAAGGAGATTCACAGTTTTGAGGCTAGTAACCAGATCTCTGATCTTCTAAATTCTGTTCTGATTCTAATGCATGACAATACTTTTAATGAAATTTAGTCACAAACAGAAAAGTTTGGGGAAGCATGCAGATATACGTACAGAATCACGGCATTGTCTAAATTTGGTAACAATATATCTGTACACTTTTATGGCATTTCAATGTCTTCATTTTTAAATACTTGGTGAAAGTGAGGCCATAATTGATCAAGTCCAACCATCTGCTAAATTAAACTTAGATATAGCAAAATGTATATTATTATTCCTCTGTAGTATTTAGTCTACTAGGGAAAAAAAAAAAACAACTTTGTTTTGCATATCCTTATTCTTGTAACTCAAATGTTAGAAATTTGAATGACCATTTCAAAGGTCCAAGAGTAGCTATTGAATTGCTTCCATTAGTCACTTTACAGCAGAGAAAAAAAGTCCAGTCCTGCTGTTTCCTAGTAGAAGTGTATGTCAATTGTAATTTGCGTTTATTTTTGTCTGTCTCTCAGAAATGCACATGTATGTGTTTGGTTAAAAGAAAATGTTGGGTCTTTTTAAATGCTTGCATTCAGATTCTTTCTAATTGCAAGGTAAATAGATTTGGTCTATACCATTTACTAGCTCTCCCTTAAATCTAGTGAGCAATACCTGATGTTATAAAAGAAAATTAACTTCTCTCCCTAGAAGGCTCCCAGTTAATCATCTGTGGATGTTGGTCAGGAGGGAAGGGAGCAGCACAGAGAATGAGGGAATTTCTCTTTGACCCCGATAGTTGAACAGCTTACACTCTGGAACACAAGATTTGATTATCTTAGCATGTGTTACTACAAATGTTATTAACAGTCATAAAATTATCCAGCTCTTTTAAAAACAAGTGACAGCCCAAGCTTTGGACTCTTTCTGACCTCTAGTGAATTCTACAGCCGAATTATGCAGAGTTTAAAGTAGTAACTCCTTTTGTTTGCTTTTCATTTACCAGCTGTTAATTTAATTGATTGTCCCTTTGTTTGTCAAGGACTAATGACTTCTCATCAGTCTAAGGCAGAATTCCACAGTTGGTGTGTTTTTTTTATTTTTTTAAAAATCTTTACATTTTAGTTTATGTGTAATTTTACTGTAGGCTGCTGTATGAATTTGCTGCTGAAACAAAGAGTTAATCAGAAAGTTCTCAGATACTGCCATGCATCATGCCTTTGTGCATGAATAAAAAGTTGGAAACCGCATGAAAGCAGTAGTTGGGTTACCACACAACTGGATATGCTTAAGTCTGAACGCTTCATAACTCTAACTACTGGGGAGTTGCAAACTTATAAATAACCTTGCAATTGGTTAAAACCATATTAAAACCAGATGAACAAAGACATAAAGCATTTGGTTAAGGGGGCTCAGTAAGTGCAGTAATCCTGTTGAAAGTAATCTAACAAGGGCAGATCCATAGCTTAGGAGTGCCTGCAAGTGTGGCAATAGTTACGGGTATGTCAATACTTCATGTGTAGGAGGGCATAATATCCTACTTAGGTGGAAACATTTGCTATCTGTTCTTTTTTTTTTTTTTTTTCATTTTAAAAGTATTTTTAAATTCATATGCTTATTTTTAAAGGCAAGCTTCAATGCACTGAAGTCTATTAACTTATTAGTATGTGCTGAATGCTCCCAATAATCAGGGAATTCCTCTAAATCCTTCTTATTTGTGTTTGGAGATCAAGATGGCTACTGCTCACGCTAACCAAAGGCTCTAGGAATTCAGATCCTTAAAATCAGACTTCCAAAATAATTAGCTGAAGCCAGTGTTTACAAGTAGCCCATTTGGATTTGTGATTATTTACCTGATGATTTTTTGCCTTTAGCATTCCAGTTTCAAATTTTTTCTAGACACTTTAAATTTTGAGGAAATTGCAATTCTCAATTTTGACTTCAGAACCTGGGTCTTAAAAGGAGAAAGTCCCATATCATAACAATCACTGTGAAATTCTGTTACTGAACAACTTCGGAGTATTTTCTGCTTGCGATGGTCTTGCATATGTCACATTGTCACTTGGAAGCCAGCTGAGGCCCGCCAGACAGGCAAAGAAATTCTAGTGTAAATTCCCTATTATCCACTTTTAATCTCTTATTTTTCAGTTATGCTTTCAAATGGAAGAATGTATTTAAAAAGGGGACCTTTCATGGCTTCTCTCTCCCCACATCTTTTCAAGCAAGCTGTTTGCTTTGAGGCACTGTAATGTAACACACATCTGTAGTCTGTGGCAGGGATGCTAGTCTGTGCTGGATGTTCACCATACAAAGATAATATTGGAACAGTTTATGAACAACATAGAGGCCTCCAAAAACTGAAAACAGCAGTTAGTCAGGGTGAAAATTCACTGAACTGTCCCTCTTTGGTTCCTGAAATCGCTGAATTCAGGTATTTCACCTACATAAAAAATAAAGTAAGGTCAGGTTGTGTCAGCATCTTAGAACTCAGCATGTCCTTCATTCTTGCAACCTGTAAATCAGTGGTTGGAAAAGATATACCATGTATCTTGTAATATCTTAAAATATCAGCATTCCTACAATAAGTTTGCCTACTTTGCTAATTTAATTTCTCTGGTTTCTTGGAGCAAATCCCGCTGCTATGATGTTGAAAACAAGTTCTAGATATTCACCACAGTTCTGCAAAACCAGAGGCCTGCTTTTAATTGTAACAATAATGCCACTATTGTGTTTATCTACTTTGCCATCCAAAGAATTCCAGCAGTTGCATGCCTGCACACCAGTAGGATGATTGACATTGTTGTAATAAGGTTAATGTTTAAACTTCCCACCCATAATAACTAAAATATCCAGAGATAAGGCTGAAAGTCAATTTGTAATTATCCCTGCTGTGCCAAGATGTTGCAAAAGATTCTAAGTGGAGGGTAATTTAACTTTTCAGTCCTAGCCATTAAAAAGTAGTAAGAAGGTGAAGAGGTTGGGACGTTTGTATCTCAGTTTTCCAGGGGGAAAAAAAGGATTTGTGATTCCTCCTTACTCAAACTGGAAATTCTTTTCTCTGTGTTCCGCTGAAAATGTCCTTTTTATGCTTTGAATATAGTCAGTTGTTTGCCTGTTGTTTACTGTCCATGGTACATGAAGGGAATAGATCACAGTTAGCAAATAAGCTACTAGAACATTTAGTATCTAATAGTTAATTGAAATACATTTCATACATAAAGACAACGTGATAATTATTTGTAGTCATTCTAACTAAAGTATTGTCCTGGGCAGAAATAATATCCCTTCAGTCATACGCTCTGTGGCTCCTGTGAATGACCCGTTTTAATTCAGTTTCTAGAAACTGGCTCTTTAAATTAATGTTGGTAACTGCTTCCATGCTAGACTGTTGAAATAAAGGGTATTACATCATTGTCGAAGCATGTCTAGTTAAATAAAAAGTATTTGTTTGCAAAAAATACATATATTTTAAATCTTTTACACAACGATCAGCATGCATGCCATTTTCCATTTCAGACTAAGCATACATTTCAGATGTGGAAAAAGCAAGCATGTTGAAATAATTTGAGGCATGGGTATAGTCGGATCAGTCTTGGTAATCCAGAGGGGAGGGGTGCCCAGTGTATTATTACATTTCGTATATTATTTTTCAAGAGATGGATGCAATCAGTCATCTTCTCGCATATGGTTTGAAAAAATTGTCTTGCTGGCAAGTAAACTGTTATTTAAGTACACAATCCACGGTACTACAGAAACAGTTTTGCCAAACTTGTCCAAGTATTCTCACATCCTTAAAGATGGTATAAATATCATTTATAGCAAGCCGTTTACTTCAGACTATATGGAATGCCTTCCTGCTCCCCTGATCTAAGTGTCCCAGTTTGCATTATGGCCTTTATTGCTTCTGTTTGATGGAGTGATCAGTAAAAATTTAATGACACTATAAAATAATAAAAATGTCATTAATTTACCACGGATCTTGGATGCAGTGGTTGTAAAGTTACATTAATAAACAGAATATTTTTTACAACAAAAAGCATTGTTACGTGAGAACGTATAAATAACACACATAAATTTAAGAGCAATTTTACTGTTAGCACACACATTATTACGGAATAGCCAATAAGTGTATAAAACATAGTATATAAAATTTTATTAAAATATACTGTGCACATCAAAAATTCAGCTTTTATCTAAGTGCAGAGAAAAGCCATTATTGTGTGCTTACTGTTTCATTGCTGTTCTTTCACTAGATCACAATTTTATATTTGTTTCCAGTCATTTGAAGTTTCCAACCTTTTCAGAGGTGGGGGCTACTGCTTCCTTTTCCTGTACTCCTTGCTTCACTAAATCATTCTTTTACCTTCCACACGTGAAGAAAGAATTGATATTTTCTGCCAGAACGTGACGGAAAAGTTGCTAATGTAATGCAAAGCTAAAAATAATGCCAAAGGGGTTGAAAGGCTTGCTTGGCGACTCTGGAAATAAGGGATAACTATCTAGCAGTCTATCTGTCATCACTGGGGCTGCTCCATCACTGACTGTGATAATATGTGAATATGATGGATGCCACAGCCTTGTGGCTCATAACATTTAACATTCATCAGCTCTCACTAACGGGGGCTTTATAATTTAAATATCTTTATTTAATATGCAACATCTACCTCATACATCATAATTTCAAAGCACTTAGAGAACCAACAGTCCTGCAAGACAGTTGAGCAGACTTTAATTTTTTTCAATAACTTTTACGTTTTCTGCATGTTTGTGACTGACAACGCATAAATAAGTACCTAATCATATCACAGAATGGAAAATTAAGATTTGGCTGCTAAGAAGAATCCTTTTTCTCTTCTTTTTCTCGTTTTAAAGAAGTGCTTATTTTTACTGTGTGTTCAACGTATAAAGAAGCACAAAGGATCTAAACTGTGCTGGGAAGAGCTTTCAGATTTCTAGTGCAAACTCCAATTGACTGTGTTGATCTAGTCATGAGAAAAGGTTGTCAGTGTCATGTCCTAAACCTTTTTTCTGAAATTTAAATGGGAAAACTTAATGGGACTATACAGTATAAGCTCCATAGCCAGTACAAAAAAAATCAGTTCAAAATAGAGGTCCAAAATGCCTTTTCACAGGAAACCAAAACACCTGCACTGTCCATAGCGGTGCATGGTTACAAACTCACCAAAATCTTCTGTTAATGTAGGTTAGGGGGGGTAGCAATATATCGAGTAGACGATGTACATGTGTGCAAATATAATGCACGTGTAGGTAACATTTGTTAGCAGAGCTCTGTAGAGCCGTTCTCTTTTAATGAAGGGATGTCTTTTTTTGTTCGTATAGGATTGGAGCCTTGTTTCCTCTCATATGAATTTGTGCTATTTCATGGAATTGTAAAGGCATCTACTAGATTAAAACATTATTAGTGTTGAGTAACATCCTTCTGTTTATTACAGTTCTCTGAATTTGTCTAAACCCAGTGCAAATATTGAACATTTTTTTACCATCACGATGAAGATTATTTTCACTAAAAAAGCAAGCAAAGGAATGATTTTGAAAGGCTTTTCAAAGATTTAAATATAGCTAGCTTGGTTACAGCTTTTTATGAATTAGGAGGAGGGGGTTATGAAATAACTGTAAGTACATCTCCTTTGTTTGACAGGAGCAGGTATTTTTATGGAGTAAGTGCTTTCATTTTACTGTTCCTGAACCTTATCATGTAATTTTCCCTTTTCTCCTTCCATGTCAAAATATTGATATTCTTTCAGAAACTTTCTTTTTTTCTTCTCTTTTTTTTTTTTTTTTTTAACAGAATATTTTCTGGTAAAATCAAAGAGAATGAATGACTAGAAAGATATTTCAAATGTGCATATTGATATGTAGCAGGGTCTGTTGATTTTTATAGCAGAAAGGTATTTCTCCTTCTTCTAAAACACACTTAAAGGCTGTTCTTCCAAGAATACTGCAGGTGCTGTATTAACATCCTAAAGAAAAAGCTTTTAGTGCAAATATTTTGAAGAGACAATGTATGTGCCAAAAGATGTTTTCTTAGTACTGATCTTTGGTTTTGTCTCAACTGCAAATCAGCCCTTTACAATGGAATGCACAGTCCTTGACAAACTTATTTTTTATTCTGTCTACCAGTAAAACTGATCCCATCCTGATGATTCAGGTCTATTGTTACATTGCACAACATCTTTCAGTAAAATATTGGGCCTCTAGTATTGCAGTGCCTTTCTGCAGTCACATTTCATTTGTAACTCTTTGTTTTCTCGTGAGTCCCTTTGTATATGTAAGCTCCTTCATCAACCACAGATTTTACAGAAGAAAATCAGTTAAGAAGTTAAACAAATATAAAATGCAGTTATTTTGTTCGACGACTGGAAGAGTCTGAGGAACTTTTAGAAATGCAGTTAGTACCTGAAATGCCTCAGCTGCATGTTGTGGCAAATCCAGTGTCAGGTTGTGTTTTCTTGTCTTCCTCTGCAAATTAAACAGAAAATAATTTAAAAAATCCATGGCTGAAGGAATCAAAAGAATGAGGAATCAAAAGAATTCCTCAGTTGTTGGCTGGTGGGGTTTTATTACTGAAAGATAATGATAATAGAAAAATAATCACAGAAGTATTTGGAAGTGGAGCAAATGAGGAACCAAGGCCATGCAGTATGTTTTGTCCTTAAGAACATTTTCAAGTTTATAACCATCTTGCAGGAGAGAAACTCCAAATGTTTTCTTATGTCTAATATGCACAGCACAGAACTAGGTCATTGAACAATAGACTGAACAGCAATCAGCACTCTACTTCTGCATAATGCATTAAGTATAACATGGAGAAACTGTTCATAGAGCTGAAAGCTGGTATTTCATGTCTGTAAATTCAAGTTGACATGACATTTAATATTGTTTCATAGTAATGAACAACAAGGTTTCATTCATTCACAAGTACAACATAATGCCAAGTTTAGTCTGAAGACGTAACAACAAGGCAAGAGGGAAAACAAGCTATGTTCCTTCAAATGAGAACGCTAAATTAATGATAACCATTGAACGCTTTGCTACTGATACACAGTACTACAGAGACTACTATTGTGAGACAATATTACACTGTCATTTATAGCGCCCTTGTCCAGTAGTTGATTGAAGAACTGGGTTAACACGTAAAATACCTTTCGGTTTCCACTTTCTAGTTCCAGGTTTCCTGTGGAGGTCTCCAGCTCTCAAAAGCTTTCTGTTTTTCTAGGAATGTGCATTCTTTTCCTTTTTTTTTAAATCTCCTTAGGTTGCCTTTCCACTGAGGTACAATTTAAATTTATAGACAAAATAATAATATCAGTTCTGTCATCTATTATTCCTTCTTTCAAATACTTGTCTTTGAAAACCTCTTGCATAAAATTCATACTTGTGTTTTCTCAGAGGTATGAATGCAAACTTGAATCTCATAGTGGGGAAAAAGTGCTTTTTCCATTCAATTAGCAGCATATTTTAATACAAACTCTTCTTTCAACTTCTGAATTTTCATGTCTCCCGAATGTTGATTGTCTTTTCCAGTTTAAGTTAGAAAATAAGTGGAAAGGCAAAGTGAGCAGCATCAATCAGCACTGTTTGCTGCCAAGAGTGTTTTGTATTTGCATGCACAATTGTTTAGGCGTTATGGCAGTGCAGATCAAAATAATCTCAAAGTTTCTGTATATGTTTCACATTTAAAACTGATTTTCATAAATGCACACGTTCAGAATCTGTAAAAAATTGTCCCTGAGTTAAAATTCTAATTAAATGCACTTGTTACTTGTCCAGATTTAAAAAATAAGGCATGTATCAGTGCATACATGTATGCACAGGCATATAATGAGAGCTAACCTATATGGAGCATTAAGGCTACTTCTGTTCTTTTCCAGGAAAGAACAAGGTTTGAAAATTTAGGCCCACAGTTAACAGGGAAGCCCAATGAGGATGGAAAACTGGGCCCTGGTGTCATCGATCTTACCAGGCCAGAAGATGCAGAAGGTGAGTTGCAATTTTGACTATGGGTTATTGAACCATCACAGAATGGTATGGCTGAAATGCTGCCATTGTCATAAGTACTGTCTAGCTTACATCCCACAGTAACACTGGAACGATTTCTGTGTGTTTTTGTGAGATTGTAATACATCCATAGCAAAAGGCAGATACGTGACAAGGACTGTATAGCCCTCTAAGTCCTTCTGCAGTGCAACTGTTTTTCCCCCAGCAGCTGTCAATTAAATGTTTACATTTTATAATATTAATAAAAGTGTAGGAAACATTGAGAAAATTATCTCACCAAGGCAATATATACATATATATATATTCACCAGTTTTTAATGATTTAGCAGCTTTGAATAAAGTTAGAGCTCTTTAAGAAATCTTCCCATCAGTGCACTCACAAACTATTCAAGATACAGCAAGCACAATTTTATTGGCAGGCAGCTGTCAAATGATAATGCAAAAATATTTCACATTTTCTATATGAAAATGTCTTTTTCATGATATAAACCTTCAGTGCATTTACACTCATTTCAATGAGAGTTCTATATATCAGCCATATAGTGTCAAGCCACAGGTGGAAATCAGTGTTTATCAAGACTGAGTTTAGTCTCTAGCAGAATTATCATGCATACTCTGGAAGTGGATGCCACTGGTCTTCTCTGTACCCTATGATACATTAGAAGAGAACGTGTAGACAGATAGGACCCCTACCAGTCACTGTAGCAAGACTAATGTACTAATCAGACAGAATATTATGTAATGTTTTGCCCCTTCAATTTACTTCTGTTTGAGAATCATTCTGCTCTTTTTTAACCTGACCAGTTTTAGTTATGCCATTGTTCTGAGAAAAGGTTAAAACATCACTAAATTTTTCCATTAATATCCAAACGCCTGACAGGTTAAAAATTTGCTTTTTTTCTTGGATTAGAAGAATAGGACCAATAAACTTGTGATTGTTGACAAACAGGGTTATTTTCAAATGATTCTTGAAATACCGTGACAGAAATTTTCTGATAAAAAGGTATTAATATTTTCTGTATAGAGAAATATTCCTATGGGCACATATTCTGTTCTGTCTCTCAGTGACCCAGAAATAAAGGGTCCAGGTAAGACCTCATGAAGCGTCCCTTTTTTGAATTTTGAAGCCTGACAACAACAGCACATTTAAATGTTACCTTTTCTTTACTGCATAGGTAGTACATGATGTGCCTGCAATAAAACACCTTAGAGCCCTGATTGTCCTTGCTTGCCAACTGACTTTACAATCAGTCTCTAGGCAAACCAAAAAAGCTGAATTTAAAAGTATTTAGGGCAAGGACTTGTATACAATGGAGAAGCTGCAAGTTCATTTCCAAGATGTTCCTGTATTGACTCATCCATCCAGAGGAATAGTTAACTCTCAAATTTAATTCAGGAAAATATTCCTACTTTTCACTTAATATCATGATTAGCTTGTCACATGGAACTGACACATGTACCAGGAGCATGCTTAATTTATTTGGGTTTTTTTTTTAAGTATTTTGACATAGTCAAGATTTCAGGTCTCCGTAACAGCAAGATGATGACTGAAGCTCATAAGCCATTTATTACAAATAATATTCAGAGGGAGACTAGCATCTTAATGAGACATTTCAGATTTTCCCTATGTATGTATATATTAATTTTTATTAGTTCCTTATAAAACAAATAATTTCCAGATTTTCATTTTTAGGGAGCTATTGTATATGAGCTTCATTTTTTCATCTTTTATTGGATGTGATTGGCCACTGCTGTATTGTCTTTAAACAGAAAAATAATGAACAGAATGTAGGTAAAAAAATAACTTTCAGACAGGTGTTTTGCAATGTTTTTTTTTCTAGAAAAAAGGGCTTAGGAGATACATGGACTTTCAAAAGTACTTGTTGACTAATCAGTTATTTATAAACTGCTTTGTAAAGGAATTTCCATCCTGCAGCAACTTCTCATATTTCAGCATGTTGAAGGATATTTTTTTCCTCAGTTGGGATGAAAAGTTGCAAGAGAATACTTACAGATACACAGTTACCTGGTTCATATGACATCAAGTTCCTGACGACTTTCTTGGTTTACCTCATTTCCTTCAATTCATCCTTTCTCTTTCTAGTGTCCTTAATTTAGTATCTTGATACACCTCGTGGTACTGGCAGCACCCCCTGTTACTGGATAGTGTGGAACGAAGCTTTGACATATGTAACTCAAGCTACAGTGATGTGTGCCACTTTAAGGACAGTGTACATGTCTTTCTAGAGCTAGTGGGGCAGTTTGAGGTATGGTGTGTTGCCACATGGGAAATCTGAGTTTGTGAATGGGTTCAGATTTCCAGACTTTGTTTAGCAGCCAAGAGATGTCTCTGGAAAAGAGGTGCTGGATGAATACCTCTGCTGATCTGAAAAAAAACATTGGCGGGAGCTGCTTATTTGTCCTTCTACTTGTAGACAAGGTGAATTTAGGTATTAGCTGGATATTAAAAAAAAAAAAAGACATTTAAAATACATTTAAAATATCACCCAAGTTTTGCCCCTTATCTTTGACAAGCTAGCTAAGTGGTGACACTTCTAGCGAGGATTCATTTACAGTGGAAGTCCGCTGAAAACAGTGCTGCTGAAATACCAGCAGTTAAACTGTGGCCTCTGATATACTGTATCATGCTACAGACTCTGTTCATCTTCCAGAATATTAATGCTTTTAATTGTCATGAATCTATTACAGATCTTTCTAGGTTTGCGGTGTCACAAAGTTTTTTGTATGTGTTACTATTATTTTGTGCTTCCATATGTGTCTGTTTCAGCACTGCATTACTAAGAAACCTGACAATTTATTCTTTAGAATCATAGAATCATTTAGGCTGGAAAAGACCCTTAAGATCATCGAGTCCAACCATAAACCTAACACTATCAAGTCCATCACTAAACCACGTCCCTAAGCGTCATGTCTACACATCTTTTAAATACCTCCAGGGATGGTGACTCAGTCACGTTCCCTGGGCAGCCTGTTCCAGTGCTTGATAACCCTTTCAGTGAAGACATTTTTCCTAATATCCAATCTAAACTTCCCCTGGTGCAACTTGAGGCCATTTCCTCTTGTCATATCACTTGTTACTTGGGAGAAGAGACTGACATCCGCCTCACTACAACCTTCTTTCAGGTAGTTGTAGATAGCGATAAGGTCACCCTTGAGCCTCCTCTTCTCCAGGCTAAACAACCCCAGTACCCTCAGCTGTTCCTCACAGGACTTGTTCTCTAGACCCTTCACCAGCTTCGTTCTCTTCTTTGGCCTTATCTAAGAAGAGAGCATTGTTGCATTTTAGTGTGTTGCCAGGGTCACAATCTCAACTGAATGTCAAAGGTTCCTAATAGCCATAGCCATATTCTTCAAAGACTTAGTGTGTTTCACACCTTCCTTTCTGCTTTGTCATTGTTACTTACTTTTAATCTTTTTTTCAATTTTTGTTTAAGTTACCATTTGAGGGCAGGTTGCTGCAGACATCTTTAGATAATTATGTGTTTTGTTGTGTGCTTTTACGCAAATAACACAGTCATATAGAAAATAAAGATTTCTGAAGTAACATATTGTGGTCAGCTTTTAACCTCCTATCTTTCTTCATCAGAAATACATCCAGATCTCTGAGGTCCAACTGCAGCTGTGACGGAGTTGGTGTGTGGCTGTTAGAACTGTCAGATGGTTCTACTTCCATCACCAGAATTTTAGAACTTCAGAATTGTCAAATTTACTACATTTAGCGAAGATATATCGACTATTTGTAGAGGGTTTTTTTGGGGGGGGTGCATGGGGAGGTAGGCGGAGCGGTGTAACAGATTTATTCCTGAGCCAAAGACTCCAAATTTAGTCCCACTGCTGGCCATAAACTGGGGGGAAGTTCAGTTTGGGCTACATCCTGATCCCCCAACTGATCTTGACCAAGGGAGCTAAAGAAGTGCAGTTCCACTGCCTGCCTTTTCCAAAGGAAACTAAAGTGTGCAGAGACATGGTACATGTCTGTCTCATCCCATCAGGCAGCCGAGATAGACCAAATCTGGGAAGTGCTCCTAGTTCCCATAGCTTTGATACAGCCTTTAAGGTTCAAGTAATTTGTTATAAGAAATATCAGCAGACTTCTGTGTTTTATGGAATGCCTTTGTAGTAGTATCTAGCAATGATTTCCCTCTACTCCTTATATCTTTTCTATAACATATGGCAGTGATCTGAGTTTGACAGGATCAGAGTCATGTTTTCCTTTCATTTTAGGAGTGCTTGTAGTACTGGGTCATTGATCAGCAGCTGAAGCTACATGTATTTATTCTTTTTTTTTAATCATGAATTATAAGACAAGTCTTGAAATTCTTTAAATTTAGCTCTATGCAATTATAAGGCAAATATGAAAGGATACTGCAGAATGACTTAACTTGTTGTCCCTGGCCCTTTTTGAAACCTTTTTTAAGATTAATAGTAACTAGGTATACTTTCAGAGATGACCTAGCATATGGAGTCATATTCAAAGCTTGTGTTACTCATAATGATCTAACTGTCTTCTGAATGGAGGCCTGAAAATCATCAACAAGAGTTTTATATTAAATATGACATAAACCAACATCTCTATTACTTCCTTAGCCACCAGCAGGACTGGGCTAACTGTATTAAAAATCATGCTCAGACTGTATTCAAAAACATTGCCACTGACTGTGACACCATTGATGAATAATCCACAGCTATTAGACTTATATCATTACCTGGAAATCCCAGTTGTCATATTAGAATATATGATACATATGTAGCTAGCAAAATTCAAAAATATTATTTGAGATCCTCATAAATTTTTGGTGCTGGTACGCAAAATTATAAACAACAGTCAATTCTAGAACTAAACAAGGATTATTTTTTTATCTCCAAACCTCATCATTTTAAAGAAAACATCATTCTTTCTGTAGGCAGCTTCATAATTTTGAACATTTGAGATTGTCAGTACTGAAATACAGCTAACTAGCATGGACACTCCAAGACAGCCTTGAACCTAGCTATAGCTAAAACCACTTTTTAAACATGACTGACAGACATCAACTGACCAAAGTCTGTAGAATATAATCAGGAGACATAGGTGAGTCCTGTTTAAATTCCAGGTGGTGGAACCTAAAGTATTTAGTTCTTAGTTATCTGAGAATATTGGATGACCTGAATATGTTTTTTTGGTTCAAGTTCTAAAGAAGATACACCTTTCACAGACGCTCACTTTTGGTGATAGTGCTGCTTCTTTTGAATCATATGATGTGCTCTACGTTTATGGATCTTGTGCTTGTATAATGTTCTCTGTGCTTACAGATCCTTCTGGTTTTGTGTTTGTGGTCAAATGCTTTGGAAATTTGTAGGAAGTATGTTAATATTTTTGTTTGTTGTAGATAGAAACCTAACATTCCTGTTGACAATTACTGATTTTACTTTAGCTCAGGTTGTATTGTGGTTTCCTTCAGCAGTCATAGTCAGGGATTCAAATTCCATCTAGACCTGATCTTCATTCCTGCCGAAGAACTGGATCTGTTAAAATACAGTTTTCTTGATTGGATCCTGGGTTCAGGGCAAAAACATCTGAATGTTATTGTTTTCCCACTGCCTTACTGTGTGATTTTGCAAAAGAGAAATAACTTCTCTGTGTCCAGTCTTCTCAATTGAAAAATCAGATGCATGGTGAAGCTAAACTCATTTTTATAAAGCAAATGGAAACAGATGAAAATACTGTATTAGTACTTAACATTTAGTTCCATGGTCATTCATGTTGCTATATTAGAATCAGGGGCTTGTGAGTGAAATATTTGGCCTCACAGTTTGCCATTTGGGACGATGTACTCAAAGACCTTTTCTTCTGAGTCTGGTTTTGATATTTTTATTTGTTCTATTTCTCATGTGATAATCTTCTTGAGTCTGTAAACTTTGTGTTGAGCACTTGCTGCTTCTTCCTTTGTTACTCATCTACCAGTGTGTCTTAAGCACGGAACATAGTTCTGAGGACAGGTACATGCCTGCTAGTTTAGATAAAAACAGTTTCAAATAATGTGGTGGGATCCATCTGTCCACTTTATCTGTGTATTTACTTTATCCTTGTATTAGACTATTACTTTTCAAAGTCTCCCAAAGGGAAACCTTTGCTACGAAACCTAGATGTTGAGTCAGTTATTAAGAGGTATCTTGGAGTCCTTGGCATGGGATTGGTAGCAGCCCATCTTCTTAAATTCATTGACTTAGTGCCTGTGTCCTCCTTGGTTCCTGTCCTTCCTTTCACTGCCTGTGGTCTCTTACTTTAATTTATAAGTTCCTCGGTTTAAAGACTGTGTTTTTCTATATACCAAGTCACTGTTTGAGATTATATAGCTTTAAGCCTTATCTGTTTGGTCATGATATCTTTGACCATGCTCCAAATAGGCTGAATGCAAGCCAGCTGGAGACTGCAAGCTGCGTAACCATTGGTAATACGCTGGTTCCAGTAGTAAGCCCTGGCTTGATCTTACTAATTCCAGTTCAGATATAAGCAGGTTTTGGTCTGAATCTGATTTTGGACCTGACCCCAAGCTTGGAAGAGCACAAGCTCACCTTTGCTTTTGAAAGAACATATTTCTATTCAGCAGCAAGCTTAAGAACCCAGTTCCGCAGCATTTCAGATGATGGATTTGCTGACCAACATACAAAGTCAATGAATTGCTCAATATTTGCAGCAGTTAACAGCAGTCTGTCTTTTTATGGTCTTAAAATTAGCATTTCCCATTCACATTTGACTTGGGCTAGCCACATTGCAAGGCATATTGTAGTACAATGAGAGATTCTCCCTGCCCAAAAGCAAGGGAAATTGAATGGCAGAGAAAGAAAGAAAGAAATGGTGTTAGGCATCATTACGGACTTAACCACTTGCCAGAATGTGGTGAACAATGAGTGGTTGCAATGGCAGCAGCGGCAGCAGCAGTGAATGTGGAATCATGTGGAGGAGAGGAATGAGCTACCTGGGGAAAGACAGACAGTCTTTGCAATGTAGAAGGTAGTTTCTTGGCCATGTGGGGAGAAACATGAGAAAAGGGAGCTACAAAGGGAGCACAAGGCAGATATCTAAGGGGGAGGAGAAACTACCACCCTGTCCAGCTCCAAATTTCTGTCCATCTGTGAAAAACTTCGTTTTCTCCCTCCCTGGAGATAGAGCAGACATCATGACCAAATGCCTGGGTTTTGCAAACCTTTTAAGTAAAAAACAGATCAACTCTGTCTTAAAGGAGAACCTCTACCATATACTCAAAGCCTCAACTTTCTCATATATATTCAAAAGTAAATAATTGCTTATACAAAAGGGTGACACAGTTCCTTCTTAACTCCAAAAAAGGTTGACTTTGAGCAGCTGAAAAGGTAGGTGAAAGGGAACCATATATTTGCAGGCAGATCAATCTTGGCAGGCTGCCAACACAATCCAAACCTGTGAGGTAACTTGTTTAACACCCTCCTTTGCAGAGGTGTAAACAGCAGGTAGTACATGCATGACAAAGCATCACCTACTTTTGTGACAGTGCTTCGTAAATACTGGAGGAAAGAATGTCTCTCCACGCCAGTATCTGTCGCACATAAATATTTGTAATAGTTGCTATGGTAGTTGAGAGGGGAAAGATGAAAATCAGAAAACAGTGAAAGCTGTCTGAAAACAAAGAAGAGTTTCCAGAGGGAATGCAGTAAGCTCAAGTACTGGAATTTTTATTCCCCTGAATTCTTGTTAAATGTCTTTGATTAAAAAAAATAATCCCATAAGTGTATCTTTAAATAATAAAGATAAAATAACTTCTTATCTTGGTTAATTAGACCAGATGCTAAAAGGCAGCCTTCATTAATTGTGGTTGCCATTTTTAATGCCCATGAAACTATTTGATTGTGCCTGATACTTGAGCGATACGCTTAAAGTTTTCAGAGTAACTCATAACAGATCAGGAATCTGGGATAAAGTACTTAGGCACGGTATTTCAGTTGTGTTGGATGAGATACAGTGTTTCAGCCCTCGAGTAACTTGATGCCCACAAACAGGATAGAAATAAGACGTTCTGTCTTTAAGAACCATCCCATCACTTTTCTGATGGCAACCACTTCATGAATCTCATTGTTGTCATCATCCCCATAACATTTTACGGGGGGAACTCCCACTTTGAGTACTGAAAAATCTGAGCTGGGGGTGTGTGGACCGATCTTCCCATGGCATAGAAACGTATTCCTCTCAAGACAGTAATATTTAACATAATACTCACTTTCAAAATAATAAATCTGGATGTCTTTCACAAGTGTTACCTTTTGATTTCCAACTGTCTTAGGTCTTTTTTTCCTATTGCTAAATACGAAGCTTTATCGTTTCCTGTTTCCATGCTACAGTAATTGATTCTTATAGACTTGTACCTTTATTTAAAAAAATTCTCGTTAGAATTTCAGATGTTGTACAACCAACCACTGTTACAATGCCCTGAGTTTTAATAGGGGTGTCTATGAGCACAGTTATGGTTAAGGGCTTGTCACAATTTCCATTATATAGTAAAATGTTATTTTCAGGAATTTAGAACAAGGCTGTAAAAAAGTAACTGTGGGCTGCAGTTTTACACAGAAAATCTTTGCCCATGAGAAAATTATTGTCACAAATGCTGAAAGTATCAGTCCATTTGCTTAGCTGTTTTTAAGTAGAGTGAGTAAAAAATTAAACATAGTAGTTCAGTGGTTTAAAACATTTTTTCACACTCATGTACAGCCACCACAGGTGTAAAACACCCCATGGTCCCGATTCTTAGCTCTGCACGTGTCTTTGTATTGCTCGAAGCTGCCTAAAATAGCGTAACATTTCCAGGCACAACTGAGTTTTCAGCTGACAGAGGAAGCCACCATTATACCATACTGCATGGAGGAGGGAGGAATCTTGCCCTTCTTCCTTACCTCCTTCAGCACAGGGAGTGGAGCAGAAAAATGAATACATTAAGGAAAGAACACCATATATTCTGGCTAAGCATGAGCAATTGACACAGATTCAGACAAGTCCTCTTCTTTGTACAGCTGTCTTTTTTGCTAAGTTTATACTGCACACTATTTTCTCCTTCAGGAACCTCAGTATCTCAGCAATAGAAAAGTGTTTAAGAGAATCTGCCTTTCTTCCACGTAGATATGCCAAGCATCTAAGTAAGTGTTTAGTGCAGAACTTAGCAGCAAGGTGAAAATATCTTCTTAATTTGTACTTTGATTTTAATTTTACAGAATCAGTGGTCCAAAATGTGTGTGGGGTGGGCACTACAGTATCTTCACTGCTTCTGCAAATATGAAATTATTGTTTTCAATTTGGCAGGGGTAGTTTCACAGGAAGTGCAGTATTTCAAAAAAAAATTTGTAAATTTTCACATAAGCCCCTATTCCATGGCAAATCCCCCATTTTTAATCCAAATGAGGTAAATGTGGCAACATATTTGCACATGCCATTGCCCCGTTTGTAAAAACATCTTCCTGGCTTCCCACACAAATCCCAAATGCCCAGGTGCAGCATAGTTGAAAAATGAGCCTGAAGAGATGTTCCTAACATTTATTATTACTTGTTAACTTACAGCTCCTGTTATCATGCTGCTTTTGTTTCTCTCCCTTTATGATATATTATTTACTAATTATATTATTAATTATTATAATATCAGCACTCCATGTGAAAGGCAAGAAGAAATGGCATATGCGTATCCTAGCCCTAGGTTCTTGCCATCTAATTACTGCTATAATATGACAAGTGAGAACAGCAAACTGGATGGACAGAATTAGTTATATACAAAGGATGATGTTGCATATGCAAGAAGGTGACAAATTCAGTTGCAGATTGAATGCAGGAAATGGGCCACTAAGGCAGTGATTCCAACACACATTAAAACCTTTTGCAAAGTATTCTGCGTGTCATTAATATCACGTAATTTGAGGGAGGTAAACCTCTCTCCTGTTTGAAACATAGTTCCCTTTTATAAACCCCATTGTACTTAAGCTTTTAAAATTCATTGTTCTGCTACATAGGAGCAAGCAAAGTTGTTCATTAACAGTGTTCAGCCACATCTTGAACAATGCATCCATCAAACATAAAGTCAGGCTGCCTTTTTTCTCTGTGGTGAATTCCTGTCTGTCATTTCTCCATCTTAAAACAAAACAAAGCATTGACTGAAATATAAACGGATCACGTCCTGTGGCCCTTGTTCAGGCAGGATTTAAAAAAAAAAAAACAACAACTGTTAGGGATGACTGAAGACTGCAGAATTAATCCTTGTGTTTTAAATCAGTATCATGCTTTCTGGATGTTCTAGGTGACGCTGTCATGTCAGGAGAAATTTGAAATTATGTGAGTAACAGCTCCACTGGCAATAAAGCTGTTAGTCTTATGGAAACATCTTTATGTTAAATAGATTAGTTCATTCCTTTTTGTATTGTTTTGTTTTTGAGTATGATTAATATAGTAACAATAATTGCTTAGCTGTTAGAACAACAGTTTTTCTGAAAAAAAAAAAACAAAACAACAAAAAAAATTTCAGCATCAATAGATCTTTTAGATACCTAACAGTAATTATTAGTAATATTTCTCTTGGGGTGGGATGTGTTGTCCATGGTTTTCCTTTCTGTGGGCCTCTACTTTCCTTATTTGAGTATGAAATGAACTATCAAAGGAAAACAAGAATAGGGTTCATGGGAATGTTGATCATGGTTAGACCTGATGACTATCAATCCCTTACTTCTGGTGTCATTACTTAGGCTGAATAACGTTCACCTTAAATTCGTTTCACATTTTTTCTGTCGATAATATCTATGTCAGAATGGGGCTGTTAGCATTTAATTAATTATCTGTGAAGGGTCTTCAAGTCTGCAAGTGGCACATGATTGAAATATCTTATGACACTTACATACTTCCCCAAATTTATAGTGGAGTCCACTTCTTCATCCCAGTTTCTATCTAGCCATTTCATGGATCTTCACAGAATAACTTCTCATGCTCCTATGTTACAGCACAAGTGGGACTATGTAGGCCACTGAGGGCTTAAGTCAGGCCTTAAGCATTAATTAATTCAGTTAATATTCCATGTAATTTAAAAGGTTATTGTATTGCTTTAGCTGTATTCCATGCCAAATTTCCATGAGGGTTAATTTTGCCATAAAATGTGGTCAAGAAATCTAAATTGTTTGTGTAAGCCATAAAGAAAGTAGTTGCATTTAGCAGTTTTAATTAATTTAAATAATGTAGATTTGGGCATGGATGGCTATGGAGCATGGATGTGCTAATAGCTTATTTAGAAATATTGTTTCAGTATTTAATATGACCCAACTACCAATTCAGCTTTAAACACTGCTGAGTGAACTGCTACCACTGATAGAGCTGAGAATAGTTGATTTGATTTCACGCAAGGAAGATATTTCACTATTAATTTTAGCTCTAGACTTCCAAATGGGGAAAGACGTACATGCAGGTTGCGACAATGGCTGTGAAAACTGGTGCTGTGTTTTAATTGAGATTAAGAATTTTGCTTGCATATGTAAAACAAATGTACTAAAAAAGTAAACTCACTGCCACCAAAACTGAAAACAAGGCACTTTGGAAAATATATGCTGATATATAACTGGCTAGAATTTCCTTCATTTTGCAAAGCCACGAGCCACATGCATCAGCTCACCACAAAGTCATTAGGTCTTTTTAAACTCAGATGAAAAACATTAACAAATACCACAAAAGGCTTTAGTATGGCCCCTTTGTTCATTCACATATGGCAGTTTATAACTCCTGCACCACTTGGGTCGTGTGTTTGTTTAAGCTGCCTCCATCAGGCCAGCCCTGAAAGAACAAAAGACATCTTGAGCGATCCTAAGCAGGAAATGGGCTAATCTAAACATGGCTTGTGACACTATAAGTAGAATAGAAAGGGGAGGGATTGATTAGTCATTAATGTCCAATTGACTCCATATGGATGTTGCAATAATAAGGCCTTTTTCAGTGCAGTAGCGGAGTTATTGAATTAGAGGTTTATGTTTCCTCAGAGCTGACCTTAGGGAATTCCCTTTTGGTTCTTCTTGTTGATGTTTTAAAGCGAATGGAGTCTCTTAAGAGGAAAAATAGAAGCCTTATCATAACTGAGTGTACCATGGATGTAGCTAACCTGTGCTACAGTATATTCCCACCTCTTAGTATTTACTTAGCACAATTCAGAACCCTTGCAGGTGAAATATTTTAAAACCCATTTAAATATTCCAGTATTTCATGAATCACTCATGTCTTTCTGAGATTTTTCCCCTTTTTCATTCACTGACATGCAGTCTATAAGAAATGTTAGGCCCTCAAATCCCAGCTGAATAATATTTGTTTAGCATTTGGAATGAAAGCAGCTTGACAAACAGACACTTCCCTGCAGAACATTTGTGCCACTGTATGACTACAGGCATCCCCGTCCCAGACCTAGTCATGTTTCCAAGTGGGTGTTAGTTTTGCCTGGTGATGACAAGACGTGCCAGTAATGACAATTGTTCATGATATACCCATTTATTTTGCCTCTCTTGCTGGTAATAAAGAATGAGAAAGTCTTCTGAATGGGGGTGAAGAAGTAAGGGGCAAAACAGATAGATGTTACACTAATATTGTTATGAGTCACTTAGATTACAGTGAAGTAGTACTTTTTGTAATGGTCTCCAAAATTGAACACTGAACTTAATAACTCAAAATAAATGGTTATTCTTGTATTCTAAACTTTCCGAAGCTTCTTTTGTCACCCTATTCTTTCCAGATTCAAATTTTTCTATTTGATTTGAAATATTGCTATATCTTTCATAAAGACTGCATTTGTATGTCCACAGGTTAAGACCAAGAAGGGGGACTGCCAAGATGGTTTTTCATGCTCCCTGTTTTTATGGCATTTCCATGTTTATGAGTAACCCATCTCTAGTAGTAAAACAGTGACTCCTGTTTGCACATTCATTAGGATCTGGCATCCGCAATGCAAGCTGCTAGCAGAGCTAGTTGTATTACCACAGACAGGGCCTGATATTTTGGAGGTCGCAATCAGTCTTTTCCAAAGTAGACAAAAATGTCATCTTAGCTTAATGAATAACTGATTATAGGAGCTTTACTACTAACCAGTCACTTTTACACTAGGAACCTAGAAAGATTGTCTTTATTTCTATATATCCTGTCTTGGTATATGTGTACGGAAGATAGTATGCGGTATATTCTCTAGGGAAGCCAAAGATTCATTAGCTGGGGGAGTCAAAGGAAATGTATCACTTCAAGCATGAATCAGTGGCCAGAGTGTGAAGAGATACTAAGGAATAACAGAGTGACTGATAAAAATCTCTTTCTTTTTGCTGTCACTTCTTTTCTCCTTCTTTCCTCATCTTTTTCTCAACTGTTTTTCGCTCCTTTCTATAACATTTATTATTGTTTGAATTCTGGTAACATGTAACTCTGGTAACAGTCTGAGGTTTTGTTCTGGTAGATGATGTATAAAATGGAAGGTAAAACCACATGTCGTTAAAGACAATAGGATTAACACTAATGTGGCCAAGATTTCAGGGAGCATGCTAAGAGATGGTGTCTGTCCTAAAATTCTTATTATAAAAGGTAAGAAAATCAGATAGAGGCAGGAATAAATAATCAATGTAACAATTGTTAGTGTATGTTTCTGAACATTTAATTCATATGAAAATGTTTATCTTTCCTGTTCATAATCAGATTCTTTTCTCATTCTAAAGAACTGGGGTTCTTCTTCTCCTGTACTGTCATTAGAGAGCAATCAGTCTCTTTGGGAACAAAAATATTGTTTGAAATTACTTTAATGAAGCTGTAACATTTTTAGATTAATTCTGTGGTGTTCTTTGACCCAGTGTTGTCCCTAGTGTCTAGTCTGGAATCCAGCTTCCACAGAGGAGTTGACTGCCATATATCCACAGAAAGTGATTATTCTCCTCTAATCTGCTTTTAGATTTCAATCATCAAAGTCATGACAAGTTGAGCAAATGCAAAGCATCTAGGAAGTGAGGCAGTCCACACCCTCAGAATCTAAAAGTGTCACTTTGATGACAGCCCCAGCCTTTAGGCCGAAGCGTAGACATCCTTGCCAACTAAGCCATTAGGACAGCCAAAATGTACTGCTTTTGCAATAATTTTTAATTCTGACCAAGATCTTATTTCTGAAAATCAAAACCTCCTCCTGTGATTACAGTATGAATAGTAACTAGCAGATAGAGCATTAGTTGCCACAGACAATTACCAACTTCCTCCTCCCTTCTCACCCTTCATTAGTAGTACATTTGTATTTTATCTGTTATTTTGGGTTTATTATTTTTTAGACTTTCCTGAAAATATATTCAGAAAGAAGTAAAACACCTACTTCTTTGCAGTTTTATATATTTTTTCTTTAAAAATTTCAGGCATCTCTTTCAGCCTCTGTCAGTACTCCAATTATCACAACAGGAAAAATCCATACTTTGTAAAACCTGTTGACATTGTTTATATAGGGCACAATACTGTCTAAATATCTGGTTGACAGGATGAAGTACCTAAGAACAACCAGTTTGAAAGCTTGTTCTTATGTGTTTCGACTTGTAAGAGCTTACTGAGGGTACGTGCTTTTTATATCATTAGCGCCTCATTTCTAAGCTAAAAAGGTACTGAGACTTTCTGGCTCCCCATGTAGAATCACATGCTAACGGAAGTATTTTCTTGTAATGCTTTTTATGCTGAATATAATTCTGTAGTTCTGAGATAGACAGAAGAACATGGAGATTATATTACTTTAGTTATTTGCAAAAATTCATTTTGCAGATGCTTTTGTGATGGCCTATGGGTCAACTTGCAAATATTCCCCCAGAGATCAAGCACAAAGAACATCAACGCTTTGGTTTTTTTTCAAATCCTTCAAGTATGGACTTGCTTAAAGCAGATATAGTCAGAGCTTCTTGGCCTTCTTGGGATGGTTGTAATTTACTGCTCTTAAGTAAGAATGGTTTTCTAACATAACCTTTCTCTGAAAATAGATCATTTATGGTGTTTTTAAAATTCTTCTTCTTTTTTCTTTTTCCCTAAATTATACCCAGATTAAAAAGACAGTCTATAATCTTGATACTAGTAAAGGTATTTTTTGCCTGCATTAGGATTGAAAGGTTGGGCCAACATTGTGTTAGAAAGTGCTAAAGACAAACTCCTTAGCCATAGTGAATAAGTACCTTTGGGAAAGTAAAAGATGAAAAATCATCATATGGATTCAAATATGTCTTCTTTGCTTTGCTGTGATTAGAGTAGCTGAATAACAAATAACAACTTTTGCATCAATAATAATTTAAGTGTTTTAATTTGTCACCAGTTTCCTAATTGTCCATATACTAGTTACAAATTCTATGGTATTATTTTAAAAGATGGACTAACCAGTACATGATATATTTGATTTTTCTCAAATTATAGAGCCATTTGTCTCAATAAATATTTCAGTGTTGACTTACTATGTTTGTAACTTATTATAGTTTCACAATAAATATATCCTCTCCCAAAAGATGGTATCTTTGATATGCATGTTCCAAGCCTTCTGACAACAATGGACAGAACCTCATTAACCATACACACCCCTAAACCGCTCCTACATGCATGTTGCTTAGCAAAACTACTGTTCCTTTTTGCAGTAAAAAGCTGACTGCAGCTGCAGCCTCCTGTAAATGCTGAACACCTGTAGCATGGTACTTAACTTAGAATAGTATTAAAGTAGTTTTGCATCTCACATTTGCCACAAACCTGTCTTCTTTTATGTGCATGCATGTTAGTATACAAATTGCCAAATTGGTGTCAGTTGTAAAGTAATGGCACTGGAGGCATCGTAAATTACCATGGTGATCCTCAGGAGAAGACACTGCCGTATACGAATGAGTGTTTTGCTCTCAGGGTAATGTATGTCTTCATCTGGCCCAGTAGTCAGCATATTGCCCTGTGTTGATGGATATAGTCAGCTTGAAACTACACTACATTTCACTGCACAATAAACATGGCTGTCAACACCATATAAAGCAAAATCAATTTATCCTGTATGGTCAGTGCGTTTTAAATGAAATTAATGTACTGTGGACCTGGTGGCAAAAAGGTAGGGTATTAGTTATGCATCCTCTATTTTAGGACTTTTTTCATCTAAATGTATTTCCTATATAGAATTTTTAAAAAGGTATACCTAACATAAAGTGTTTTCACACTGATTTAGGAAACTTAGGTTTTGCACAATTGAAAACGTGAAGGTCAGTCACTGAAATCAGTAAATCTGCAGTGTTTTATTTAGTGTAAAGAACTAATCTTACAGTTTTTGGCAAATAAATCTGTGTTGGGAGCTGTAATAGTTTACAAAAAAAGGAGACCTATTGCTGTGCTAATTTGTTGTCACATACCTTGTTTTTTCAAGGTATTGAATTATATAAACAGTTTGCTGAGGCCTAAGACCACGTATGTCACTCTCTCACTATAAAGACTTTTTGCCTTTCATTTATAGCTAAGGTATAACCCTAAAAATGTATGTTATCATCACAATTGCCAAAGTTTTTGTGGTAAAAGCATGCCTTAGCTAAGCTTGGTTACCTCTTTCTCCTATATTAACTACTTCTACACCTCATACTCACCTCTGTGAACTCTAAAGCCCCATGAAGCTTTGCTGTTTGTGGTCAAGAAGCAGGGCTGGGTGCATTCTAAAAACCGGTTAGGGTTAGCATGTCCAAGTTGAATTGATGGTGGGTAATGACAGGACACTGAGGTACATTAAAGCACAGCAGGCATGGAGAAGCTGGAGTTCTTGCCTCCCATTACGGAAGCTCCAGGATGCTGTGCATGTACCTGTTGAAGGCAGACAGTTTTATTACATATATGTGATCGAACACTCCAAGACACATCTAAAATTCAACTAAAGCATATGTGACTATAATGTTCAGCTCCAATTATAATCAGATCCATACAACTAGCAGCATGTACCTGGTGTACTGTATAATTTATTTTATGAAACATTTGGCACGTGCCTCACTGCCCAAGCAGCAAAGTCACTGTAAATTATTTGTGTGAACAGTTCTACATCAGTTTGGATTCTCAAGTGTAACTTTTATGTGAATTTTGTTGAGCATTAGAATGTATATGCTATGTTAAAGTCCCAAAAGGAAACTTTTTCAAATCTCCATACCTTAACTGGAGAAATACCAGTGCAATTTGTTTCCTCACTCAGATGTTGGTGCCTTCAGCTGGGTGAGCCTGGTCAATCACACTGAAATCGCTGGATATCCTTTCTCTGTCTCTCTCTCTCATAGATCTGGCAGCAAAAAGAGAGACAGAGAAAGAGAATGAGGCTAAAATAAACACAGCACTGAAAGCACTTGCATAATCCACATAATAATGTTTTGCATCCATCTTGTTTCTTCCTGCCCTGACATTACAGGAAGTAAAGCAATGAATGGCTCTGCAGCTAAACTACAGCAGTATTATTGTTGGCCAACAGGAGGTGCCACTGTGGCTGAAGCTCGAGTCTACCGGGATTCACGGGGCCGAGCCAGCAGCGAACCGCACATCAAACGACCAATGAACGCTTTCATGGTTTGGGCAAAGGATGAGCGTCGAAAAATTCTCCAAGCCTTCCCTGACATGCACAACTCCAACATTAGCAAAATCCTAGGTAAGTGCAAGACAATGAACAAATCATGACTGTGACTAAACCAAAACTGAGGGAAGCTTAGAAGGCTCTGCTATAGTAGTGTCAATTGGCAGAGGTTAGTTATTTTTGGAGCTGTGGAAAGATGAGGTTATTTATACTGGTGACACAGGCTAGTTACTTCCTTCTTGGATATGTAACTTCTCTAATTTTAGGACATATTTTGTTTGGGAGATGTTCACTGAAACTGGAATTACTGAAACTTACACAAAGGAAGACTCATGGATTGTTTTCATTTTCATTCCCTTCCTTTTCCCTTTTTGCCCCTTCCCTAATGCTTTTTATTTTCAACAGCAGAGTCACAACATGCTTTAAATCCTTAGCAGCATTCAAAAAGAATGTTTTGTGAAATCTGTTGCAAGAGGGTATCCTGCTAAAAGGTCTACTTGCAAGATCCCATTAGAAATCACCTGAACTACGAATCACCTGAATGCAAAATGGTACTTGCTGGAGTAATTACTGGGAAAAAATTAATAAAGTACAAAATCAAAATCAAAGGTTTATGTCAGACAGTGCAGCGTCAAAAAAAGAAACCTGGCACAGTTCAAAAGACATGTACATGCATACTTTCTCGCATGCAAAATGATGTTTGATTCAAGACGTTACAATGTTCAAAAAGCTAAGGAAGCACTAGTATCATACAATCAAAATATTACTTAGTTAAACGACACCATAGTTAATATTTAATTTGTATAGATTGGGACAATCAGGGAATATACTATGGATTATATTTTGCCACTGTGCAAATAAATTGGCTCATTTTTGAGAAATATTGATTTGCTTTTTAAGACCCCTCCAGAGAATTAGAAACATACGTGAGAATGAGTGGTGAAATGTTAAAACCTCTATTTGCTTTCTTAGTCTTTGAAGTGAAAGACAGCTGCCAAATGTAACTCGTAATAAATAAAAGTAAAAATCAAGTTTTCTCTGTAATCATTTTAGTGTAAATTTTGAGTTCAAATACATTCTTACCAGTTTGTTGCACATTAGTTCAATCAGAGGCAAGAATACATAGAAATAAATGTTACTTTGTCCTAAAAGTCCCAAAATCTTACTTAGTAGTTCTCATATTTTTGTCTACCATATAAGTTATATGAATAGCCTTTCAGTTTTGTATAAAACCTGCACTGTTTCAGTGTTGGCAGCTGTAGGGAATCTATATTATTTGTGTGCATTCTGTGAAAAAACTATTAGAAGCATAGTAACTGTATTCATTAAAATGTAAACTTCCAGCATAAATATTTCAGAAGTGCCAGCAATTGAGTGTTTGTTAACCATGGAATTAACCTGTCAGTATCTGCTCTGCCACAAATAAGTCTATGTCCATATAATATCTGTGCAACTTTTCCAGGACAATGAGAAAAGAGTCTGAAATATTAGAACTGACACGGAGTATTGCTGGCTACGGATAATATTTATACAACTTTTCCATTTGTTGATGTATGAAAAATCTTGGTAAAAGAATAGCTTCCACCCACGTTTACCACAGCTGTAATCGTTTTATTCATATAAAAGACACCAAAAAGCTATTTTCTGCATTTCTTATACCCTGGAAAAAAAAAAACACAACCAAACCACCACCAAACCCTTCTCTATTCAAGTGTTTAGATAGCTCCTTATAAACAATACAAGAGATCTGAATACTTTTTCCTCTTCCTGTGTACACTGTGTTAATTTTTTAGCTTTTTTATTGGTGCAGCTTTCAATGACAGTTTACAGTACCTGAAGTGGTGTATATCATTACAATGTGCTTTCTGTTCTCTTTTTTTTAAAATATAAGTTTGTTAAATGTAACTTACTCGGTGCAGTTCTATGCATTTATTACATCTGGCTGGAAGTTAATATGCATAATAGGATTTAAAATATGGTAAGGAGCCAATATTATGCCAGGCTTATATCAGAAGATTAGTAAATTTAAGACACCCGGACAGCAAGGGATTTTTCATAATTTTGTTGAATCTATAAGGTTTTGATATTTTTTTTCCCACTACAGAGCAAGGTATTAATATCTATTAGTAGGAGTGTATAAACCAAATCCTCATAAAACTATCAAAGAAGCATGTATCCCTGGGCAATGTGTTAAGCTTTTAACAGAAAAAGTATGGTTGTAGATCTTACTTAACCATAATACTGTAAGTGATATTACAAAGGTATAGAATTATTCACAGATTAATGCTCATATTATAAAAAATTAAATAGTCTGTTTTGCAGCATGAGGTTGAGATTTTGAGAAGTAACTATTGATTTTAAGTGCACCTATTTAATAGAGATTTACATATATTTAGTCTGCAGCAACATCTGAAAGTCAAGGTTCTTTTAAGGTGTCTCAGGTTGTGCATCCCAATATATGGGCTGGCTGCTGTAAATTCAAATCACTATTTAATTAACTTACTTAAGATGTGTTTATTATAGCAAGAAGGCATATTGAGATGTGTATGTGTAAAGCTAAACCTGCTTTACTTGAGCACTCACTGATGTTTTGTGTCAATAGGATCTCGCTGGAAGTCCATGTCAAATCAAGAGAAACAACCTTATTATGAAGAGCAGGCACGGCTAAGTAAAATCCACCTAGAAAAGTATCCTAATTACAAATACAAACCTCGACCAAAACGTACCTGCATTGTTGATGGAAAGAAATTGCGTATTGGTGAATACAAACAACTGATGAGGTCTCGAAGACAGGAGATGAGGCAGTTTTTTACCGTAGGGTGAGTACTATTGTTGTAATTGTTTTCAAAGACAGAGCATGCTGTTTGAAAACAAATAGACCTATCTGTTTAAGTCAGACTAATGTCATTTAGAAGTTAAGGATTTGAACCTGCAAAACCTTATGAGAAACATAAGATATACCATGGAATATGGAGCTATCAGCTTGCCACTGAATGCTGATTATAAGACTGATTGTGGAATTCTTTAAAGTCAAAAGAAGTTGTTTCCCATTAGCCTGAAAGGTTTGAATCATGTCTTTTGTGAGTTATTAGTAAGCTAATCCATTCTGGGTTAGTAATGACTCCAGGATCATTTCCTAAATTAAGACAAGAACAAAGACACAAAGAATATTCCAGTGTAGAATAAGGAATCAGAAGAGGGGGACAAGGGACAGGAGTAATAGCAGTTACATTACGAACACACATGAATGAATGATATCATAGCATGAGACTATTAGGAATTTTGTTATATATAGAACTGTGGAAAAAATATTTTTTAAAAATAAATGTTTTAGGAGGAGTCTTTCAAGTAGTGCATAGATACACTGAGTAGATTTACGACTTGGAATATATGGCTCAAAAAGATCCTGGCACAGTTTTAGAAACATTGTGTGTTTTTTTAACAGTATTTCCTCTAGTCTTCAGCAGAGAAAGCAGCACTATGAAAGATCTACAGGCTAAAGATAACAAAAGTCCAGTGAAACACTGCACCATAACTGATTTCTGTCTCCTGTTTTTTTTTATGAATTAATCTGTGATGCTCAGTGCTCTAACACAATGTTTCTGGTAGTTTACAAAGAGTCTAAAAGCTATCTCCAGTGCCAGCTTTTCCAAATTCACAATGTTCTGCTTATTTCTTTAATCACAATAGTCTCCTTTTGTTGGGTACTTCACTACCAGATAATTGACCTTGACGTCGATTATGTGCCCTCATTTTTGGCTTGGGATGCAGAACTCCTGTTGCAGTCAATTATTTTGTGGTACAGCCTGCAACAATGTGGGCTCTTTCTTCAATGAGTAAATGGAACTGTTTTTGATATCTTGAAAATAGCCTTCCAGTCTATAGCTTTGACATTGTTTTTTATTCTTCACTCTAAGGGAAATTGTTTACTAATAGGCTTCCATCAAAATTGTACATAGAACTCTTAAATAGAAATCTGAATTTATACAGCACATCACAAATTATATTCAGATTCAGGGAATGGAACTATAGCTTATGTCTTCCAAAGCAGATTGACAGACCAAATCACATTTAGACAAGAAACACAAAAGAAATGCCAAAACAGCAGTCAGAACAATTTGAGAATTGTTTGCTAATTCAAAACAGTATTAAGCAGTAGCATTTTACACATTGGAAGCGGTGGCTAAATATGGAGATGAATACGGAGGATGGATTTAAGAAACTTCTAAAAGTGCCTACTTAAAAAGTGATACTGTGTTTTTAAAAAAAATATAATGAAAACTACTCAAAATTAAACTGCTAGTGTGACCTAAATGTAACATCTTTCTCATATATCAAACACTATGATCACAAAGTCCATGAGAATGTCATCATTTTCTTGAAAGCATTGGTTCTAATTCATATTTATAGAATCACAGAATTGTCTAGGTTGGAAGGGACCTTTAAGATCATAGAATCCAGCTATCGGTCTAACACTGCCAAAACCACCACTAAACCGTGTCCCTAAGCACCCGTCTTTTAAATACCTCCAGGGATGGTGATTCAACCGCTCCCCTGGGCAGCCTTTTCTAATGCTTGATAACCCTTTCAGTGAAGACATTTTTCCTAATATCCAATCTAAACCTCCCCTGGTGCAACTTGAGGCTGTTTCCTCTTGTCCTATCACTTGTCACTAGGGTGAAGAGATCGACCCCCACCTCTCTACAACTTCCTTTCAGGTAGCTGTAGAGAGCAATAAGGTCTCCCCTGAGGCTTCTTTTTCCCAGACTAAACAATCCCACTTCCCTCAGCCAATATTCATAAGACTTGTTTTCTAGACCCGTCACCAGCTTTGTTGCCCTTCTCTGGACACACTCCAGCACCTCAGTGTCTTTCTTGTAGTGAGGGGCCCAAAACTGAACACAGCATTCAAGGTGGGGCCTTACCAGTGTGGAGCACAGGGGAACGATCACTTCCCTAGTCCTGGTCACCACATTATTCCTGATACAGGCCAGGATGCTATTGGCCTTCTTGACCACCTGGGCACACTGCTGGCTCATATTCAGCTGGTTGTTGATCAACACCCCCAGGTCCTTTTCTGCCAGGCGGCTTTCCAGCCACTCTTCCCCAAGCCTGTAGTGCTGCATGGGGTTGTTGTGACCCAAGTGCAGGACCCGGCGCTTGGCCTTGTTGAACCTCATACCACTGACCTCGGCCCATCGGTCCAGCCTGTCCAGATCCCTCTGTAGAGCCTTCCTACCCTCAAACAGGTCAACACTCCCACCCAACTTGGTGTTGTCTGCAAACTTACTGAGGGTGCACTCGATCCCCTCATCCAGGTCGCTGGTAAAGATATTAAAGAGAACCATCCCCAATACTGAGCCCTAGGGCACACCACTTGTGACTGGCCACCAACTGGATTTAACTCCATTCACCACCACTCTTTGGGCCCGGCCCTCCAGCCAGTTTTTTACCCAGCGAAGAGTACACCCATCCAAGCCATGAGCAGCCAGTTTCTCCAGGAGAATGCTGTGGGAAATGATGTCAAAGACTTACGCTAAGTCCACTTCACCATGCTGTTTACCATCCATGTTGAAGAAATTTTAAAGTCAGAGTAAATTACTTTTGTGCACTTTTATAATGATGCAGTGGACTTTGCCAAAAACGATGACTTTTAGTTATGCAAGTGATGAAAAAGGGGGTATGAAGTCTAATGGATGTGTTCAGTAAAGGTGAAATGAGATCCATGTTGTAGTTCAATATGAATATAAATTTTGATACTGAGGAAACACAGGCTGTGATTTTAAAAAATTATTTCATGCTTTTCTGTGACTTCCCACTGTTGCCCCAAATTGCCTTTTTCCGTAAAGAAAAAAATTAAAATAAAATAATTGGAAAAGACCAAGTAAAAAAAGGTGAAAAAAAAAGACCAGGACAGCTTTTTTGAACTGAAACATAAAAAATGGTATCATTCATTTCAGCAGAATAGTTTACTGAGTAACAATAACAAGCAACATTTCATCCAAATCAGATTATAATTAAGTGAAACACAGTAATTGAGCCCAGCAACTTCTGAAACTTACTCTTCCTTTTGTTTAATGTAAATATGGCGTAAAACATCAGCTGGAACAGTTTTCCTTACTAACCTTGTACACCCATCATTTTTCCACTGTTTTGATGGAATAAACAGCATAAACTGTCCTTCAGAACTGTTTCATTCCTCTTCAGAATGAAACAGGAGACAAATGTGGTTTTTAGGATTGACTATACTCGATGTTTACAGTAAATATTTCAGTGTAAGATAGAGAACAAAAGTACAAAATAGACTCCAATGAAATGTCCAAGCTTGAGGTCATACTGCTTGAGGTCCTGCTATTTTTTTATTATTTTTTTTTAAAGAACATACCAATTAAGTTGGGAATGGGTATGCCAAAATAGCAACAAATTATCATCACAGGATAAAAAGATAAATAGGGCATGCGTGAAGAGAAAGATAGACCTTCAAAAGGTCACTAGAGGAAAGTATAAATAGCAAGAACAATTATATTCTTTCATATTTGTCTTTTGGTATTCTCTTATAGCAAACGCGTATTTGTGGCTAAAGCAATCCAGTAAGGGCTAGTTCCCATCAGATCCCCTTGGGTGAGCCATTGGCTAGCATAGGATAATCCTACCATGTGTACAACGAAGACACCCCCCACCACAAACACAGAAAGAGTTTTACGCTGCTTGAACTTTTAAGATGCAAAAAGCTGATACTGCTTACTTCAGTGAGCCGCATTCTTTGATAAACATTGCTAAGATGCACAAAAGTTGTTTAGAGAATCTCAATATACAAACCAGCCAGGCTTTAAAATAAAATAGAGAAATAAACTAATGAATAGCCAGGTTCTGTTCTGATTTTTGAAGAAAAGCTTCCGAAGGATTGAATGAGAGTGAAGATTTCTTGGAATAAATTGGGTGGGAAATTCATGTTTTGAGATAAATGTTACGTACATGATAGACCAGCAAAAAAATCTAGGAACTGGCAATTATTTCAAAGAACACAGCGGAACTTAAAATGTGTGTTGGCCTCCTATTGCATCCCTACGTGAATGAGTTTTGTTCCAAATGAGGCAGATAATATAGAGAAATAATTCGTGCTTAATGCAGAGTATACCAAAAATTTGCTGGTTTTAATCTAGTGGACGCTCAATCTCAAGGCAGCTATGTCTTTAAAATAATTGAGTTATTTTTAATAATAAAATTATTAATGGGAAGTTGCAAATGATAACTTCAGTGTAACTTAATCCCTGAACAGACTTCAAGTGATTTACAATTTATCTTCAACAGTACTTTTTTTGTAATGCATAAATAAATGTGAACTAACAAATGGATCATAAACCATAAATTCAGACATTTTAAGTTAAAAGTCTTCTTTTGTTGCATTGTCTTATAGGAATAATTCAATTCTCAGTCATTGTTACAGTCTAATACACTCTGAATGCAAGCATATGATACATACATTTCTCTGCAAAATGATGGAAGCGGTAACTTTTTGGGTGTGTGTGTTTTACCAGTGTAAGATGTTTAGAATAAAGCCTTTATAGTGTTTATAACTACTGTACACACATAGTCTGAACGTTGCTAGACTACAGTTTTGAATAAGGCTGTAATATTATACTCCTGTAGCTTGAACAAAGTACACAATGGGTGCTTTTGTGAGATTTACTGTTATTTCATTCCTTATGGGAATGTAAGTTTCAGGGGTGTGTAACATATAAGCGTTTCCCTTAATGCAATGGATTTTGCTTCAGTCATTTAAAGAGCTGTCACAAAATAGTTGGGAAGGGATCAGAAAACGATGGTAATTTGCCAATTTAAATGTTTAGCTAGTTTTGCAAAAGTCAAAAGTGGAAAGTTCTGCAGGAAAATCCTAAGAATACTAATGCCTCAAACTTGTGAGCAGGTCAATTGGTCTAAGAATTTTCATGTTACCTCCTTTCTTTTATTTACCTATTTTGGGCCAATTCTTTGGCCCCAGCCTGGACAGACATGTTAGCAACGCTGGCACAGCAGAGAGGGAAGCGACCCGTAGTAATTGGCCACATAAGGACTTCTTTGGCAGAGGAGTGATGGTGGAGACAGGAGCAGTTTGAAGCCAGGGTACATAGCCATGTGTCACTGTTCCTCACAGATCTGAAGAGACAGGAGGATTACTGCTGGGTTCTGGAAATCTTAACCAGGCAGAAAACTTGCACGTGCAGCTGAGCTGAATTGTAATCTGTAGCTTGCGGTAAAGTATGTTTTTATCTCCTCATTCCGAGGTCCTATGATAAACAAAAGTCTAGCTAGATACAAGGATTAAACATGTAGAATTTAATGTTATAAAAAATACCATTAGCATGAATGTCTTTAAGAGCTACAAATAAAAGAAAACATAATGGTCAGAGTCATAGGTTAAAAACTCCAACCCTTCATTTCAGGGAGAGTGGTTAGAATTTAAATAAATGCTCTGATTTCTCCCCCCCTCCCCATCCTATAAAATTTAATTACTTAGAAAATGATAATACTCGTCTCCAGTAACATATGCCATCCATATAGTTTGTGATATTTTAAAATAAGGCTTTCTAGAATGTAATGCAGCAACTTGAGCAGAATATACAGTGACAACCTGATCAACTCTAAATAATAACAGGGCTCAAGTGAGAGGTAGGTGTCCAGTTACTGGGGGAATGTGGGTGCCCACGTTTAAGAGCTAGCAAATTTTTGCTAGCAAATGGGTAGCAATTTGAGACGCTTCCTATTTAGGTGGTACAGTTACCACGTTTACAGTTCCACGGTGAGATATATGTAATTCAAAGTTCACAGTTATTACCCACCCACCAGCAGGCATGCACACCACGTCTCATTTTTGTTTAACATGTAAAAAAGAACTGCATTTATGAATGACAAATTCACTAAGCCTTTAACTTTCCTGTTACACCGATCAAGTTCTTTACCAGTTAGATTCATTCTATAGTTTGCCATGCATTTGGTGCATTCTTGGGTAAAATGTATCTCTGTAAATTCTGCTTCATTATGCTCAGATGACCTGCTGCTTTCATACTTTGAAATGGGTGGTACTTGGACAAATATACCCTGTCCCGTTGAAATGCGGATATGCGAAAGAGTTTTGCTGACTTGATAAACATATCTGAATTTCTTAACTTAGTCTGTCCTTTAGGGCTTAGCACTGACAACCATCATTTTATCAAGACACCTCACAGCCCTGTCCTAAACAGATTTTTTGTCCTTGCTGCTTATAGAAAGGCAATTTGCTTTTAAAAAAAATGCAGACTTTTGGTGGGGGAGGGGTCGATATTAGAGTTCTGATCTGTGTCATGTATAATACAAGAGCAGCTTGCACTCAATCATTCTTTGAGCACATATACAACTCTTATTAGGAGAGTTGTAAAAACAACTTTTCTCAAAACATCTTTTGGCATTAAGATTACGGTGTTCTTTGATGGACGATTGGGGATACTTTGTTTTGTGAACTTCCTTATGCTAAGAAATACCGTAAAAAGATTAGTACCAGCAGTTGTTAGATGGGCAGATTACAGAGAATTAAGTGTGTATGGCCTGCTGACAACTACGTAGAATTTTGCTGTGACCGTGTGTGGGTTTCTTTTTCCTTTGCTTTGTGGAAACATTCATTAATGTGAACATTTTCGGTGTCTAAAAGTTGTGGAGGAGGTACATGTGGGTTTTACCAGTAATAGTTTACACTCCTGACAACATGCAATCCTAAAACAGAAATGTTCCCATGTGAGGTAGGTGTTCAATTTTATGGATAAAGTATTGAGAGATGTTTGCGGAAAATCATTTGCAAGCAAATACATTGGCTGAAAATTGTTTTCACAGAACATTTATCAGACCATTTAAAAAGTGAAAATTTAGTGAAAAATCCCTAGCTGTTTGTAAATCATCTGCAAATCATCATTTGCAAACAGGAGTATAATGACTATGTCAAATGAATTACTGCGATGTTTTTGCTCGCTGCTAGCCAGGTGTACCATGCTTATACAACAGATGTTTGAATTTCTCAAGCTGTGCAGAGCCGTTAAGAGTCTGGCTAGCAGTACCAGGTATGACAATACTACATGCTATTTTAATATTGTCTTACACAGATGATTTGACTATCTGTATTGGTTCCCAAACTTGAAGGACCTTGGTTTCCCAGTAACTCTGTAGTGTGATATTTATCAAAATTAGTTTGATCAATGAACAATAATGACTCAACATTTAAGGACTTGTAAATAAGCTTTGCATTATTTTGTGTATCGATTTAGCCAATGATTAAGAATTTGTGAGAGACTGGTTTATGGAATGTCCTTTTGAATTTTAGCATAGAATGACACAGTGGTCAAGAAGTTACAGATTCGTTAGACTATTCAAACACAGCTGACACTGTTTCTCCTGCTAAAATTATATAATAGTTCTCTAATTCTTGGTAAATATTGCTCTAAAGAAGGTTGGGAATGCATTGAGCTATATGATTCTTTAAATAGATTATGCAAATTGGCATGCATGTTCAATAACTAGTCAATACTAAACCAGCATTTTCCAGGGCACTTGGGTATTTCTGGTACTGCAGTATATTCCTGTTAAATATAAAGTATGATATAGATTCTCTTCCTTCAGAGAAGTTACAGCTCTTCTTTTTAATATAGAAACTACGTTGTTAGTTAATTAACCCAAATGTAAGGAGTAGATTTAATTAATTCGTAGCCAATAAGGGCTTGACCATGGAATGGGTTCAGCAGCCTGACCTTTAGTCAGCAAAGTATTTGAATATACATACATCTCTGTAAGAAGAGACATTGCCTCACTTAGTACAACTATGTACATGCTAATAGTAAAGTTTGTGTTGAATTGCTTGACTGGCAGTGATAGAAGCCTATTTTAGTTGAAGTGTGGTATTGCTCCAGTATGTTTAAAATCACACACTAATGAAATAGACAACAAAGTTGCAAAGTTAGATATCAGAAGGAAAGATGTGTCAAAAGTAGAGGTAATGCACCCTTAATTGAGTCTTCCCATGTATTTGCATTGTCAGAAAAAGTCAGATCTGACACTGGGTCCTCATGAGCAAGTCTTAATTTCTGTAGACTGTCTGTTACCATAGAAAAAAGAACATTTGCTCTTTTTATAAAGTACTTTGCTTCAAAAACTCAGTCTTACACATTAAATCCTGAAGAACAAATGGCGTTCTGATCATGGATTTAAATAAAAATCAAAAGCCAGCAATAAAATATCAAAAGTATTTCTAAGTGAATTAGGAGCCTACCTAGTGTTTAAATAGGAGATTACATACTTACAGTTAGACAATGTTACTTAGTCACCTGTCTTCCATTTTAGGTACTTACAGGTAATCTTGAGGTCCTCTGCTTAATAGAAACTTTTGTCAGGAATTTGGAGGATTTAGATTTTGGATACATGATTTCTACAGTAGCAGTTAGGCATCACACAGGTGCCTGTAGCCTTTTGATGATCTCAGTCCAAGTGCTAGTTTGCAGTATGTTTTAAATAAACACATAAAATACATAAAAGAATCAATGTCTGGTAGTTAATAAACAGTTTACTCTCCGGTTGTCCTTGGGGGAGAGCTAAGATGAACCAGTGCTGTATAGGACCAGACTGTGAACCCCAGAGGAATGTATGCAGCCTTTCTAGGAAACCACCCGCTTTTCTTTCATTTGGACATGCAGAAGGTCTTTCCTCCTCTGAACACAGGAAATCACGTTCCCTTCTTTTTTTTCCTTCCAGACAACAGCCTCAAATTCCAATCACCACAGGAACAGGGGTTGTCTATCCTGGTGCTATTACCATGGCGACTACCACGCCATCACCTCAGATGACATCAGATTGCTCGAGCACCTCTGCCAGCCCTGAGCCCAGCATCCCCGTCATTCAGAGCACTTATGGTATGAAGACGGACAGCGGAAGCCTTGCTGGAAATGAAATGATAAATGGAGAGGATGAAATAGAAATGTACGAGGACTATGAGGATGATCCCAAATCAGACTATAGTAGTGAAAATGAAGCCCATGAGGCAGTCAGTGCCAACTGAGGAGTGTTCACAGAATTAAAGTACTCAGACTCATTTGGGTTTTTTGGGGTTTTTTTTGAACAAAAGTTCTTAAAGAGCCTGCATGCATGTGTGGCTCCTACAGTTACATCAGCAGAATGGTCTTAAATGTTTCTTAACGTGTGAGACAGATTGTTTCCCTAATTTTTCATGAACTTGGGGTTTTTGTTTTTGTTTTTGTTTTTTTAATTTAGATGAAGACATATATTAAATATCAGACATCAGGACTTGAAAACTTATATGAATCAATAGCTGTCTTTACAAGTCTTACCTTTTGTCTTTTTCCTTTTGGATGCTGATAAAGGTTTAAGTTACTGTTTTAGACGGGGGTTATACATTCTCACTCAGGTATGCTGTGCCAGCCTACAGGTTGTGAATGTGTTTTTATTCTGGATTATTTTAGAAAACAAAAACTGCAGATTTCATATTGTGAAACAGAACAAGTCCGCAAGTGTGCACATTTGTGCATCATAGCTCGTCTTTAAAAGATAGTCTCTGAATTCCATTTTTTTCCACATGTATAGCTGAACTTCTGATGTGCCAAACTTTTCATAACTTTTGAATCTTAACATTTAAAAAAAAAGTCTTAAAGGAGACACTGTAAAGTCTTAGACAATCCTTTGGCATCTTAAAAAAATTATATATAAAAACTAATTTTTTCCAGAATATGGTAAAGTACTCAGGAATCTGGAGACAGGATATTCTTAAGTAGTGAACATGGTTGCCATAGTGCATGTGCCCAATTGCTTTTGCCTCTTGATGTGCCATTAGTGTGAAATTTTAAGTAAGCACAAAAGAGCGATCACCAGCTATGGACGGGCCTGTCTTAGCAGTGTGAGGCCACCTCTGATTACATTCTTTACCCCTTTGCTTTTAACCCTTGCATTCAGTCTTAACACATTTTCTCTTAAATAATTTATTCATTCCAGAATGTCAAGGGTCCAAATACTTAATATTTATTTTTAAAAGTACTGTTGGTGGCATTACACTTACAATTCCTTATTGATATTTTAGTGAGCCCCTTCTTTCTCCTCCCCTAAATTACACAGGTATATGAAAATAAAAGTGCACCTGCTACTAAAATGACTGTGACATTTATGAATGACAAATTCAGTTGTTCCTGTAACACTGTATGTTCAAGGAGCACTTGGAAACACTCTGCTATATGTAATGCAAAATAAAGTGAGTACATACAGTAGAAATATTCCTAAAAAAATTGTGTTTATAGTTATAAACCTCTCTCTATACTTAGACAGCAAAGGCAGATGTAAAATGCAAACTGCATGTAAAGTCCACCATGATGAATTTTTAGGGCCAGTAGAATCCTGCAGTGAATCATGGCTCTGTACATCATGTTCCTGTTGTCACCTGAAGGAACTGTTTGCTACCTTAAGTATTTATGCAGTGATTTATATGTGAGACTCCTAGTGGGGGAGGGACGGCCACCCAAATATCTGACTTGCTAAGCTGGGAAAACAGTGCATTGAAAATATTTATTGAATATTAGTCATGTGGGAACGTGAGCCAGATCTTGATGAATGCTTGTCAAGTGCTTTGGGATCTTTGGATGTAAGGTGTTATAGAAACTAAAATTTTTATTTGTATTGCTACTAGAAACAGTGCAATTGCTAGAGAAAATTCTGGGAAATATATGAGAGAGAGATATTCAAAGATTGTGAATTTATTAAATTTCAGAGACATAGAAGAAATTGCCTTTATTTTTTTCCCCTCACGCTCCACTCCTGTTCACAAATACATCACTGTATATATATGCAGATCCAATGGGCCTGATGAATACATGTGCAGAAGCTCCTTAACTCCCTCAGCTTTTATTTTGAATTGGATATGTTCAGCAGATTGGTGATAAATTCAGACTCGGGCTGAGAGGTATGAGTGGGCCTAGAGCAGCTCCTCTTGAAGTTTGTGGGAATCTTCCCAGGGAGCTGGACAGGCTTTTTTTAGGGCCCAGACAATGAAAGAAGTATAGTGTTAATGCTGGCTATCCTCGTGCTATCATCCTATTGTGCAGAAATTCATGTGAGGTGCAATGACAAGATGTAAGCAGTCATTTTCCTCATAGCCCCACTAATACCCATTTGAGCAGAGATAGCCATTGTTGCCACTGTAGGAATCACATTTAAATGTGCGAGAACAACCCCCAAGACAAAGATGATTGTTCAATTTACAGGACAATTTATAAAGATAATGGCATAGAAACACAATGGTCAAATTTCTCTGACCATTTTGTAATTTGGAACAAAATGCTATATTTTTAATATTTATTTAGATGTGTTCTGAGTCCATGTCTAATAAGCAATAAACTGGTCTAGCCAAGACTTTAAAGGCATATGCTGTGTCGTTAGCTGGTGAGCGCCCTCTTTAAGCTGGCTAAGGTACTGATAGAAAGTGGGTTTTGTTCTTATAATTGCTTGGGAATTTGAACTGTTTTTAATACATTCAGCTCAGTTTGGGGGGAGGATACCATTATTTCCTAAAAAAATGACTATTTATTAATGTCTTACATAATTCTCCAGTTAGAAGTATCTCTCCCTCCCCTCATATCACTTTCTTTCTCTCTTGCTCTCTTTTTTTTTCTGGTTTTGTTGCATAGGTAGAATGCTGTATTGCTAGCATTGTATTTTATGTAATTTTTTTTTTGCACAAAGGCAAACATTTAGATTAGTTGGTTAATTTTTTTAAAATTTTATGACCATGCCAAAATAATATTCTGCAGGCTTGTGGAGAACAAAGGACTGTTCTTTAGGACTGAAACTTGATTTTGCTTGTAGTACAAAAAAACACACACTCACAGATGTTGTTTCGTAAGTGTTATAAGCACTGGATATAAATGGTATTTTTTATCACTTCTGACTAATGTGAAACTGTTGTACGAAAACTACATGAACAAAAGTCATCTGTTTCGACTCGTGTGGGCCTGCCTCACAGTTGCCGGATTTGAGTCATTTTTATGTCTTGTTATTTCATTTATTTATGCAAAATACATGTATGTATGAACACTTTGTTTTAGCTCCAGCCCTGCCTCAATGCTGATGCTCTGTATGTTAAAGCCACATTCTTGAAAATGACTGGCTGTTCAGGAATCACCAGCTGGTAAAAATTGCATTTATTGGCTGGGGGAGTGGGAGGAACATATTTGAATCTGAATTGTGCATATGAGCATTATATTCTATTTATTAGCCGACATTGGCTCTAAAATGTCAGTAGAAAACAAGGAAGGACAATCACAAGGATAAAAAACAACATTTTTACTTTATTAATTGGAGCTCAAAACAAAGTTTTTGATGAATTTACCATCTCATTTTAGAATTTTTTTAAATTGTGTAAATATAACATAGGAAATAGAATTTTATTTTTTGTTCATGGATACTTAGTGAAGTATAAGTTATGTATTTACTTTTGTTCTATATCAGTGTATGTTGGTCCATATTAAATGCTGACAAGTCACTGTACCTCATGTAGATGCTGAATTTACACCCGCAGTGTGAGCGCAGTATTTTGGACCTGTAGCTGGGACAGCAAGATGCCTCACTTGTGCTCTCACTGATTTTAATAGCATATTCCACAAACACAGAATACTTTCTTCTTTTTTAGAAAGTTGATACATTAAACATACCAAATTTCTGATACATTTGATAGGAAACACAGTTAGTCTTCTGAATCCAAGTAAAACTGATGAGGTATTTTACTTCTAAACAAGAACGGCATTTGGAAGTCAAAAGCATATCCTTGGAAAGATTATCACGACTAAGATGACCCTTGCAATGCAGTCAAGACTTAATAATATCAAACCTTTATTTTCTACATTCATTAAATCACATGATTGTCATATTAGGCTATAATACCAGAGGAAATTGTTCAGACAATACACAAAGAGATTGCTTTTTAAGAGTGGTGTTTGAGCCCCCCTTAATAACTCTGACTGAAAAAAAATAACAACTCCATTCAGGTAATGCACAAATGTAGTAATGCTATTTTCTCTGTGAACAGACAGTTTATTTAATTAACAGATACAATATATTTTCTTTTTGGAAAATTATAAAATACTTATTTTCAAGAGAAGAACACTCCCGAAACAGTCTGATACCAGCTAGAATAGTTCCCATTGTATTTCATGAAATGGAAGATAAAAGTCTTAATGGGATCAGAACTGCTTTCCAGGGTTCAGGTTTACATGGAGAAATGACTCTGACAAAGTGGCCCAATTCTGGTCTGCCTGTATGTTCGGGTATCACCATTTAGATTGCGAAACCGCCTGCTGAGAATACATGGGATCACAATGTGCTCCTAGATCAGTGTGCTCAGGTGCAGCGTGAGGCAGGGGGAGGGCAAAAGATGGGATTGCTCCGGGACGGGAATGCAAAACAAACAGCAGCATTAGTCACAATAAACATGATACCCTGTGCAAAGTGTACAGCAGTCAGCTGTGGGCAGTTCCTGCTTGGAGTACAAACACAACCACCTCCCAATGCAATCTTAAACATAGTCCTCTCTCTGGGTTGGCTTTCTGGTTCTGTTTTTCGGTCGTATCAAAGGCATGGCATTTCACAATCATTTCCTAGCAAAACATGCTAGAAAATTAACACCCCCATCCTTCCCCAGCAAAACACTTATCTACCTGCTTAATATTAAGCATGTTAGTACTTCCATGGCGGTCATGAGGACCAGTAAAGCGCTGGCGTTAAGCGGGGCAAACTTTGCTGAGCCAGGGCCACAGTGCGAACAACTGCACTGGAGATGCAGCCAGCAGAATGTATGATAGAGTTCTTCATGTTTTTATGAGAAGTTAATGAATGGGCTTGGACCCTTGGTGTTTTGCATGCTTTTTTAAGATTCAAGTTGGCACTTAAGCATGTTCTTTTAAAAGAATAATACTATATGACCTCATTTGATCTTTTACAAAACACTTACTCCTTTTCCTTTAAAAAACTTCCCCCAAAACTTTTTTTTTATATAGCCCATTAATATCTGTGATTTTTCTCAGATCAAACTACATTTTTGATATACTGTAATGTCCTGTTACAGAAGGAAAAAAAATGTATATGCAAATATATTTCATTTTAATTCATCACCCTTTTTTAACTACCAGATTTGTTGGAAATGGTGACAAAGAAGTATTCTGAGATTTCACACGCTGCGTAAAAAGGGGGTGGGGTGGGGTGAACTGGGCTAAAGGAAAACTTATCAAATTGGTATTTATGGCAATATGAAAGCTATAAAGCAACTTAGTGACATGGCTTGCTTTGTAATTTCCGCTTTCTAAAAACCACAAGTGAGGTCCTTGGTGCTCTTGGAGTATGGGGAATGTGCAAATATTTAACTGTTTGTATGCTGCACATTGCAGACCTGCTAGTGTGCATTCTCCGTTTGTCTTCCTTTGTCATTTGTGTTTTGCTTTCTAGAAAGCAACGTTTTTTTTCTTGTACCTTTCTTCAGCTTGTAGCAAACTAGAATGCTTAGCATTTATGTTCATTCATTGTATTTCCCATGTAAAAATTTTTTTATTACATTAAGACAAGCTTATAAGCTGTTACTACATAACTTATCTTACTGTAACTCTTATTTCCTGACATTGTAATTTGTTTGTGATGTATATTGTGAGATTGTACTCTATGTTAATTTAATCAGCACAATTCACTGACATGCTGGACTGACATGCTAGCTGCTGTTTCAAATTGTAAAGTTTGTGTAGAGCTGTTGGGACAACTGAGACTCTCTTGTCAAGGTACTATGCTTTGATTCCTATAGCAACACTGTGGGTGCAGCTCTTGACGGCGAGGGCTGCTCGTTGGACACCCACTGGCTAACTTAATGGGCAGGTTTTCTTTGTAGAAATTCTATATACAATGCAGGTACCTACCTGGGCCCATGGCCGGTAATTATTTGGGCGTTTAGAGGAAAAACTAGTGTCTATTGCTGCTTTGAATATGTTTTAAAGTCTGAAAATGTAAATAGTTTATCAAAAAAATCTTGTACAGTCCAGTGTAAAGTTTTTAAATGAACTTAAAGGTTGCCATCACATCTCACACTCTCCTCTTGATACAGTAAAAAAAAAAAAGAAAAAAGTTTGCTAAGGATACTGATTTAAAAAAAACCCTGTTCTCAATTTAAAAAAGAGAATAGTTATTCTTAGCTCTGCTTCATCGCATAAACAGACTTCTTGAATTTTGTTGTGCAGTATTGACGTGAGGTAAATTAAATATTAAATAATCTTTCAGTGGTACTTTTAAGAGTCTTCTCCTCCTCTGCCTCAGTTATTAATGGAAAAGACAAAATTGAAAGACACTGTCCATATACAGTATGTTCTGGTGTATGTTGGCACCTTACCTACATGTTTCGGGTGGGGGGGATTTTTTTTAATTTTTTTTTTTTTTNCATCCTTGGGTGATACAGTATATGCCATGATGGGGGTTTAGACCCCTCAGGGGAGTGTCTATAAGACTGCCTATTTATGCTCATTTACCTCAAGACTGTCCTCTCTACCCTTAATCTATTCACCATCACTCCATCTTTTGTACTGCTGTTGACACTTACAAATTAAAGATAAATTTTGTTTTATGAGATGTGTGTGTGACTTCTTCTATGCATACCTTTGGAGTTAGCATTAAAGATTGACCACAATGAGTTGATGGACAGGAAAATGCAAGCAGGCCTGCTCAGCTGGCCTCCTTTAAGTTTAGCAACCAAATCTTCCAGCTCTTGGGTTCTCCCCCTGCCTTTCCATTTTACAAAGGCATTTATCAGCCTCTGAAATCCATTAACACCATATGCTGTAAAAGACATGCATGACAACCAACCTAACTTGATAATATGCACTGGGTACCGTCAATTTTGTAAGCAGGAAGTGCTGCTGGTAGCAACATAACCTCAGAAGATTTGTATTGAGCAGAAATGAGACAAAACAGTTCTCATGTTTCTTCTTTCTTTGCCTTTCCCTTTTCCGCTGCATATAACATTAAAGAAACTAACCAAAGTTGACAACAAAAAACCCTATAGTTGCCATATTGCCATGTCTGTAAACTGCTGCCATTTGTGTATTACGATTAGCTTTTGACTTAGTAATTAGTCACGGTTCTCATAGGAAAAGAAAAAAATACATTGAAGCATACTGTACTATAATGTAACAGAACATTTTGATTGTGCATTACATCAGATTTCAGCCTAGTTTCAGTTATTGCACAAACCACCCTGAAACATCTAAGTGGGAAAGAATCCTTACTTCCCTGGAGAGAGCATCATACATGAAATTATTAAAAAATGACATACTGCATTATGAAGCTATCTGATGAAATATTTCAGGATCAAAAGGGGATGTAAGGAAGTTGCTGACCAACCTGTTATAATGGATAAATACATTAATACATAATACATAAATACTAACTTGTGCAATTTAAGCTTTGATTTCCAGTAAGCAATCAACTAGTTAGTCAAACGGCAACATTAAAGTGGTCTTGAGGAGAAGGCAGCAAAACCCATGTATTTCTGCTACTCAGTCTACAACTGTTCGACAGAATGGGGCAATGGCCATACCGTAAGTTTGAAAAACAGAATTAGGCACTAGATCACAGCCAGTCCAATTTAAGTTACTGAGGTGAAACGTACCTGGAGATGAAGCACTATGTCATTGGGCCTGAATTTTACTTTCATATGATACATCTGAAATGGGGTCCAATGCTCTGCTGCTGTATCTTCATATTGCTCCACTTAAGTCAAGTTATTCCATCCAAATTTTAGCTTTTTCTCTGTGTCGTGTGTGTCCCCCCCCCCCTTACCACATGATTTGTCTCCTTTTCTCGCTGGAATCTGCAGCTGCAAATAACGATCAGTAATCTGGGAAACACTGATGATGTCAGTTGTGTTGTTACACAGGTACAATGAAAAGCAAGCTGAGGAATGGCATACAAAAAGTCACTGCTTCCTGCAGCAGTAAGAGGCAAAATGTTTATTTGATACCTCTAAAAGTCAACCTAAAAAAAATATGCACAAGTTACCATGCAGGACAGGGTGCTGTCTCCACACATACAACATTCTTCTGGAGAAGGCAGTGTGTTGGAGGCTGCAGAGCAGCATGCATGTTGTTCCTGGTGCCCAGAGGAGCAGCATGCTCAGGACAGACTGGTGGCCATGCACAGGCACCATCTGGTTTCCTTCCCTGGAGGACAGTACCTCTGACCAATTCGGTCATGCTGGCTTCCCTGCACTAGCCTTGTTGTCACTCTAAATGGCCATTGTAGCCTTCAGAAATTTTACTAATTCTACTAATTATTATGTATGCATCAGGTCACTGTAAGGCAAAGATAGCACAGTGCTGGACAAGTAATAAATAAGCCTCTCGGCCTCCTAAGTTACCATTGTTATTCCAGTCATCACAGCAAAGATGTACTGCACTGGAAGGCAAGCCACTTCTCTGGCACCAAACGAGTGACAGAGCACAACCAAGATGAGAGCTGAGGCGCTCCTGCTGCTCGGGTCCATTCTCCTTCCCTGGGACGCGTTCCTCCCTCTGGCTGCTCACTGAAACGCAGCCTCAGAACACAAACTCCACTCACCAGCTGCAGTGGCAGGTTCCTGGGGAGCCCTTAGGACGCACTGCAGTTAGGGGTTTTCAGGATTACAAGTTTTGGCGCAATGGTCTGTCTCCCCACTGGTTACTTGCACTGGCATTTTCCTGTGGCAATTAATTGCTACCACAGTAACTCAAAAGCAGCAGCTCCCATGGGATATGGGGGGGGGGAAGAAAAATTGTAGTTGATTTATTTCTTTAATATATGGTTTACAATAGAAAATATGAGGTCCAGGTTGTGTCTCTGAGCAGTTAATGACCAGCTAGGTTAAGGGCCTTCAAATACTGCCATTGGTCATTAACTGCCAGGAAGTATCCCTCCTGTCATCTATTATTGCTTAATTGTATCAAGACCCACTACAGTGGAGGACTGTTAAATCTGCAGATTAATTGGAATCTGACCCTTAGTAGTTCTAATAATATCAAGGCCGTTGCAGGTTAGCATTCGGGTTCTTGACATGACAGTCCATAACAAATTTCTTCAGAGTTGTTCTGCTTTATATTAATGCCTGTTGGATGATTGACACAGTAAAACATAATTGCCCTATTGAAATCACTGTGGTCAGTTGTATTAAGAACTACTTAGGGACACTTTAATTTACTTGGACACCACAGACTTTAAAAGCTTCTATACTTGCATTAAAACCTACTTAGAGGTCTGGTTGCTCTGGTAGCTCATCAGCAAAGGATCATTCCGTAAGAAAAAAAAGGTAATTATTAGAGTTTTAAATAATTTGCCTCAAATAATCAAATTACAAAAGAAATGTGTATTGATTATTTGGGTATTTTTTGCCACTCCTGGTTAATTAGCTACTAGCAGGATGTGTGAAGAAACCAATTAATCATTTTAAATTAGGTTTCAAAAATGGGATGTAAGCTTAAAACCTGTAAATGTGCAGTACAAAACCCGCTGACTCTTGCATTACTTCCACAATATCCAGTTTTAATTTTATGAATGAGTTACCTTACACTTCAGACACATGACTAAGCTCCTTTTAAGTCAGGCCACACAGGGTTATATTTGGAAATGAGGAAATATAAATATTGCGCTACGACCCACAGCCATGCAGCAGAAGCCTAGGCCACAAGACACTACAATCAGCAAGTAGAAAGGCATCTCTGCCACCAAGACCCTACAATGGCTAATCATGTCTTTATAGCTACTGTATGTTCACAACTAATTAGTCACAAACAACGTACAGAATTGAAAACACGGCAATTGCCCAACCAGGTTAGATTACTAGTTCACCAAGCCCAGTAGTTTTATGTTCAAGAGTGGCAAAAGGAGACAGTAGCTAACAAGAGCATCTGAGCCGGGCCAACATCTGCAGCTTGTTCTCATATTCCTCAGCATCGTCAGTCATTGTGTGGGGCTGCTAATGGATACAGCCCTTTCCTAGTCAGGAACACGGGACGGTATTTTAGTAGATGAAGTGACTGGGAGAAAATTAGCAATTAAATTTGCAGCCTGATCTTTCAATGAAGGGCCTGGGTGAGAGGTTTTGCAACAGCCCTATTTATTCTGTTCAATGGAAGACAATCAGAGAATCAAAACAGTCAGTCTATGTACAACTGAATTGCCAAGCCCACCATACGATCTAAAATATTTAGGATGCTAAACTTCTCTGAGTTTTTGCAGAATCTGCTTAAAAGTTAACAGACAACTCAAAAAATCTGGATATCATCAATTTTAACGATCAAATTACTCAATCACAATGAAGTATCTTTTATTCAAATATCAGGAAATCCACACTTGATGCAAGACTTAGTTAATTCCACTAGAATAGCTGCAGCTGCTGGAAAACCAAAGGGTAAGTGCTGGAGAGGGGAAAAAGAAATCCCCTGAAACCCACCCACCCACACAAAAAGAAATGCAAGTCTTTTGCCACATGTGGAGAGATCATGCAGGAAAAAGGGCTTTTGGGAAAATCTTTAGGTACAATCTACCTATTTCAAGGAATGTGACTAGCAAGCTCTTCTAGTTTTGACAACTACAATATGCGTTGAAAAAAAAAGCGGGGGATTGTTGGTGTAATATGATTTTACCCATACAGCTTCTCCTGTGGAGCAGGCAAAATCTCCCTAACACTGCTTTCATTTTGGATGACTCTAACTACAGGAGGAAAGCACTGGATATCCTAGCAGCTTTAGGTTATTTTAAGGGGAAAAAGGGCTTATTTCACGGAAAACAAGTAAGTATGAATAGTCACGTTATGCTGTTTCACTGAGCTGCAGTAAAGAATGGCATTGCTTCACTTCTCCCATGTGTACATGTATGCGTGTGTGATAGTTTATGAAAGATCAATAGCTCTTTTATCATATGATACATTGTTTAATGATCATTTTCTATATTTGCCATTTATTAGTTAAGGTGGACCTCTAAAATTACAAAATTATAAGCAGATTAATATAATTATTAGAAATCACCAGCTCCTCCCAGCCCCTCCTGCGGTCAGTGGGGAAGGCTGTCACGGTGAGCAGCAAGACTGCACACTTCAGCCCACTTGCAGAGCAACGCCTCTCGGTCGTTATTACCCATTTCTGAGACGCCGTCCAGCGATTCCCAAATTCATAATCGCGGGATTTCGGGGCTGTCTCGACTAAACACCCATCACCACCGCTCTGGAGTTTTTTGGAGCGTCATCGAGCGGCGAGCACCTGCCCGAGCCCGGCTGCGCGGCGCCGGCCACCCCGCAGCCCGCGCACCGCCCGCCTCCTCCAGCGCCGCAGCCGCTTCTGCTCCGCGCGCGCCCTGCGCCACCTCCGCGCGGGACCGTTGGTAACGGCCGTTTAACGGCCCGGCGCGCGCCCTGGGCGGCGAGCCGTTAGGTAACGGCCGACCGACGGCCCCGCCCGCACAGCGGGGCTGAGGGCGGCGGCCGTTGGCGTCCCCGTTCCCCTGCCACCGCTTCTGCCGGGTAAAGGCCGCCTCCCGTCCGGACCTCCAGCTCCCCTACGGGCTCCCCGCCCGCGACTGGGACCTCTGGGCGTCCCTGCTGGCCTGCCGCACCCCATCCTCCTATGGAGGAGGGGGGTGGAGCACGTACACCCGTCCGTCCTCTGCCCGCTTCTGGCACCCTCCCAGCATCTCCAGTCCTCCTCGAACAGGTTGAGCACTGGGCTTACTTTGATCTGAGGGGAAGCAGGTAGCGGTTAAAGGATTTACACCATCACATCTGTGGTGGGTGCTGGCGCCGCGTAGCTGGAGCTGTGGGCAGCCTCCTGGGGCAGGCTGGGGAGGGTTTGTATCACCGGGAAGGGGCAAGAGGAGCACGGACCGGGTGTTATGAGTCTGCTGCTGGAAACAGAAACGTGTTCAGAAAGACCTCAGAATTGGTATAGGAAAGCTTAGGGGTTTTTCCTTGTGTAATTCAGTAGTCACAAGCTATGAACAGTCAGAGAAAATTTGATGCCTCAGCTTACAACTTTAAATTTTGACCCAGCTTTTGTTTTTTCCTACTGCACTTACTGCTGAGGAATTTGTCTTAAATGTATCTGTCTACCTTCAATGCGATCCAGAGGCTGTTGATCATGTAGGCTGAGTGGAATAGCTGTAGGTCCCTCCCTTAAGGCTCTACCACACAAGTGATTCTTACTGGACGGTGAGCTGATGCAAGGGGCCAAATGGGCTAAGTGCCCCCAGCTGGCATGAACTTCTGATCTCATGGGACAAACATGGCCTGCGTGAAGAAAGGTCAGAGTTACCCGAGAATGTGAGGGCTTGTAATTTGTAGTGTTTTTTCTGTCATTCTCACAGTAGAAGAAGGAAAAGGCAGAGGTTGGAGCATATTCTTATGTTTTCTTCACTGTTCTTTGAAGTTGAATGGAAAAAAAACAAAAGGAAAGGAGAGCTTTCGTGTAACGGAGCAACCTTGCTAGGTACCCTAGCAAACAGGATGATTGGAAAGTTAAAAGGCTGTGATGAAGAATGTAGAAGAGCTCCCCGGCATTGTTTTTTGATAATTTGTGTGATGAGAGTAAGAGTGGAGCTACAAAAATATGTTGTTTGGTCAACACCTCATGGTATAAAGGACAGCAAATGGTTTTAAATTATCTGGTTACTCTTTTTCAGATACCAGGCTGCTGCTTTGAAGTTCTGAGTACATCCTGTTCCCACTCATGTCACAGGAAGTGGACAGTTGGTTCAGTGCTTGGCAGTAAGTGCACAGTATTTTTCCTGATACAGTCTTAGGATTCATATTAGATGTTACATGCCTCTGACAACGATATGTAAAGCTACCTTCCTTGATTTAATCCCTTCCTAAAAATCTTTAGACTGATCATGCTTAAAGACAGTATACACTTCTTTTACAATGTTTTGGTTTGTATACTGCAAGGAGTTTGTGATTGAATTGCAAACGAAATAGATCAGACTGTGTGCAGTCTTAAGATGCTTGTAAGAATCGCAGGTTGTGAAGGACTTCAAATTGGTTCAGTTATTTATTCATTTTTTAAAGGGATGAAATAGTGGATTTCCACAACAATAAGACCATGCATGGAAACAGATTGCATTCCCTTATTCCCCAGACTTCAAAGACAATGAAGTTCTGAAACAAACCTAAACCACTCTGAAATAATGAGAAGAAAAATCGTGTTCTCTTTCTCTTTTGAAAATGTTACTCCCATGTGAGGGATAAAAGTAAGCATTAAATAGTTCATATAGAGAAATACAAAATTTGCTACCTTTTCTTAAAGCTTTGTGCAAAACCACGCTTCTCAGCTGTATTTGGAACCATGTAGTAATCACTAAAGAATCTTAAAATTTTGAAATTTTCTGTCTTATACTTGCTTATCTTCCCTCACACACTTGCTTTTAATGTCTGAACATTTAAAATTCAGGCATCATAGATCATGCTTTCCATCTCTCCTCATTTACCTCTGACAGCTTAACCTGCAATTTATTACAAACATTGCACCTACAAGTAAAACAGGATCAGACCTTAATTTGATCTGCTATTTATCTGCTGTGTTAATTGTAGCCACAGGGTTGTATTAAGAAAGTCAAAAAGTACCACTTGTAACTACGGAGTGGCTCTCACCTTTTAAATGGAAAACCACTCATTTTCCAGAAAAAAATAGGGAAAAAGTGGTTATGAGCTAAATGAAGAAGGCAGAAGGGCTTCTGCTTTTCCATTTTTAATGTAATTAGTATAATATTGGCACCCAAAATGTAGCTGTCTGGGTGCAAGCCTGTTCCTAGCTTTTACTGCTGTTGGTGGGAACAGATGCGTAATTTCTTACACTTTTGTTTGTTTGTTTTTTTTAAACTGCAAATGGGGTTCTTGTTAGGCTAATGGATGTTGGGATTTTTACCTCATGTTAATCAGGAATTTCATCAGCTTGTATTTCTGAATGATGCATTCTTCTTATGCTTGCTTTTTTGCCTTGCAATGCAAGAAAGAAGACAATGATTTACAGTGTAAATGACTGAAAAACAAAATTGAAAAATTGCTAAGAGAAATTCTAGTCCTACAACAGCCACCACAGTGGTAAATTCCTGGTGCCCCAGAAGGCTTTGACTGAAGGGTCTGTTATGTCTCACAGTGCCCACTGAAAATAAGGCACCAAGCTTGAGAATGGTAAATTAGGAGGAAAAATCCCACCTTAAATCTCTTTCAGGGCAGACTCAGAAATAGAGGTATGTAAATTCCACTGAAATGCAATAGGTTTAGAAGTACCTAATTCTCTTAGGCCTCTTTGAAAATCCTAGCCTTAAGATGCTTGATGTTTTTGGAAAATGAACAATAAACACTCTCAGTTCTCAGCTGTTGGGAGTGGCTTTCCTTAGCTTGCAATGTTTCTCCTTCCTTTCACAGAGCTGTGCTGCATACTGAGGTCTAGGGCTGCTTGATGACTTCAGAGAGTTACCTTAAGCCTGATACCAGAATTTTTTGCTTTTGCAATATAGAAAGTAAATTATTAGTTTATCAATAATGAGTTGAAGCTGCACACTACAGTGAAATGTGACAGAATACCAGAAAAGGGAACTCATTCTCACTTTCTTCTTTTTCATAAAATGTCATTTTTGTCTGTGATTCCTTTTATAGTTTCTTTAACGATAAACATGCCAGCTAATCAGTGGATAATGTGAATACTAGAGATGTATTAGAATGAGAACTGCTGCTGCTACCTTCCCACCCTGTTAAAGATTGGTTTAGCAGGACTACCCCTCACAGCAAAGGTGGGAATTCTTAGGGTTGTTTTGTTTTGGTTTTTTTTTTTTTTAAAAAATCTTCCTGCCTCTCTTCCAGTCCTGTGTTTTCAATATGACAAATCTGACTGGAAAGTTCTGGATGACGAGCAAACAAGCTAGCTGCACCACCAGTGGCTTGGGACTGTCTTGTACCTTGCTTGACTTCACCAAAGCCAGCTGCCATAGTAAATCCAAGGTAGGATGTGTGGAAAGGAGGGCCCAAGTACCTGCATTGTTCTCAAGCAATGAAGAATGGCAAGGCTTGCATCAGCATTGATTGCAAGTAGCACAGTCCTTGACTTTATCTTGCTGTTACAGGGATTTGCTTCTTGGTAGTGAGGTGGCACTAACAGACCTAGTATGTTAAAGTACAGGTGAGCTCAAGCTGTCCTTGCCCTGTTACCTTGACAGAGAGCCTTTCAGGAAGAAGAAAACTGCCTCAATTTGTCTGTGTGATGCCCAGGTGGATGTGAATGAGGAAGAAGACACCTGGAGAACTGAAATGTTGCTACAGGTGTCTCAAATGTCTGTTTAGCAAAAAACTCCCCTTCTGGGATGGCTCCACTGATCCACATAGGGATCTCATACACACAAACATGTTAAGAAGGTTTTACACCTGTTTTATAGAAAAGAGGTAGAGGGAGAACTCTGGTTTTTGCTCTTGTGGAAGGAGGGTTTATATGTGCAAAGCTAGAAGGCTTTAATACAAGCACTTGCAAAACCTCGCAATGGTGTTTCTGAAACCTGCGGCATCCTAGGTGAGCTCTCTGTCCTGAGTTTGTTCATTTTGTTAATATGGCTATTTAAAGAAAGAGGTGGTGTAAACTGGTGCTCTTAATATTCTCTCCATCTGCTTACTGGACTTCTTTTCCTCAGTAAATTAGTTTATTGGGTTGTTTTATTCTGCTTTCTTCACGATAGAGCATAATGACATCTGTTTCTTTTGTTATTCTTTAGTTATTAGAAATACGTGTGAAAGCAGGGTTTCTTCAAAGTCTTGAAGCATTTCAAAGTAATTTGGAACTAAGCTTGTCCAAATAAATGCTCCTCTGATTTTAAATGTGAAGGCAATAGTACTTCTACCGGTATGTGTTGTGGTGGTGAAGTTCAACACAGGTGAAATTTTGCTTTGGTATTATGCAGACATTTTCCAGCACAGTGATAGATGGAGTTTGGTGACTGACGGCCTTTGAAAATTTCCTTTCTTTTGGTTTATGAGCTTGAAAATTATGCATGTAACACCAGTTGGAAAAAGAACTTGTTTTGTTCATGTGAGTTGTGAATACTTTCAAGAAAACTTGTAGTTTGCACTCATTTTTGTCCAGCTTCCAGCAGACACTGATGGATCTCTCTTTCATGACTAGAAACTAAGGCTCAGGCCACGAATTCCAGCCATGCTAAAAATCCTGCAAGACCTTAAGTAGAATCCAGTAGAATTCCTGAAGGGGAACTATTGCCCTAAAATGCTGATCCTAACCAACTGAATGTTTCTTGAAGTTAGTTTGCTAGTGCACAACACTGTCCACCCATTGCTTTTCCATCTCCTTTGGTCTGGGTGGGTTACGACACGACTACGTGGGGCAAGGTATGTAAAGTGTAGAGAGACATAAGCACAGCCAGATTTCCGTATGCCGGTGTCACAGGAGGGCAGTTTTCCTGGCTCCTT